>CM075336.1:9402500-9807500 GCA_037788925.1 Mytilus galloprovincialis | reverse complement strand
TTGGTATGAACTTGAAACTCTTCACCTGCCTCTTCCATGGGTTTGGTTCGGAATATTTCTTTCTGGTAATCTTAAAGAAAACAAATTTTCCAAATTTTAATACCTGGACAAAAAAGGTATATACTAGATTCATCAATTTTGTATTGTATATAGACAATAATAGTGCATTGACTTGACATATCAACGATATAAGGATGAGGCTTAGAAACGGGGAAATGCGAGGCTAAAAAATCTAAAAAAACCATTTTCAATTGTTGCCTAATGCGTTAAGGTTATTTATTTGATTTAAATATTGGGGGAAATCCCCTTTAAAAAGGCCTCATATCATGCTCGCGGAGAAATATACAACACAATGAAAACCTGTTGATACCCACACTCGATGGTGAACCAAATCGTTTGAGTATCATAATGGACTAAAATATCAACCATAAGCATAAAACATAATGATTTATAGGTTGCAACTGACAAAAAACATTAACAAATGAAATATGTTTTTCCAATAAATTCAAAATAAACAAGGTTAAGTCGTTCCACGCATCGTTGTATACATGCCTTGGAAACAAAAAAACAGGTTGAAGAGGTCGCATGAATAATTAATATTATTCGGCAACTTCTATTTAAATATTCATGAGGAAAAGTGATATCGGGTCAGTGACTGTATATGACACAGAAATATACAGTCAACGTATTGTGACTGCTCAAATAGAACGAGTGCAGTATAAATGATGTTATTTTATTTTTATTTCATTTTGTTCAGCTTTTATTATTTGTATGTAATGGAGAAGATGTTCTAAGTTGCAAAACTTGTGTCTGGTCCTAATTTCAATGGATTTCTTTTACAATAAAATATGTAAAATATGAGAAAATATGAATATCGTGTGGTTCGATCTCGTATGCCTTGTTAAAATTTGCTTTAAACAAAAAGAAGTCATGATTGACATTTCTATATATTAGCCAATAAAATATATGAACAGAAAAATGTAGAAAAAGCAAACTAAAGTTATACGCACTACGTTTTCATGTAATTGTCTTTAATTAAACATCATAATGTTTTGCCTATCTAAAGAATTACAAAACTATACCTCTAAACAACTTAGCTCTCTGGTTTTTGACGCCACCCAGTGTTCCATGCAGAAATAATTCCTCGGCGTCAAATTTCAATTCTAAATCTGTGTACTGTGTATGTCTGTGAATCTAAATTTGAAAGAAATCAGTTGATTTAATTATCTTAAACGTAAAAGTATAAATAGTTTAAACGGGAAGTCTCAAACATTTTTCGCTGGGCTTAACATTCGGAAACCACAAGTACGTATACATGTATATGTACATCGTGTCATTCTTTGACTTGATTGACAAATATAGAACAACGCATGCACGCTATAGCGTAATGTAATTTTCTATTAGTTAATTTCCCTTTTCTAGTCACAATGATGTTCACGTATTTTCAACAAGCAGAACGTTTCAAATGAAGTTATATATTACATTGTCAGAGCGATATTCAACTATAAAAACTTGAAATGTAGAAATATAACGATAGAAATGAGGTGTCACAAAAACAAAAACAAAAGAATTAAACTCCGATGTATTTCTTTATATCGTGCAACTCTCCAACTTTTCACGTCAAGAAAATCCTACGGATTTTACAAGCAGAGCAATAACACGTGATATCGACCCCAGTTTTCGTCGAAGTTGGTAGGCTTCAATCGATTTTATACTCTGTCGTTAAAATTGTCTGTATATATGGTTTTATTGCTACGAACATCTTAAAATCTCGTGTGGAGGTAGTACCCGGGCAAAGGTAAGCATATTTGCTTTGGCAAATGTGTAAATACATAGGCAGTAGATATTCTTGACCGTTATACAGTGTCACGATCTCTGCAACGAATCTTACAAAAATGTTGTCCTTACTTAAAACATTGCATGACAAATTCCTCTGCCATATTTCTTAATTTTGAAGCTCAGTAAAAATTATCTATCTACATTTCGAAACATGTCTAATTATATAGATTCAATGTTTTAAAATTGGTTTCTTCATGAAAACATTTGAACAAAACAATCCAATTGTCTAGCAAATTTAAAACAAATACTAATCTTTTAAGACAATGGTCGAAAAAAACAAAACATGAAAGGTCAAGACTGTTTAATGACTATGTGCTGCGCTGTACGACTAGAACATACCTTATAGATACCGGTCTGTATTGACCAGATAGGCAGACAGACTATACAACAGATGATATTTACATAATTCGGACATACCTTATAGATACCGGTCTGTATTGACCAGATTGGTAGACAGATTATACAACAGATGATATTTACATGATTCGGACATACCTTATAGATACCGGTCTGTATTGACCAGATTGGTAGACAGACTATACAACAGATGATATTTACATGATTCGGACATACCTTATAGATACCGGTCTGTATTGACCTGATAGGCAGACAGACTATACAACAGATGATATTTACATGATTCGGACATACCTTATAGATACCGGTCTGTATTGGCCAGATAGGTAGACAGACTATACAACAGATGATATTTACATGATTCGGACATACCTTATAGATACCGGTCTGTATTGACCAGATAGGTAGACAGACTATACAACAGATGATATTTACATGATTCGGACATACCTTATAGATACCGGTCTGTATTGACCAGATAGGTAGACAGAATATACAACAGATGATATTTACATGATTCGGACATACCTTATAGATACCGGTCTGTATTGACCAGATTGGTAGACAGACTATACAACAGATGATATTTACATGATTCGGACATACCTTATAGATACCGGTCTGTATTGACCAGATAGGTAGACAGACTATACAACAGATGATATTTACATAATTCGGACATACCTTATAGATACCTGTCTGTATTGACCAGATAGGCAGACGGACTATACAACAGATGATATTTACATGATTCGGACATACCTTATAGATACCGGTCTGTATTGACCAGATAGGCAGACGGACTATACAACAGATGCTATTTATATGATTCGGACATACCTTATAGATACCGGTCTGTATTGACCAGATTGGTAGACAGACTATACAACAGATGATATTTTCTGTGTCTGTGAAGTCGGCCTGTTCTTCCCCATTTGTAATAACCAATTTAGCACCAACAGCCTCACACTTTGTCATGGTGATTCGGCGACACCATCGCTCAACACATCCATTAAAATTAATCTGATTGATGAATAAAACATATTCTCATTATAAAATCATATAATAGCTTATTCTTTGGGTCATTTAATGTGACTGTCTTATCTACATTCAAAAAAATTTATTATCACACATTAAATTTAAGAAAATGAATATACTAGTACACAAAAACAAAATATATGAGGAAAAAGGGTTATAAAAGATGTATTCGATAATCAAATCAAGATATTTTAAATATAAATTGCATTTCAATAAAACTAAAGTATCAGTAAATTAACACAAATACATGAAACAGAAAACGTTTGTTTGGTATACCTCGAGACAAAACTTTTTGCCTTCTTGCATTACATTTATACATCTCATTATTGAAGCATGGATAGAATCTCCATGACCCATGGTAGGATCTAGCATCACCAGGCAAGGAGCTGAAAATATGAATAAGATAATATATGAATTCTCTCAACTCCCATTGGACCTTAAAACATGTTGAACGAAAAGATAATCATTGTACTTAAACAATTAGGTACTAATGCTGAAAGGTGTTTATTCGATGCATTTCAAACTAATAGATGGTTAAAATGTTCCGTTGAAGCCTGATTGGTGATTTCGGTTCTCGTTGAAGTTAGACCATTTTGTATCGTACTCTTATGTTTGCTTTGGTATATTTAATTCAAGTTAAGTTATAATGACTGGGAGATGCAAGCAGACGTTTGGGGAGAGACCACCTTCCCAAGAGAGGTTTTAACAACAAACCTCAGACCAGAAATTGTGCTGTGGTCTAGAATCAACAGACAGGTCATACGTGTAGAGCTTATAGTGCCATGGGAAACAAGACTGGAAGAAGCCCACGAGAAAAAGCTTGCCAAGTACCAGGAATTGGTAACAGACATCCATCCAAGAGAAGAACTGGAGGACATGGTATTTTCCAGTTGAGGTAGGATGTAGAGGCTTTGTTTCTCAAACTTTTTAGAGGGCCTTGGGTTCCCTAGGACTAACTTGACCAGTAAGAAGAAGCTTGGTAGGAAAAGTTGGAAGACATACAGAGGAAGCTTCCGGTTGGATACGGAGGAAGAGGTAAGAGCAGTGAGAGAGCTAACTCAGTCGGTACACTCCCTAGAGGTTGTCGTGGACAGCGCCGAAACAGTCGAGGAGAGGGGATTCACCTGATGATGGAACCAGCTGAGCAGTGGAATCACTGTATTTAAGGTATAATAAAAAAAAATAACTGGAGGGAAAATAATGTACACCGAGAAAAACTAATAATCATCTACGACAGAATGCATTCATGAGGGCTTTGTTTGGTTTGTTTTCTCTTTTGGTTATTGTACATGTGTTTGTTTGTTATGATTTTTTATAGAAAAAAGTTGAAGATTATGAGTAAAATTGTCAATATGTCCATTTACCAAACGAAAATCTGCTATCTTGATGTTCTCAAAAATTTTGAAATTATTCATATAACAAATTTTAAACTACAGAAAAATATCAATATTAGTTGATGTTATATAATGTCTTAAAACGCTTGAATGACGAATAACTCTTAATGTAAGGTTCCCATAGGAAGTTGGGGAAAAAATGTGTTAATAAAAATATTTTAGATTATGCTTAACGTATATTATATACCTCTATCGGACTTGCCGAAGCGTGAAGTTTTCCTGACTAGAGTCACACCAAACACTGACACCCTTTCTATTAACCACACTCTTACTTGTTCTAGGTCCTTTATCTTCTCTACGTTCACAACCCTAAAATAAAATAATGTTGATGATTATCGGAGCAAATATTCTGACATTATTTTTAACTTAAAACAAGAGTGCACATGCTGAAATGTCTCGCCTTCTTTGCTCACCATTGATTTTTTGTTGATAGTCTAATATAAAGCTTTACTACAAGTATCACTTGAATTTAACATAACCAAAGAAAATGAGGTCAAAGTCATACAAAAACAAACAAGAAATTAATGTACATCATTCAAAACATCAAATATAGTTGATCTAATAGTTTCTAAGAATATACATTGTACTTAACCAAGAAAACTAAACATGAAAATGAGGTCACGGTCAAATGAACCATGCGGTATGACAGAAAAACATTTACACCTTACAAGCAATCTATGCATTAAATATAAATCTTATTGCTTATAGTATCTAAGAAACAAACTTAACCATGAAAACTTAACATTGACCAATATTCCATGAAAATAAGGTCAAGGTCAAATGAAACCCACCAAACAAACATATATATATTCACCTAAAAAGATGGTCAATTCTTCCATACAACAAATATAAATGACCTATTGCTTATAGTTGAAGAAAAACAGACCAAAACACAAAAAAACTTAACACTGAGCAATAAATCGTGAAAATGAGGTCAAGGTCAAATAAAACCTGCAAGACTGACATGAACATCATAAAATATTTATTTCAGAGGACAACTGCCAGTTGGACATGTACACCTTACAATAATTCCTCACACCAAATGAAGTAGACCTATTGCTTTATAGTATCTTATATATGGACCTTACCACGAAAACATAACCTTGTTGTAAAATGTAAACTACAAAAAATGTATCTGAAGGGCATGTGGACCCTGCAAGCATGGCAAGTGCGCACATACTAAATAAAGTTATCCTATTACTCATATTAATAAGAAAATTAACTCTACATTTTCTTTTCTTTTAAGTAGTCAGGTCACAGAACCATGAAAATGAGGTCAAGGACAATGGACATATGACAGACAGAAACTTGCTCTTGGTAACATAAGGCATCTATATACAATGTATGAAGCATCCAGGTCTTCAAGCTTCTAAAGTATAAAGCTTTTAAGAAATTAGCTAACACAGCTGCCGCCAGATCTATCCCTGTGTCAAGCTTAGGTTCAACAAAAATGCACATTTTTTATTTCACCATACACTGTACATTGTATTTAAAAAACAAATATTATTGATGATTTATATATCTTATCCACAAATCTTCTCTAACTTGAAAATAATAGATCTACTAGAGCTCTTCAGTTTCAAGATACATTTGTGTATATGTTCTTTTATTATGACCTTTAATTTTATATTTAAAAAATAAGTATAACATAATCCCTTTAAGGATGTTTGCTGCTTTGTTTCAAAATAACAGAGAAAAAAATACAGCAAAATTTTTTATTTTTTTTACAAAAACTTAGCTAATTTCATAAAAATTAATAAAGGGTCCATGTACTTGATTTCAAAGTAATGTTTAAAACCAGTACAAAAATGTATCTCTTCCAGAATATGTCACGATTTGATGTCTTCTTTTTTTATGTTAGCAACATCATCACCTCCCCTGTAACTGAATCATTTGCCCTAAAGGTAGAAATGTACAGGTGATCCAAATTTTTAGCTGCAAATAATCAGCCTAGATTCTATCTTGGGAGATAAATGGTACATCATTGTAACATGAAACATGATCAAAAATATATCTTTCATTTTTCTTTTACTTTACAAAACAAATAAATTTCAATGTATATTTTCAAAATTGGAAATTTTTGTATAACCTGTACAATGTAGCTTGGAAAAAAGCATTGTGATTTATTCTTTTTTGGAAGCACATATTACCATGATTTTGTCATAAACTACATTTTGGCGAAGTGTAAACAAACTCTGTTGTTTTTTTTTGTATTTAGACCCCTGAACCCATCTATCTACAGTTATGGCTTAATTTAGACGTCCTTATCCACAGAGTGTGTCTCTGAAAAGTTAGTTACAAAACTTTATTCCTCCCTTCAGAAGTTAAAACTGAGAAAACTATGGTCCAGATTACTATTAACTCAAAGGTTCCGAGAATTTAAATCTTTCAATTTTTGTAAGGAATAGTATTTTACTTGATGTAATAAAAATAACGATTACATTTTAGAGAACAGCATTTACATTCTTATCAACTTGTATGCAATATATGGTCTGCATATATAAAACTTTCCAACCTCATATTTACATCACATCTCACAGTCTCACATTTTTTGTAGTTTAAACATTGTGCCAATTTGTCATTAGTGTGACGTACAGTAATCCAATATTGAAGTCCCAGCAACCAACAAATCGTTCCCCAACAGTACCCAATATAGGTACAGTGTAAATAGATCAATGTGTAATGAACTGAGCTTTACTACTGAACAGGAGTATTGATCAGCACTGAGGGATGTATTTAATTATATGATCATCCTCTAGTGAAGTCAAAGGTACATGTCATTTGTATACAGATAGGATACTATACTAGTATTTTCAATAGAAGCACTAGTTCTGCACTGGTAATGCACATCTAAACATCCATTTCTAAAGTAGATGTTATTAAATTAACTGTTTGGTTATAGATCACATGTTGTTCAATTGTGTATGTACCTGCAGATGGCACTATCAAATTGACATTTAAAACAAGAGTGCTCACGCTGAAATGTCTCGCCTTCTATACTAATCATTGATATTATGTTGATAGTCCTAAGTATAAAGCTAAGCTTTAATACAACTGTCACATAAACTTAACATTAACCAAGATAACTAAACAAAGACCAATGAACCTTGAAAATGAGGTCAAGGTCAGATGAACCATGCCAGGCAGACATGTACAGCTAACAATGCTTCTATACAACATATATAGTTGACCTATTACTTATAGTTTAAGAAAAATAGACCAAAACACAAAAACTTAACACTGTGCAATGAACCGTGAAAATGAGGTCACGGTAAAATAAAACCTGCGCGACTGACAAAAAGATCATAAAATATTTCCATACACCAAATATAGATGACCTATGGCATATAGTATTCGATAAAAAGACCAAAACTCAAAAACTTAACTTTGACCACTGAACCATGAAAATGAGGTCAAGGTCACATGACATCTGCCCGCTAGATAGGTACACCTTACAATCATTCCATACAACAAATATAGTAGACCTATTGCATATAGTATGAGAAAAACAGACCAAAACACAAAAATTTAACTATAACCACTGAACCATGAAAATGAGGTCAAGGTCAGATGACACCTGCCAGTTGGACATGTACACCTTACAGTCCTTCCATACACCGAATATACTAGCCCTATTGCTTGTAGTATCTGAGATATGGACTTGACCACCAAAACTTAACCTTGTTCACTGATCCATGAAATGAGGTCGAGGTCAAGTGAAAACTGTCTGACAGACATGAGGACCTTTCAAGGTACGCACATATCAAATATAGTTATCCTATTACTTATAATAAGAGAGAATTCAACATTACAAAAAATCTGAACTTTTTTTTCAAGTGGTCACTGAACCATGAAAATGAGGTCAAGGACATTGGACATGTGACTGAAGGAAATTTCGTAACATGAGGCATCTATATACAAAGTATGAAGCATACAGGTCTTCCACCTTCTAAAATATAAAGCTTTTAAGAAGTTAGCTAACACCGCCGCCGCCGCCGCCGCCGTAGCCGCCGCCGCCGGATCACTATCCCTATGTCGAGCTTTCTGCAACAAAAGTTGCAGGCTCGACAAAAAACCTCAGCACTATGTTTTTTTCATTTTCATTACCAGTATGTTCGCCGTATTCTTAGTAAAAAATCTATAGTCTGCGGTCAATGTCAACAAAATAAATACAACCCAACAATAGACAAGCCTCCTCGGTGGCCTCATTTCTATTTCCTTTATTAACTTATCTGTATTTCTGAATGCTATTGTATGAGGATTTGGATGGGGTTTATGTAATAGTGAGTAATGCGGAAAATGTCTAATAGAAAAAAGGACCCAGATATAAAAAAAGATAGAGAGAAATAGAGCAAAACCAAACAATAATAGAAAAAACGGGGTGCTAAAAGGTAAGAATATAGAATAATGTAAAAATGGAAATGTGCAGATATGCTCACAAATTGGACAACTATCCACAGAAGACAAAGATGTTAACAATAGAACATCACCATAAAACATCTAACAATGAGTAAAACCGATACCGTACAGGTAGCTTTAAAAGGCACCGGTATACGTCCTGATTTATGCTAATATCATCAAGCCAAAACATTAATGTATATATGTCAGATAGCAACAAGCCACATACCCAAGGAGGGAGACGGGCACATAATTGGGTGGATTACTTATCTCCATACTCTAGATCAAGGAATGCAACAGTGCAACAATGTAGATCAATCTATAAACATCGATCGTACTGAAAGGGTTGGCTAATCATGTAGGGTACTGAGCACAAAAAAATACTTAACAAATTGGCAAAAGCCATACACGAGGTGCTAGTTTACCTCTAAACTGGCAGATACTGAAAGGAAGTTCAAAGCTCAATGATATCACCTAAATCAGTAGACCGTGTGTTCTAGATTACAATTCCATAAGCAATATATCTGGTTATTGGAAGGGACACGGTTAAAGGTAAATTATGATGATTTTCAAAAACATCGATATGGAATTATACAACCAATACGTTTTCCTATTATTTGCTAAAACTCTTCTGAAAAGCAAGTTGTCCTAAGATGAAGCTAACCTTCTGTACAAAGTTGTGTACCTAAAAAAAATGTCCTGGGATATAAATAAATTAAAAGTCAGAACAGAACCGTTTCATGTATGAATGGGGTAAATAAGTGTAAATTATAGACAATAGTACATATCAGCTCTAAGATCTGAATTACCAAATAAATGACACAAATGGAAAATAAAAGTAACAAAAAAAAAGTGTAATGCAGAGTAAAAGCTTACCATGCCTTGCCATTCTCACTTATATCCCCAAATGTTGGTTTATTCATTTTTGTTGCATGGAAAAACACATTTACTTCGTCAGAGTCATATGTTATAAGTCCATTTTTCTCTAAGTAAAATAAGTCGTTTAATTTCCTTGGATTTTCAGCAAATTCCTCCCACGGAATAATAATCAGTCCGTTATAATTGACGTTATACTCTTTCATCTGAGAGGACATATCCCTGTACTTCGGCTTTGTTTCGTGTAATATCACCTCCTCAGTCTCTTTATATTTATTCCTAGAATCTTCATTGTCTATGGTGGTTGATGTGGTGTATCCAAGATCGACTGACCTTCTCAGGGAGGCAACTTCCTCCACATGATCAACCTGAACACAGTTGAGGTTTGCAGAGTCGATACTAACCCCTCCAAAGTATCCATTTGTCATCACATTGGAAGAAGGAAGGAATGGTGGAACTGGTGTTTCTTTTCCAGTCGACATCGTTTGTGTTTTCACAGACCTCGAAATTGACTTAAAATTGATTAAAATCAACGCTAACTGGTTCTTGCGTCATATTGATATGTTTTCTTCCGCTATGCATATTTTCTCGAAATGTACAGGTTCAAAATGATACAGCTTCCATAGTCCTGGTATATGAAATTTTAATACATACCCTGCGTGGTACAGAAAAAGTGTTGAACAGCAGCCACGAATCCTCGTTTTGATATCTTTAGTTTGCTATAATTTCACGTTAAACCATTCCTTAAGTATAAAATTATCTCATTTATCTGATCAAAACTTTCCCTCAACCAAAGTTCCAAGTTTGAACTTGGCAGTAGTCACATATATCACATTTTCACTCATTTAAATTCTCTAAAATGTCTGTCTCGCCGGTAAATTTTGTCTTATTTAGTTCTATGCAATACACAAAGAATTACTTAGTGTAATGGATACCAAGATTAACTGAAAACAAAGGCAGTAATCCCATGTTCTTTATGATCTATACAAACATGTCAAGCAGTATTGTAAAAGTTTAATTTAAATGGTCTTTTAACTGCACGGAGGACCTTTGTCACACTTTCACGCTTACCATTTCTAGTTCTATTATTATTCTAATAATATGTACTTTATTTAATGATCATTCGTTGGAGGTTCTTACGACGCTTTGATGCGAAGTAAGCTTTAATAACGGGTCAATGAATTTAAATGACTTTTTATCTTTTAGGGTCAATTGAAATGATATGATCAAATGTGTAAGCTATTGAAGTAAGTTAATTCAATTATCAAGTACATTACAGTTCAATTCAACTTACTAAGAATAACGAAAACAAATAAATCGAGTGGTAATTTTTCAGACATCTATAAACTGCAACTGGTATAAATAGGGTAATGGAACTGATTATAATATCATGTACGAAAAGTTTCCAAAAGACTTATTAGACTGAGATAAATGACATAAAGTAAATTTTGATGTAGAAAATATTTCTAAGACTCGAACATGTCTAACGATGCATTTTGACACTTGATTTTTAAATAAAAAAAAACCCATATATATCTTAAAATTTCAATATTTATCAGTCAAGTTTCAAGTTTAAGTTTAATTTTCTCAAAGACCCTAACAGGGGTATGTGACTGAACAATTACACAAATACTATATACGCATTCATAATTTAACAAAATATCAAAGTAATGTAATGAAGATTATAAACATTTATGAACAGGTATACATTTGAAAAAGTAATTCGTTTTCAGGAAGACAGTAAATTTCAAATGGACATATTAATGGTTGAAACAATATTGATTTAATTCACACCAGCTAGTACAATTTTACAACAACAAAAAATCTCAATTTTAACAACAACATTGTAAGAGTCAGAATTAAAAAAATCATAAAATTAGTCAGTATTATGGATAGCAATAAGATAACAACGTCTAATTCAATATCAGCCAGTTTTATAGGATAAAATGGGAGGTCACTCTAATATTAAACATATCAATTTTACTGGTTTCCGTTTCGCCGTTACATCGACTTCTCGTTGGTTTCATAAAAACTATATTAAACCAGTATCATTTTATTAAATCTTAAATGCATAACATTCATAAATGTTTTTCAATGCTGTTTAAATTTCAATGCATAAAAAGTGGCTAGGTTTAAATTAATTTATACACCTTTTTATGTTAGGTGTGTATTGATTTTTATACTCAGGTAAAGATTTATATGATTATACTAATGTCTTGTTGAAACTTGTTTTGGTAATGATTCTAACTATGGTGGCATATATATAAACAAAGAAGGAGCATTTGATTTAAGGTCAGTTTCTCTCTGTAAAGGTTCTTTTTGTTTATAGTAGAAAAGCTGATTTGACAAAATAATACTTTACTACTCCTAGTATACATTTCAATACGAATTCAATTGACTTGAGTTTTTCATTCTGCAAGAGAATTGTGTACACTTATCATTATTATATTAATTTAGAAAACTCGTAACGAAATTTGACGTATTTTAAGTTTTATTTTTTATATGACGCAACTGAAAATATTTACTATTCTAATATGACGTGCTTCTTAAGCTTTGTAAAGAAACCATACTTTATTATCCAATAAAATTAGTTTGCACATGCGTATATTGACTACGGCAGAAAAATGAATTTCGTCAAATTGATATGCATTTAATGTATTTCCTTAAATTAACCCACTTTCAAACACTAAAATGATACACATTTTGTTACTTATACTTTTACAATGACAACAATGTGTTACAATTCGTAATTGACATATTTGACCTAGATACCGCATCGTTCATGTTGGCTGTTCTAACTTCAAAACCCCTCCCTCTGAAAAACACGTTTCATCTCTCCTTTTAAAAAGGCATGTCATTGTATAGAATAATTTCATTGAAACATATGTTCCGATGATAAAATATAAAATCAAGTATAGGTTATTATTACTGTTGTACTGAAATGACAAAATTGTTTCATATATTTCTGATAAAATGGATTGACCCTAGCAGGGAATCGAACCCCATTCTCCTATAAAAAAAAATAGGCGTAATTACCAATATACCACCAAGGTTTCCAATCCATTTTACAAATGCAACAAGATTGTCACCCAGTATTAATTTTAATCATCATGTAATACAGCATTTGAAATCGTCAGATGCACAAAGGCGTGCCCTTTGATCAACTTTACAAGGTGTAGCCACCGCAAGTATAAATGGATCTCTGTCAAAGGGCCCCTCCTTCCAAGTCTCAAATGTCAGCACAACTTTATCAAGGAATCCTCTATCAAATATAAACATATTTACCAATGCTACACTATTAACCGGCGAAATATTTACGATTAATTTAGTAAAATAAAGACCTACCCGATTCTCCTTGTGCGTCCACCGCCATTGACAACTGACTTGAAAATGTGCGTGTCAGAAATTGACCTCAAAGGAAAAGACTGTTGTAATATAAATTTTCTGTTATATTGTGACTCAAATATTGTTTTAGTTAGGCTGATAAATTAAATTGTTAATTTCTGTTTCAATTTTGAATTTTAGAAACCTACAACTTTGCGAAATTAAACTGGTTTGAACTAGTTGGATAAAAATCGACAGCGAGGTTGATGGAAGAGCCTACACGAAGATCGTACACTTATACACAGCGAACATAGAAATTACCGTAATTGTCCTAATCAGAATCGAAATAATTGATGCCAGCTATACTTTATTTTAGTTTTAACATGGGTAGGCATTATATTCGTGTTATTTTAGCCCTCGCTATCGCTCTGGCAAAAATAATCACGAATATAATGCCTACCCATGTTAAAACTGCAATAAAGTATAGCTGGCATCAATTATTTCTTAAGTATCTCAGATTCTTTTTATACCTGGTTCCACTCTGAGAGGGGCGTGGGATGCCCAGGTGTATATTGATAGTATATTTGTCAACGTAATGAATATTTAACACCAAAAGATGTCAATACGAAAATACTTGAAGATATGTTTTTAGGTGAAATAAAGTAACATCTTCCATTTCCACAATCAAGATGTAAAATAAAAAATATGTACATTAATTTTTCTGATAATTATATCCATTTATTTTGGGCAGAAAATGTGTTGCTGATTAAAAAATTGGAAGAGTAAAAAATGACGATGTTATGAATATTCATAACGATGATAAGGATGTTAACGCCCCCTGTTTCCAATACACATCCAAATGTTTACAACACAACCTTTCATGTCTTTGTTCAAATGTTTACATACATTGATTTTAAAGATGAGTCACGTGACTAAAATATATATACAAATCTTATGTACGTACTGGTATTATTGGTACAGTGTTTACATCACATAACATCGGTATATCATTTCAAAATATAGCCATAGGTGAGTCGTTTGATTTTTTCCTGTATGAATTATCAATTTACTGTAATAATTATGTATAAGTAATTTTCACTTGAAAACTTAAATTACAGGGACGTTTCTCATGGATGAAGACAAAATATACTAAATGCGTCATTTTCTCTCTTAAAAAATATACTTCACACTGACGATTTTATTTGTTGAAAAAAATGAAAGGGAATAGGTTAATATTGTTCACTGGCGATTTTATAAGTTTAAAAACGAAAGCCGGAAAATGGAAAAATTACGTTTATAGTTAATTTTATCTATAAAAAAAATGAAAGGGAATATGGATGTAACAGAAAAAAGTCGAAATATCCAATGTATTTATAAATCCTAAAATATTAGTTTTATCTGTAATATTCATTAGAACTTTCAGAAATGTAGAATTATGAGATAAGGTTTTTTTATACATATTTACTGCAAATCAGATCTTTAAAATATCCCGAAGCACCTGAAGTGAACTCCATATATATTTTTGTCATCTACTTGGCATAATGCCACCTTTGTTCGAAGGTTCCGTCGTCATTTATTTTTAATCTTTTGTAGCTGTATTGATCACATAGGTTTAACAATCCCATTTATTATCAAATTTAAAAAAACACCTTTTCAACAAATAGCATGTATACAAAATTAAAATATTGATATGTATAAAGGTACTATTAAGGGGTCCTACTAAAATGCGCCCGGGAGCGCCCGGGGAAAAGAAAAAGCGCCCGGGGAAGAAAATATAGCGCCCGGGGAAAAGAAAAGGCGCCCGGGGAAAATATAAAAAATATTTCATTGGCACGAGACAATTTTGTGTCGATGAAATAAGTTATGAACATTGTTTTTTTTTAAATTTTAGACAAGTATTTTGAAAATTCAGATAATAGACATTTGTAATAAAGCACAAAAACAAGTATGAATGTTTCAAGTTTAACAATAATATATGAATACTGTTTCGAGAGACAGACAATACTGGATCACAGTTTATGCGGAAGATTTATAAAATGTAAGACATCAAAAGACATGTTTTTCAAAAACGATATCAAAATGAAAAATGTGAAAAAACAACTTAAATTTCACTGAAAAATATTAATTTAAACAAAATTGAAAGAGTTGCACATAATAAATCAGCAAATAAAGCAGTACTTAACTATACATGTACCGTAGTTAAAACAAGGGGACAAAGAGCAGGAGTTTGGTTTAAATTTACAACTTAGCATTAAAACCCTGATAAGCAAATCCATTGAAACAGTTTAAGTTTTATACTCATGAAGTATATATATAAAAAGATATAATAAATCTGTATCAGTATCTGCATAAAAAAGTGTTCACCATGCATGCAGTTGCGAAAATATAACACCTCGGACACTGATTATTTTTAAATAACAAAATATACGTTTTAATCGAGGACAATATCGTTCATGATTCTTGTAAATACTCTTATTTATATTTATTTACTTACTTATATACCATTTTGAAATCAAAATGTAAAAGTGCAACAACACAGTCACTTTAGATGTAGCATCGTACATATCCCCATTTATATTAAGGAAAAAACAAGCAATGATTATTTTTTTCAGGAAAAAAAATATTGTTATAAAATATTATTATATTATAATTTTCTTCTCCGGGCGCTAATTTTCCTTCTCCGGGCGCTGTTTCTTTTCCCCGGGCGCTTTTTCTATTCCCGGGCGCTCTCGGGCGCTTTTTAGTAGGACCGCTATTAAGAATTTAACATATTGTAAAGACACTTGTTTATTACTGTAAGCTAATCTCTAAATGTTAAGTTATTTCTGTCGTTGGGTTGACTTGTTGTCTCATTAATGTAAATTCTTTAACAATTGACAGTTATATAAGTAATTCAAGTTCTGTTCTACATTAAAATTTCCTTTTCTACCATTTGTAAAATGAATTCTCGTCATCTCCCTTCGTATTCTTTCTTCTTTTCAAAAACCAAAACTTTGTTTACGGTTTTGTGAATTGGTATTATTTATTTCATATTTATATAAATAACTCAAATTCGTTAACATTATGACCCGAATTAAAGAACTATCTATTGGTCGAAGCTTTTTGATTATCAATATGTTCTTTAACGTCATACTTGATCTGTTTTTTCGACCATTTTGATTCGAGCGCCACTGTAGAGTCTTATTTCTAAATTATCAGACTAGTATATCTTTTGTGAGTTTTTATTCTTGACGAGGAACTCGACAGCAATTCATTTATCACCCATTACGAAAAATATGTTCAAGTTATCTATCCCTGCGACCTCAAACCAGGTTTACATTACCATAAGATAAAAACTATGAACCGTCAATTCGATACTATCATTTTTCTATTGTAGAAAAAACATACAGTAATGGCAACTGCAGGCGAGGACCAGACAGACAATGGTCCAAAGAGAAGTTTAATTGTAGATGAAGCTGCGTTCGAAGAACAGTTCTTAAGGTGTCACATCTGTAATGAGAAATATAGCCAAGCAGACAGACTTCCGAAATCACTACCATGCAATCATACGTTCTGTCTGATATGTCTCAAATCCGTTTTCGACCACCATCATCAGAATTCTAGAAGAACAGTTCCGTGGATGGACGATAATTTGGAAGGTGTATTAAAATGCCCAGAATGTCGAGTAGAAATATTTCTGAGTCGAACTGAAATCAGTGCTCTGCCCTCAGACCATCGTGTTATACAAATGATGGACTTTTTGTCACGTGTAACTACAAAATCTCAAAATGTTTGCACTAAACATGAGAACCAGCCACTGAACTTTTTCTGTAAGAAATGTCTGATTCCCGTTTGTCGAGACTGTACAGTTCTTGATCACAAAGAAGGACAAGAGCACGTGATTGTTGATGTCACGGAGGCGTTGTCCGAGAACAGTAATGAGTTCGATGAAATGAACGATAAAAATAAAGGCATGCTGGATAAAATGAAAGGGCGAACAGATTCACTCGCAAATGCTTCAAAACAATTAGACTTACTAGAAAGAAAGCTCAGATCAACTATCAAAGACACTTTTATAGAATATCGATTATTGCTAGAGCGTAGACAAGAGGCGCTCATTAAAATATTGCGGGAAAGTGTACAAGAACAGAAACAAAAGATAAACACGCGTTTTGTTGACATCTGTACCCAAGGATCACAGTTACAGAAACTTTACGACACATTTACAAAAGCAAGGTCAAACAATGACATAAGACAATTGTTCACAGTTCAGCAACAACTGAAAGAAAAAGAGACTGAATTTACTTGTACTGCCGAAGCAACCGATGACGAACTGTTCATTACTTGTAAATTTGAGGCTCCAAACGAATGTTTATTCTTATCAGAAATGAGTGGCCTAGGGGAAGTTACAACTATTGAAGACCTGTCGTTGAAGAACCCGGTTCCAGCTCACCAGCTAGTCTTACTAGACAGTTTGGACTCGCATCGTATTAATCCAGCTTTATATTTACCCGAACTTGACTGTGACGAAAACGAGAGCCCTGATAATGAAAACGACACAGAACAAAACGACGAAGATCACATTTTGCCTGACGATATTTCTTCAAACATCAGAAACCGTTTATTACAAGGATCTGAAAATGATCAACAGACAGAGGAAAACGACGATCATTATTTGGATCAACTTCGAGAACACCGTGAACAACTCGCTTCTACTTACCTAATGAGAATCGCGTCACGCTTGAACGAAAGTGCTGCGGAAATGGCAGAAGCATTGAATCAACAACCAACCCAGCCAGAACAAAGAACACCAAGCCAGAGCAACCAATCATCGCGTGGAAGTAATAATAGGTCAAGTTCATCAAGACAACGTCGTCCACAGCAACCAGTAAGAGTTGTACGTCATCCAACGCAGCCGACACCACCACGTGAGGCACGTGACCAGGGTGGTATGTACACGTCATCACGTTACACGAATTCAGACAATAGATAGATGCGTAATATAAATTGAAATTTTAATAACTTTATCCCAGTGTGCATTTATTGACGCAATGCTTCATTTGGCATTTGTAGGACCTTAATTTAGTCCTTTTATTTTGAACCCTTCTTATTTTTGTGGAGACAAAGCATAATGTGATAAGATAAGAAATGTGATTACTATGAAATAAAATAGTTAAAAGAGTATCGTTTTTAATTATATACGTCTGGTTCCAGTAGGTGCAAGTCATATGATTATCTTCATTCCCTTATTAGCTCACCTGGCCTTAGGGCGTCCGTTAACTTTTACAATAGTGTTCTCCTCTGAAACTACTGGGTCGAATTTAACTGAACTTTGTCACAATCATAATTTTGGGTTTTTAGTTTTAAACCATCCATCCCGCCCCTACCTAAAATGCAGTTTTTTGGCTTATATCTCTGTCACTTTTAAAAGCATTTAGAGTTTATCAGATGGAAGAATGAAATGCTTCGATGAGCGCAGCCTGATACGACCACAGAGGGCGAATATTGAACAATTGGGGCACATTTGGACACAATATTCAAGATACTGTCTGAATTTGGATTGTGATCAAATGTTTGACACAATAAATGGTTTCTGAAATAAAATAAATAAATGTGGTAAAGAATTCTTACAACTCTATTGCGCAATACTGTGAAATTTTAAAAATTGTGACAAAAAAATATGAGTCCCTTAAAAGAATTGTGAAAAAATTCCCCCTTTACTTTTTGACCCCCCCCCCCCCCTTTGGAGCAAAAACCCCAAAACTCAATCCCAGCCTTTCCTTTGTAGTATGGAATCTTGAAGTATGATTTCAGAGAGATTCATACACTTAAACACAAGTTATTGTCTCGGCACTAGAAAAACGCTTGTTTCTTACCCTTTTTTGGCTCCTTAATCCTACATGTTTGGAGCAATTAACCCCAAACTCAATACCAGCCTTCCCTATGTTATATGAAATCTTGTGTTACAATGTCAGAGAGATCCATACACTTAAACACAAGTTATTATTCTGAAACTAGAAAAATGCTTGTTTTGGCCCTTTTTTGGACCCCTAATACCTATAGGGTTGGTACCATCATCCCCAAAATGAATCTCAACCTTCCTTTTGTGGTATTGACCCTTCTTAAAAATTCATCCATTGACTGTAACTAAAGTTATTGTCAGGAAACCAATGTGTCTTCAGACAACGACAGCGCAGACAACGCAGATGACAACATCATACCATTATACGATCCCAAAAAATGTTTTGCAGACGTATAAAAATGTTCATTAGATTTAAATATATCTGTCCTGAATTTTCAGACGAATCAGACAACCTGTTGTTGGGTTGCTGCCCTAAACTGTAAACAGCAATAATATTCAGCCAAATAAGATCTACAAATAAGTCAACATGACCACCAAAATTGTCAATTGATCCACCAAAGATTTATGCCCTTTATAGTATTTTTTTACAATAATGAGTTAATCAATCCTTTGTGAAGTTCTCTTTAATTCATTTAGACAATTGATGTGACGAATTATATAAATTGATTTATTGAGGACTGCAAAGCATCCAGTGGCAAATATTAGAAGTATTTCTTGTCAATAACATACTTTTGAGTTATACATATATTACCCTGCTTTGTACTAGACCCTAATGTTGATGCAGGTTTTTAACATACAATGGAACAATGTTATAGACAACATAAAAGACCTATTAACCTTTTCAGACGAGTTTTGTTCTGCATCCAAGGCAATAAGTATATGTCCAGACTCCCTTTAAAAAGCTGCATGCTTTGTTAGTTTTACCATTTAAAGATCAAACTCCTACTTTCTAGCACTTTAAACAAGCAAGGAGACAATCCATAGCTTCACATAATTAATGTATACATCTTCCTGTTTGTATGGTCGAACAAAGCAGTCTGGATGTGTTGCAGAGGTGCAGTTAAATTGAACACCTCTTCTCTCAGTCATAGTTTTGATGTTGATCCACCATTTCATTTCATTATTTTTGAATGCTAATATCAAAATACTTCTAAACTAGTTTTTTTGTTTTGGTGCTATCTGGAGTGTTCAAAGTTCTTTGCACAACTACCATGTAAGAATTCCTGATTTTTGTATCTTAATACTGTACCAGAGTGTAACGAGGGACCCAAGATGAAATCAATTGTGATTTAGTTAATATTGTACCAGAGTGTAACGAGGGACCCAAGATGAAATCAATTGTGATTTAGTTAATATTGTACCAGAGTGTAACGAGGGACCCAAGATGAAATCAATTGTGATTTAGTTAATATTGTACCAGAGTGTAACGAGGGACCCAAGATGAAATCAATTGTGATTTAGTTTGTACCAGAGTGTAACGAGGGACCCAAGATGAAATCAATTGTGATTTAGTTAATATTGTACCAGAGTGTAACGAGGGACCCAAGATGAAATCAATTGTGATTTAGTTAATATTGTACCAGAGTGTAACGAGGGACCCAAGATGAAATCAATTGTGATTTAGTTAATATTGTACCAGAGTGTAACGAGGGACCCAAGATGAAATCAATTGTGATTTAGTTAATTTTGTTGACAACTACCTCTGGCAGTCAATTGACAGGTTCCACAGAATATCTATCCCCAGAGGTACGGTTTAAACTATCAAAACATAATTATGGGAACATCATAAAACTAAGAAGCCAAATCATCATTGGGGTATCTAGTTTAAAAAATGTGTGGCGTGACCCGGCCAACCAACCAAACTGGCCGCCACGGCTAAAAATAGAACATAAGGGTAAAATGTAGATTTTGGCTCATATCTCTGAAACCAAAGCGTTTAGAGCAAATCTGACATGGGGGTAAAATTGTTTATCAGGTCAAGATCTATCTGCCCTGAAATTTTCAGATGAATCGGACAACCCGTTGTTGGGTTGCTGCACCAGCATTGGTCATTTTAAGGAAATTTCACCGTTTTTGGTTATTATCTTGAATATTTTTATAGATAGAGATAAACTGTAAACAGCAATAATGTTCAGCTAAGTAAGATTTACAAATAAGTCAACATGACCGAAATGGTCAGTTGACCCCTTTAGGAGTTATTGCCCTTTATAGTCAATTTTGAACCATTTTTCGTAAATCTTAGTAATCTTTTACAAAAATCTTCTCCTCTAAAACTACTGGGCCAAATCAATCCAAACTTGTCCACAATCATCATTTGGGGTATCTAGTTTAAAAAATGTGTCCGATGACATGGCCATTTAACCAAGATGGCCGCCATGGCTAAAAATAGAACATAGGCTTATAACTCAAAAACCAAAGCATTTAGAGCAAATCTGATGAGGGTAAAATTGTTTATTAGGTCAAGATCTATCTGGCCTTAAAATTGACCAAAACCCATACTGCACAACAAAGTTAAGAAGCTTAAGGTTTCGTGCACGACAAACACAAAACAATTCAAAGAGAAAGCTTACAGCCTGCTATATATACAAAACAACAAACCAAAAAATAATGTGATGTACAGCAACAAACAAATACCACACTCCTGACTTGGTCAGACACATAAAATGGGTTGGCTAACAATAGAACATCTCAATGGAGCAGAACTTGTTCCAGTATACTTTTTTGTCAGTCTTTTTTTTGCTTTAAATTTTAATCACCAAAAAATCAATGAAATAAGTGTTACACATTAAGTTCAAGTTTATCAACACAAAAACATATGACTCTATGCCACATCACTATAATGAAAATCATCCAATACATTTTGTTTAAGTTTCTTTTGTTACCTATTCACACACCAGACTTCAGACTTTTTTGAACTGAGTTTTACTGTGCGTATTGTGGTGCATTTGCTTTTTCTACATTGGCTAGAGGTATAGGGGGAAGGATGAGATCTCAAAAAACATTTTTAACCCTGCCTCATTGTTGCACCTGTCCAAAAGTCAGGAACCTCTGGCCTTTGTTAGTGCATGATGTAAAATTTTAGTTTCTTGTGTATATTTTGGAGTTTAGTATGACGTCCATTATCACTGAACTAGTATATATTTTTGTTTGGGGGCCAGCTGAAGTACTCCTCGGGGTGCGGTAGTTTTTCCGCTGTTTTGAAGATTTGAAGACCCATTGGTGGCCTTCGACTGTTTACTCTTTGGTTGGGTTGATGTCTCTTTGACGCATTCCCCATTTCCATACTCAATTTTAGATCAATTTTTTTTACTCAAACATGGTTTTTACCAATTATCTTGAATTCAATCAGACCATCAGGAAATTGGAGGAGCAAACTGTATTCTGTATACATGCAGGGGATATCATGAATGCAGGTACACTAAACTGCAAGCAAGGCATGCAGTATACCCTTCAACTTATTTTCATGATATCATGATAGGGAGTGCTCAAAGAATAGCAAAATAAATTTATGTCCATATCATATTATCCAAAGAAGAGTGCAGACACATGCAATCACAATCATTTGTTGTTAAGAAAAGAATAAGGACAGAAAGATATAAATCAAAGCAGAGTTAGAGGAAAATATAAAATATGAGATGAGATAAATAAATAGTATTTATTTCATGACACAGCATTACAGATAAGTGATTGTAATGTTATAAATATGACAATAAAACATCATATAAGATACAATATGGTTGAAACAATAGCTGATAATGCAAAAAACCTTCTAAAGATTAAAAACTCATAAAGATATTGAGGATTTGTGAAAATAAGTGTTTCAATCAGTTTAATTTTCAATCAAAATAAACTTTCAATAACAAGAAAACATTTTAATTCGAGTAGAATGAACTTACAATTTGAAGTCAATTGATATAGGAAGATGTGGTGTGAGTGCCAATGAGACAACTCTCCATACAAATAACAATTTAAAAAGTAAACCATTATAGGTTAAAATACGGCCTTCAACACGGAGCCTTGGCTCACACCGAACAACAAGCTATAAAGGGCCCCAAAATTACTAGTGTAAAACTTTCCAAAAAGAAAGAACCTAATGTATGCATTTGTAATTATATAAAACAATAAAGTCTTATATAGGTTAAGGTGTGCATAATACATTTAACATACAAGGACATAGTACACATTTGGAGTAAATATCTCTAACAATTTCTTTCTTTTTAAACAAATTAATTCACGCTTAATCTGTATTTCATTTGTTACATGCATATATGACTCATGGCAAATCGTTTAACAATGTTAAATTTACATTTGCAAATTAATAAATAAATAGTTTTAACTATTTGGTTTAAACTCTTATCTGATTTCCAAACAGAATACAGCTTATTAGAACTGGATGCCAGTTCATAGGGAATCTTCAAATAACTGTTACAGTGACTTGTTCCTCAATAATGATAACCCTCTATTAAACTTAAAAGTATTCAGTAAACAGGAAGTTGATGAGTGATGGATATAAAATGTATCTTGGTTAGTAATGCTCACAAGAAGCTTTATTCTAAAACCAGGAGGCAGTTCTTGAGGAAAATGCAAGGAATATTTCATACATTGATATTTTTATGTCAAAAAATACATTGGTGTTCAGTTAACAGGGAGTTAATGAGCAACAAATGGAAAACATATTACACATATAGCATGCTCACCTGAAACTTGATGCCAAATTTTAGGCACCTCTGGTTTATGGTCTTTGATAATAGTGAAATCATAAAAAGAATAGAGTCAAAACAGCCTTCAGAGCAGGGATGTAATACATATTACTGTGTCACATACAAGTATGGCTAGTTCGCCCCTAATGAAAGTGAGTATAGATGGAAAAAAACACAGGAATTTAGCATCCCAAATTCATCATAGGTATCTTATTCAAATTATCACTCTTTAATACAGAACAATTCATTATTCAATGATATTATTAAATAGAAGAGAAATCTTAGTTCACAGTATTAAATTCAGCCATCATATACATCTTTCTTACATGAAATCTTATTACAGAATTTGCATAGTTGGTATCTCTACATTTTATCTTAAAACCTAGACTTTTTTCTATTCTTTCACATATCATAAAACTTTGTAAATGGATTGTAAGTTCTTTTTGTTCAACATTCCCATTTTTTATATTCCATTCCATCTGGAGGTTTGATTTCAGTCTTTTTCTCCCCAATTTCTCCCCAGTTTGTACTCAATACTGTTCCTCCTGATTCACTCTGTAATAAAGATAGAAATTTACAATACCTTATTTGTAAAATAAAATTCTCATTACGGCATGATTATCTCATTGGAAGTAAACACAGGTAATTGAACAAATAAGAGTTGCTATGCTGAAATGCCTCACCTGTTTTACTGATAATGCTGGATTTATGTTATAAGGCTTTGAGATAAAGGTCTTTAAAACAGTCTCACAAAACTTAAAGATTATTTTCATTTCATAAAATCTTTATGTAGTCACAAAAAACTAGTAATGCCAATGAACTATGAAAATGCTATAAATGAATTCTGTCCTGATTTTAAAGCCTGTAATTCAGTGCTTGCTGTCTAAAATATTAGTATGTAGTTTAATTGTTTTGGCAGAATCAGGCCTTTTCCTCTTCTGAGTTGTTTGACATCTTGTCATGCCAGGGCCTTTTGGCGCTTACTTTACAGTAAGAATTTTGCTCATTGGTGAAGGCCAAATTGTGACCAATAGTTATTTCCATTCCATTTCATGTGCAATGGAATAACAGTTGTTTCTTTATTTTTCGATTAAAAAAGTTTTATTGATGTTAAGGTGGAACAGAACACTGCAGGGAAATAACTCGGTAAAAATTAGCTCAAAGTTTAATAATCACATTTTATTGTTAAGGAAATATCAAACTTCTCAATGATAAGTTAAGTGTTGGTCAAACTGCTATATATATCCAATAAAATTTTGTCAATAAATTGTGTGATTTAAGTTTTTTGAAATTATTATATTGTTTGTCAAACAGTCTGAGGAAATATTTTGTCAAAATTAGTTGAAAATTAGACGAGCCAAATTAATTTTAGTCAAGGTGTTTGATACCCCCTTAATCTTCTTATTATGTGTCTAAATATGTAGTTCCTGACTAATAAATGTGTAATCTTCAGGTTTGTCTCCTTTTAATATATATTGCTGAAGTGAAAAGAAGATATATAATCATATTATTGGGTCTTTGGCATGGAATGTTTTGTCAAGACTGTTTTCTCTTGGGTGTTTTGTCTGATGTGATTTGCCTGTAGTGTGTTGTCTGAAGACTTTCAACACTTATGAAGTTTTGTTAAGTTAACATAGTTAGATATACAATTGTTTAACAAGTACTGATGGAGGCACTTACAAAAGATTTCATCATTGCCTTTTTTGTTTCGTCCGTTCCATCAGAATAAATCTGCTGGAATAATTTATTAAGAGCAGCATCTCCTTCCAGTTTCTCTGTCTTCTCTTCTTCTTTCACTTCTTGTTCTAACTTGTCCCAGTTACGTGTTTTATGACTTGAAGTTGGATATTTATGAGTGGTGTCAGTAGGATCTGAAATATTTGATATGAAAAATGAGTCTATTTTATACCATTTAAGATGCAAAAAACAGGTATATTTTACACCGTTGAGTATGTAAAATGAGGCCTTTTTATACCCCACTTAAAGGCATTATGTTTTTTGGTCTGTGCGTCCCTTCATTTGTATGTCCTTCTGTCTATTTGTTTGAATATCTATGCCACTTCATGTTCAAGTTTTTGGTCCTTCAGGTTTAAGTTTTTGGTCAAAGTAGTTTTAGATGAAGTTGAAATCCAATCAACTTGAAACTAGGTTCACATGTTCCCATGTTTAACCATTAAATATGTAAAAGGAGGTCTTGTTTCTCCCTTTGAACTGTCAAATGAAGTTTATTTTATATCATAAAAGATGCAAAGACAGGTACATTTTATACCATGTGATATAAAAAATGGTGTCTATTTCATACCATTTCATCTCTAAAATAAGGTCTACTTATACCATTTTTTAATATGCAAAATGAGGTCTATTTTATACCATTTGTTATATAAAATGATGTCTTCTTTACACCATTTTCTCTCATAATGACTCAGGACTGCAGGATCTAAACAATTTATAAAATAAATCAGTATTTTTATAAGTTCTTTGTATAAAGAATTTAAGAGTCTGTTCTATCAGATTGTTTCTTTCCAGTACAGGTAATTATGTCTCTGACCTATAACCTAAGACTTACTCTGTATAGGTATTTGTTTAATCTTTTCTTCTTCCTGTCCGTCACCCTCCAGTTTCTTCCACTGGATTTCTGCCTGTTTCTTCATTTTAATCTCAATCTATAAAAAGTATTATTATATCTTTATTTTGCAGCTAACAAAACATGATACTCCTTGTTAAATTTTTAACTCATTTATGATAATTAAATATAACTTTTAATAACTCAAATCTTAAACCCAAATTACATTTAAAAATTAAAACTTGAAATGATTCATCATTCTATCAAATATTCTACGTAAAAAAAAATCCCAATAAAGCTAAAAAAGAAGTTAATTTATTCTTTAATTATTCTATGAAAACCAAATAAAAAAACAACATGGACCATACCTTACTTGATAGAACTTTAGTTAGTGTTTTGTCTGGAATAACATTGTGAGCCAAATCCAATTCTAAACTGTAATCGTTCCCTGACGGTAGCTTTACTGTACAACTTAACTGTAAATATAAAACTTTGGTTAGTAACTTGTTAGGAATAATCATTGTTTTCATTAATTGCAGCAGGTCAAGTTTCTAATATGATTCTAATGAAATATATGCAAGTGTAATTTTTTTTAACTTACTGTGTGGGGATTAATTTATTTTTGTTGGTAGTAATTTTCCTGATTTTGGTGGTTTTGCCAATCTGTGCATACAAAGCCTATAGAAAATTTCTAGTTCGTTGAACATCTGAATTTGTGGTTCACCTGTACTTACGAAACCAACGAAAGTTGGTATCCAACAAATGAATTATGGTATTTGAAGCACTCATCAGGAAATAAGTTTACAATAAGCCATTGCTAGGCAGTTTCCTCTGAGGTTGTGAGTTTGTATCCCACTCAGCTTTGATCTTAAATGCAAGTATTTACCGTTATTCTACCAGAAGAACAGTAGTTCTGTCCATGGAATTTAAATACCAATAAAAACTTGCCACCATAATATAGCCAAGCTCAGGAAGGTTGCTTAAAGTGGTGTTTTAAAACACCAACAAACAGGCAAATAATCTTATTATTCAAAGGAGTTCAATGACATCTAAAAAGTAGGTAATGCCAAAACACATAATTTTCAATGATGTCATTTTGAATTTAATATGAGCAAACAACTTGAAACCCAAATTAATAAAATTTAAAGAAACATATACTGTGCACCCAGTACAGTATTATATACTCACTGATCTTTCTTGCACATCAACATGACAATCATCTTTAGGAACATTTTTAATTAGGATTGTAAGGACAACATGTGTTTGTGTTTGGTACCAATCATGTCTGAAAGTAAAAAGTTATGATTAATTAGGAATGTAATGGACAGAACTGTAAGGCAGAAATTTTTGAAAAATAGACAAAAATGCGAGATTAACTATTGCAATGTCAAATAGAAGAATCTGCTTACAGATATATGTTCAAGATATAAGAATGAGAGTTCTCTTTATTGCTATGTTCACTCAGTCGCATTATTAGCATTAATAAAACCTTTGCAATAATTTCTGAATTTAACTTTTTTGGTGAAGACATTGAAAACTTGTATCAATATAACTTTTGAGATATTTTATTTACATATCTTTGCATATATCCGTCCTCAATGCACTAAACCACTAAATATCTAGTTTTTTGGTTGATACCATTGATTTAGGAGATAACTGTATTGTATTTTAAGCTCTGACGGCATCAAATCCCAAATTGATGCCGTCGGAGCTTAAAAATACAATATTGTTATCTCCATTCTAATGAAACTGACAGAAAACAACGTTAAAACATGTATTTAAAATCTGTCATATGTCGTCTGCGCTTGCGATTTGATGCCATGTAAGAAAGTGATGTTATCTAATCAAAATGAACGTTACAAACGTTGTTGCATTAGAATGATTGATTGATTGGTGTTTAATGTCACTTTGAGCCGATTGTGCTATTTCCTGGCACTCAGTTTTTATAGGCGGAGAAAGCAAAGAGAACCACAACCTTCAGGGTTAATAGATTGCTGTTGGGTGTGAGCCAGTGCTCTGTGTTGAAGACTGTACTTTAACCTATGATGGCTTACTTTTAAAAATTGTGACTTGGATGGATAGTTGTCTCATTGGCACTCATATCACATTTTCTTATACCTATATAAAGCATCAACAAATATACTTTTGAACAAGACTTTATGTGTGAAACTATAATACATACTTAGCTTTAACTGGTGCATTTAACACTGCATCAGCAGCATTAGGTTTGGGTATGGATGAACTTTCTGTTTTTTTCTCACTTTCCTTTGAAGAACTTGTTTCCATTGGTGAAGAATCTGATACACCAACTCTAGCCTAAAAAATAATCAATTAGGAGTTTCAAATTAATGCCTTAAAATGTATATTTATCCCCAATTTCTCCTGCCTGACAATTGCAGAAGCTCCATAATAACTTGTCTATATGAAACTTGGAATGCATCATTCCACACTTTTAAGCAATTCAGTAAATAGTTTCTTGACAGAAGTGCTTATAAGGCAGTTTCTGTGTATCCATATTTTTGTAACTACCAGTATTCCATATGTATGCATGATTATACAAGTAATATTACTATTAATAAAATATTAGAATTTGTTTCCTAGTATGAAATTTGTTAGTTATTGCATAACGAACAACAGCCAGTTTTATTTCAAAGATTGTTGGTCAACTTCTGTAAAATCCTGTTTCTTCCTTCAACAAAGTTAGTCATCATTAAACCGCATTTATGATAAGAAAATACTGTTAATAGAACTCATAAAATTGTAAGGTGCACTGGATTAGCCAAATATTGGGCCCTGTTTCTTTAAGTCACCTTAGAATAATATAAATAAAGGGAATTATATAAATCTTAAATAAGTTTTTACCTCAGCTCCATTGCTTTTTTCTTGTTTTGATACTGAAAACAAAATTGCAGAAAAAATTACAAATTGTTATAATCTTCTTAAAAAATAAAACTTTTTTTTAATTGTATTACATGTACTATAATTTGAACTTTATTGATAATATCTAACTACAATGAGGACATAGTAAGAATTTATGTTAAAATTTATAACAATGTATGCCTGTGTTTTTGACTTTAAAAAACGATTTCATTGTTAATTATAAAGCAAAACAGTTCTAAAAACTTTTAAAACAGTGGGTATTAAAATTTTACAAGTTATACTTACAGTCTATCTCTGCTTCACATTTTCTAATCCAGGTGTTGAAATTACTGTTTTCAGCTTGAAAAAAAGAGGAAACAGAATGACATTTAACTGTCAACCATAGCTTAATTGTTCCTGTACTCACTACATTGAAAATCTTTCTTTTTCTAGTTGGAAGTATTTTCAATTGCAACTGTTAAATAACCCAACTTCTTTCACAATATAAATCTATTATAGCAACCATAACTCATATTAAATTTTCATGCAAAACATAACATCAATACAATCACAACAATCAAATGAATCCCTGCTGAAACTTACCTAAACTGAACCCAAACCACTATACTTTCTATTGGTTTGTCAGCAGGGTCTGTCAACACTTGAGATGAAGCATTTGAGAAATAACAAGTATACTATTTCCTTAATCCTTGAAAATTGGAACACAAAAAAAATTAAGGAATCAAAATCATACCAGGATATTTCTTTACCAACATCAACCTCTAAAAATTATGGCAATTCTTTGAAAACTCTACTCTCAGACCTATTTTTTGGGGAAGCTAGTCTATAATACTTGGATCTCAGTTGTCACTTATTAAGAAATAGTTGATGCAAGCTATACTTTATTGTAGTTTTAACTGTTAAAACTACAATAAAGTATAGCTTGCATCAATTATTTGCACCCTTACTCAAATATTCCTCTTTTTTCATTAGCTAAACTTTCATCCCAGTTAACCCACTTTGACATGTTTGAGGAACCTTCAGATTTATTGTTTAGCTTGTTCTCACTCTGAATATAAATTTAGAAGTTGCCATATGATATTAAACAAACAACAGTCAATCTTAAAAATAAGAAGCTACAATTATAAGAACCCTCAGATGTATCTAGTCTTCAAATACTCACATTGTCGTGATGGTGCATTCACTGAAAGTGGAAACAGTGAAAGTTCAACTTAGAAATGTTTTAAGGGTTCACAGACCTTTCATTTTGTAAATATTTTCTTTTTCAATTTAAAATCAAATTGACATTTATGCTATCTATCAAAAATGTAATTAAAATACAGCTCCTATGCTTTTGATGGAAAGTGTGGCAAAGGATCTGTATTCCAATCCAATTGACATTAAAGAAAAGAAATTAAAATGGTATGATTGTTCCATAAACAGTTTCAAAGAATACACCATGGATAAAAGATACAATAGACAGTTGTTTTAGCATCTGCCATATCTATGGCTGCTATATAAAACTGATAAATTAGAAAAGTTTCTCATCTATGAAGACCTTGCAGTGACTTCATAGTCTCTATATATAAAGTTAATGTATTTGTATCTGTTATGTTCTACAAGTGTAGTAAATGAAGCACTACAGTCTTGTTTAAAAATAGTTGACTGCTTACTTAATATCATTGAACTTCTATAAGTGGTTCAATTTCAACTTTCCTAAACACAAACTTACAAAAAATAATAATTTAAAAGTGGATTTTTACTCTTCCACTAAAGTAGATTTAAGTAGATAACTCTGAGTGGACAACTTGGTTATTAAAATCAAAATAGTTTAAACATATTTATTTAAAGTGGATTGGGAAACAAGTTTTGCAACTTATATTAATCCCTTTCCATTTTGCGGGTGCGAGAGAAAATAGACTATTTCATATGATTGGAAGATGTGGTATGATTGCCAATGATACAACTCTCTGCAAGAGACAAAATGACACAGAAATTAACAACTACAGATCCCTGTACGGCCTTGAACAATGAGCAAAGCCCATACTGCATATAAAAGGTTCTGAAATGACAATTCAAACAAGAAAACAAACTGCCTTGTACTCTTTCTTCATACACATTGAAGAATTCATTCCTATTTAATATCTAGTTTATTATTGATCCTACAACACAGTTCAAAAGAAAACAAAACACAAATACCCCCCCCCCCCCCCCAAAAAAAAAAAACCAACAACTGGAAACTGTCCATAAGGAGAAAAAACAAGAGTGCACACGCTGAAATGTCTCGCCTTCTATACTAATCATTGATATTATGTTGATAGTCCTAGGTATAAAGCTAAGCTTTATTACAACTGTCACATAAACTTAACATTAACCAAGATAACTAAACAAAGACCAATGAACCTTGAAAATGATGTCAAGGTCAGATGAAACATGCCAGGCAGACATGTACAGCTAACAATGCTTCTATACAACATATATAGTTGACCCATTACTTATAGTTTAAGAAAAATAGACCAAAACACAAAAACTTAACACTGTGCAATGAACCGTGAAAATGAGGTCAGGGTTAAATAAAACCTGCGTGACTGACATAAAGATCATAATATATTTCCATACACCAAATATAGTTGACCTATGGCATATAGTATTAGATAAAAAGCCCAAAACTCAAAAACTTAACTTTGACCACTGAACCATGAAAATGAGGTCAGGGTCACATGACATCTGCCCGCTAGATATGTACACCTTACAATCATTCCATACAACAAATATAGTAGACCTATTGCATATAGTATGAGAAAAACAGACCAAAACACAAAAAATTAACTATAATCACTGAACCATGAAAATGAGGTCAAGGTCAGATGACACCTGCCAGTTAGACATGTACACCTTACAGTCCTTCCATACACCGAATATACTAGCCCTATTGCTTATAGTATCTGAGATATGGACTTGACCACCAAAACTTAACCTTGTTCACTGATCCATGAAATGAGGTCGAGGTCAAGTGAAAACTGTCTGACAGACATGAGGACCTTGCAAGGTACGCACATATCAAATATAGTTATCCTATTACTTATAATAAGAGAGAATTCAACATTACAAAAAATTTGAACTTTTTTTTCAAGTGGTCACTGAACCATGAAAATGAGGTCAAGGACATTGGACATGTGACTGACTGAAACTTCGTAACATGAAGCATCTATATACAAAGTATGAAGTATCCAGGTCTTCTACCTTCTAAAATATAAAGCTTTTAAGAAGTGAGCTAACGCCGCCGCCGTAGCCGCCGCCGGATCACTATCCCTATGTCGAGCTTTCTGCAACAAAAGTTGCAGGCTCGACAAAAATGGAGGAAATAAGTTATGAAATGATGCAAATTATGTCTAATTTGTTGTCACACTTACCCAGGGCTATTAAAAAATCCCAGGGATAACAATGCTATTTTACTTTCCAAGAATATATGTATTTATATTAAGTGACATCTTTTTAAACCCCCAAAAAAGAAACTTCCATAAATTCCTGTGTTCTACTTACAATTTAGTACATGTCCAGCAGTGAATACTTTTAATGCATCTTCATATCTCTCTAGATGAAATAAAGCTATGCTGGAATCACAAAGAAGACAATAGGTTTACAAGGTATTACAAAGTATTATACAGTTGTGGAAAAAAAAGAATTTGATATTTTCACCCACATTGTACTATCATTTGAATATGTTGTATTACCAGTAACATTTGAATACTATTCAATTAGATTTTGCAGCTATCTCCAACAGCAGCTACTTATGATAACCATGTAGGTCAATGCTGTTGGTATTGCTTTTGAATCAATTGTGTGCATCTTATGGTTTATATCAATGTTAGACCACAGCCAAAGATTTTGACCCATAATGTTGAAATAGGAAAGAAATATAGGACTTTTATAAGATTTTACCTTTGGTTCAACATATATAATAATTCTGTCCACTTATCCTACTGTCCTACATCATGCACTTTAAAAAAAAAGCCAATTTAGTATGGTAGTAAATTTATTTTTTACATAAATAATTATGTTATATTTACTATCATTTCATTGCATTGTCTAGCCCTTTTCCTAAATGCATATTTTACTACCCTTTTTTAATTTGCCTAATAATACATGCAGTAAATACTCCGATTACAGGGTAAGGCACTCTATCTGACAATAAGCTAAATAATAAGTGTGATCAGTCAAATTCATTTAAAAGCTATTTATGTCTCCAAGCAAACTCTAAATGTCTACATGTCTGGGTATTCTATTAACCCCGGCCACTACATTGTTATCTGCGAGTTCTAAGGTAGAAACGATACCAGTGGGATGTCAATCGTTAAATCGTAATGTTCTTTTTGATTCCATAGGGTATTATATTATTTATCGGTTAAATTTCTCACAATTTTTCTTGCTATACAGTTTGCGTTTTGCTTATAGTTAAAAGCTGTTTAATATAGTGGTGTTAAGATGCTAAATTCTACATTAATTGGTATTTGGTGGAAAGTTGTCTCATTGGCAATCATACCAGTCTTTATCATATATGTCCATCTATCACCTAAATTTTACTTTCATTAACATTAAGCACATTGATATTTTGTGTAATTCATAACAGTGATCAGTGACACATGAACATACATTTGTAATCAGATAAAACAATAGAAAATAAGACAATTTAGCAAAGTCAAAAATTAAGTCATTTCATGGTATTTTGAATTGCATTTTGTAAAAGCATAATTTCCTACTCCATGTGCTTGCATGTGTAAAATAAAAGCACAATTCAAAAGTCTTCCTTTAAATTGAATCTCAGAACATTGTAAAACAATTACCCTCTCCTGTAATATGCCTTGGAATTTTTAGGATTTATTTCTGTAGATTTGTTGGTATCTTCTAATGCCTCTGAAATAAAAGCAATAAAAATGTAATAAATATCTGTACTGTTTGTAATTTCTTTTGCATTACACAAGTTCTTAGCTTACAGATGTTTTAGATTTGTTTTCCTGTATTTTGTCCAGAAAAGTCTATTATGCTGATTGGAGGTTTTTTTTCTTCTCTATTGTATAATAATTTATCAATATTGGAACTATATATGTATGTCATGTATGTATGCAAATACATGTACATATTTCCAAAAAGTCTTAACATTAATTTTGTTTACATTTATAATAGATGTATGATGTATATCTAAGTCTGTTAATTTTTAATTTCTTTCTCATTATTCATAGTTGAAGGTCATAAATCCTGAACTTTTCTTCAATCTATTATCAATTACAATGAATTAGGTTTGTGTTCCATACAAAATTTATAACACTAATTATATATAAAGAGTGACTGAAACCAGATATTTTATTCTTGTTTAACCCTCTTGCTGCTGGAGGGACACATATATGTCCATGTTTTAATTTATGCAAGCTTCTCATCAGTGCTGTACCTTTATCAAAATAAAAGACCGAAAATTAAAAAGTGTAATCTGTTTCTACAATGGCTCTTAAATGTAACGGTCATTACGGCATGACATCATTGTTTGTCATGTCACGTCACAAACGTGGAGCGGTCTTATTTTCTGGCATATGAAATGCAACCCTGAAAAACAACTGACAGCAAAAGGGTTAATCATGTTTATGATATGTGTTATAATGTAAATACCTGAATATCTTTCCAGTTTTAACAGTACTTGAGCTCTAGCTGCATAGTAATCATCTCTCATGTCCTCGTCATCAGTCTTTAAAGCTTCTGTATACAACTTAAATATAAAATATGCAAGCATCAAACTTTCATTTCCTATCTTAAATACTAAATAGTTTTAATAAGCAGCTCTCAAGGGGTTCTTCAAATAACCATTAAGGGGGTTCGCGGGTCTAAATCATTTATATAGGATTTCTCTATATTTTTCTATAAATGAACTTTATCTTATAGTTAATAGAAAAATAAAATAAAAAAGTGGGGTCACCGTTCATTTGCGCTCACAATCTGCCTTCGAAAGAAGCATACATTTTTGTAAAGGTGTTTTTTTTTCTGTTGAAGTAATAGGAGAAATAAAGGTAATATCGAAATAAAAAAAGAAATTTATTACAGAAATCGCTAAAATTTTACAATAATTTAGTTTAAGTACAGCTCATATGGAAATTATATTAAAAAAGATATGTCACCGATGAGTTGGAAAAGATATTAATTTTAGAGCCAAAAAATGGCATTTTTCCACCAAAGGGAGATAATTTGGAACTTTTTCAATGATGTATACATTTTGAAAGTCATCTGGGGCCAACACGAATGGATTGTTTTGAATGATTTTTGTACCATATGATAAAGTAACAACTACAAAAGGAAATAAATAAAATTTGTAATGAAAAACAAATGTTTGATTTTTTTCTGAAATTTTTATACCCTCGAGCCTCCTTAAACAGAGGAATTTGAGGTACCTGGTTAAAAGTCGTTTGATAAGTCCCCTTTTACGATCTTCTTAACTTTTTTGGATTCGAGCGTCACTGATGAGTCTTTTGTAGACTGGCGTATATACAAAATTTAGTCCTGGTATCTATGATGAGTTTATTTACTACCACTGGGTAGATGCCACTGCTGGTGGAGATTTATTTCCCCAAGGGTATCACCAGCCCAGTAGTCAGCACTTTTGTGATGACATGAATTATCATTGATATGGTTATATTTATAAATTAACTGTTTACAAAATTTTAAATTTTTGAAATACTAAGGCTTTTCTACCTCAGGCATAGATTACCTTAGCTGTATTTGGCAAAACTTTTTAGGAATTTTGGTCCTCAATGCTCTTCAACTTCATACTTTATTTTGGCCTTTTAAACTTTTTTGAATTCGAGTGTCACTGATGACTCTTTTGTAGACAAAACGCCCGTCTGGCATATATAAAAAATTTAGTCCTGGTATCTATGATGAGTTTATTTACTACCACTGGGTCGATGCCACTGCTGGTGGAGATTTATTTCCCTGAGGGTATCACCAGCCCAGTAGTCAGCACTTTTGTGCTGACAATGAATTATCATTGATATGGTTATATTTATAAATTAACTGTTTACAAAATTTTGAATTTTTGAAATACTAAGGCTTTTCTACCTCAGACATAGATTACCTAAGCTGTATTTGGCAAAACTTTTAGGAATTTTGGTCCTCAATACTCTTCAACTTCGTACTTTATTTTGGCCTTTTAAACTTTTTTGGATTCGAGCTTCACTGATGAGTCTTTTGTAGACAAAAACGCGTCTGGCGATTATACAAAATTTAGTCCTGGTATCTATGATGAGTTAATCAAATAAAATTTTTTTTTTTAAAATCGGGCCCGGAAATTTAACTTTTTTGGTAATTTTTTGGTAATTTCCACATTTGCGCAGAACGCAGATATCTACTTCCTGCTTCCGGTCTCATTGTCATGAGACTTTGAGTAGTCTAGTAAAATATAGGTGCTCTAGGAACACAATACAAATTACATTTTTAATAATTCTTTGTCTTTGATAAGAATAAACGTTACCTGATGATCGCGTTTCTTTGTTTACATATAACATGACATCATTACTTAAATAATGTCGCAAGAAAAATCCCTAACAACAGAACCAAAATCAGAAATGTTAGGGTATTTCTGTTTCTTTTTTTAACAGATTTTGAAGTTACAAATAAAATAATTCATACAGACTTTGTCCCCTTTTACAGGTAATCATAATGAGGAGCCTGATTGGTTAATTTCGTTCATCGTGATTGGCACTTTTTCACTATCGTTATCCCTTTTTCTATGTATTTTTTTTTTATATTTTAGCGATCCGTGATCATGGAAATTAATTTTCTGTGAATTGGGATTGACAAAAAAATCAACTCGTAAATGGTGATGAGACCCCCTCCCCTCCCCCCCCCCAACCTCGTAAATGGTGATGGGACCCCCCCCCCCCCCCCCAACAGACCCCTCCATAATGCCTGCCTCATATTCACTCATTTGACAGAATACATCATGTAGGAATCTGGTCAAATCAGCACCTTTTTAAATTCAATTTGAGCATTTGATAATTAAGAAATAATTCATGGGGGATGGAATATATCGTGATTTTACCACGGGCTGGCCCTTTATGACAAATATTTTACCCTGAGCGATAGCAAATAGGACAAAACGGCTATTGTTTTGGAGTGAAGCGCTCTAGGTGGAGACAAATATTTGCCGTTCCCATAAATAAACGCACTATTAAATTGGCGTAAAAGAAAGGATCTAACTGAATTAGTGACATGCATAAACTATTTACAATTATGTCTTTAGATCGTTTTGGATGAATTTAAATGATAATTTACTTATATGTCTTATAAATATGTTTAAAAAGACATGACTTTTACCACATTTTAGCAATGATTGTTTACGTTTACTTGTTGTGATGATTTCGGTTTCAGGAGGGTGTATTTTCCCATAAAATGCTTATATTCTTACGTCATCAATCTATGACTCTCTACGATTTATGTTTTTTATTATAACGACCCTGCATACCCGATGTATCCACTTTATGGACTCTACCAATCCATACTACAGACTCACCAGGCGTTGGTTTACTTTTGTTTGTAATTGATTTTTTTTATCCTTTTTGAAGAGGCTAGACAGAAACTTATACATGAGATATACTTTAACACAGGATTGTTACATGACTGTATATTGATTTGGAACTTTTATTGTCAATGGAAAAAAATTACAAGGTCTCCGTCTCTAATGAAACACTAATGCGATTGTTGGGTGACTTTATTTGTGAGTCGCGTCAGTTTGTTTACCAGAGTGAAATATTTACATGAGAGACGAATGTTTACAAGGGAGACAATCCAGTGTCAAAATGGTCAACAGCGACACCTACAGAATACAGAATCGGGAAGCTCATTCATAAAATAAACATGTGACGTGGGAGTACGATTGGAACAGCCCTGAAAATATATTCATATTTTACCACGTGTGTACTCAAAGTGTATGAAGGAAGTCATGTAAGAATATTTGATATGAATTAAATTCATTGACACCATGTATGAACCTGTTTTCGGAACTTTCTAGAATTTTCTTTCTTTGAAGGTATTTGATCATTCATACAGTCACATCTTATCAAACCGTTCAATTAGTATACGTTATTTAAATGCATGGATTATTATCTGTATTTCTACAGAGAAAGTATTAGATCTATATTAGAAATTTTTTTATATAGTTTCATTTGTGAGTAAAATTACCTCGAGTGCCTTCTCGTAGTTCTCATTCACGAATTCTTCATTTCCTTTCCTACAAAAGTTTAAAGAAATGTTTATTTAAAAGTTAATCAGTCACATTTAATTGAGGTAATAATTTGACAGTCTTGTTTAAAAAAAAAACAATGGATTTTTTAACTTACGCAAAATTATCCGTCGCCATCTTGTTTACAGGGAGATAGTATTTCTAAAACAAGTATCGGAGGCACATATTACTGCTTTCCGGCAAAGAAGATGTCAATAATATCGGCAATATCGGAAATGTATTACTTTCTCTAACAATGTTTCATGTGTTTATTGAAAATAGTAAAGGACAATTTCTAAATTATAATATTGACTCTAGTAAAAGATGAGTACAACGTTAAATCTATACAAAGTAAAGCGTGAGTGATAAACATTTCAGATGATAAACATTTCAAGGAAAATTTCAATGTCGATATCGAATCGATATATGCGATATCGACGATATTGACAATATAATCAGAGGAATAATTGTATGTACAAATAAACAAAATCCATTCAAAGTAATTGGTACAGAATTATTGCTTCACATTACGAGGGAAAAATTAAATGTCGATAATTATCTATTCGATATCGTTATTATCATCGATATCGACAATAGTTTAAGATGCATTCCATAAATAAATTTCAAGACAACAAATGTAGAGGGAAAATGAAAAGTCGGTATTCACTATATCGTCGATATCGTCGATATCGACAACATTAACTTAGAACGTAAATTTGTAATGCTTAGTAAATCAAAATAATTGTCGATATCAATTCGGTATCGTCGATATCGACACCTACATATGAACAAGCACAATTTACTGTTATTCGTAAAATAAATAAGTCGTTTTTATGCCCCACCTACGATAGTAGAGGGGCATTATGTTTTCTGGTATGTGGCTCCGTTCGTCCGTCTGTGCATCCGTTCGTCCGTCCGTCTGTGCATCCGTTCGTCCGTCCGTCTGTGCATCCGTTCGTCCGTCCGTCCGTCTGTGCGTCCGTTCAAGTTAAAGTTTTTGGTCAAGGTAGTTTTCGATGAAGCTGAAGTCCAATCAACTTGAAACTTAGTTCACTTAGTTCACTTGTTGCTTATGATATGATCTTTTTAATTTTAAAGCCAAATTAGACTTTTGACCCCAATTTCACGGTCCACTGAACTTAGAAAATGAAAGTGGAAGTTTCAGGTTAAAGTTTTTGGTCAAGGTAGTTTTTGATGAAGCTGAAGTCCAATCAACTTGAAACTTAGTACACTTGTTGCTTATGATATTTTGACCAAAAACTTTAACCTGAAACTCCCACTTTCATTTTCTATGTTCTACAATATTATAATATCGAAACAATATCGTTGATATCGTCGATATCGTAACTACAGCGGGTTTTGGACTTAAAGTCATAAGAAACTTCTTCTTCTCTGGATCTTTACACCCTTTATAGGGTAACCATACGAAATTGTATGTCGAACAGTTCCACCATCAAAAAAATAATTGAAGAATAAATTAACAATCGTAACACAACAACATTATATACACTAATATACATTTTTTAAGTCTTAATGTGTTTTTATAAAGGAGGTTTACAGGTTTTATTTTGACTTTTACATAGGAAGTTTACAGTTTAAGTCTTTTAACATACAATTAAAGGAAAAATTATGATTTTTACTTTTAGCAGTTATTTTTCATATATTTTTTTTATTTTTGGTTAACTGATCAATATTTAATATAATATTTACAGATTATTTACGAGTGACCGATACAAATATTATCGCTATTTTGTGCATTTTTCTTTTGATCTTATTTTGTGATAATTTTCATATCATGCTTCTCGCTTGAGATGGAAAAATTATCGCTAGAAACTAAGGAGGCCACGTGGCGTTGCTAACGAAATTGACATGAAATTGACAACGTCGTCATAGGTAAAATTGCGATAAACAGATTATCATTGGTCATCTCAACTCGATTGCTTTTCTCACTTTCACTGTACCAGCTCAAGCGAGAAAACCAATCTCGTTGAGATGATCAACGATAATCTATAATTATCGGTCGTCCAACTGTCTATATCAATTTGCTCAGCTCTTAATAAAACTCCATATCACGGCTTTGTGACGTCAAATACGTTGACCTGGCCTTAATAACTTTGACCCGGACATATCAGCGACGTCATAATGTTTGAACCGACGTTGATAAGTTTGACCCGAACTTATCAAGTCAACTTCCGGTTGCTGGTGAACCTAAGACAATACTTCCAAAAGACGCAAATACAGCCCGATAAATCGATTATCAGGTTATCGGCATATTAATATTGTAAAATATCAGCTGCTCGACATAATATGAAGGCTTTTTGATCTCGTTCGCTGCGCTTACTCGACAAAAAGCTTCATATTATGTCTCGCAGCTGATATTTTACGATATCAACATGCAGACAACCTGATAATCGGTACATATTATTCCAATTCTTGAACCAATGCATACATACATCATAAACTTAGTCTTCTGTGTACGATTTTATCATTTTCCCCCCATAAATTTCGTATAATCGTCAATTTTTTTAATCGGTCAGTGTTGTTGTGAAAATATGGCAGGTAATTAAAATTCGTGATTTGAAGCCGAAGTTTAACGATTGTCACCTGTTTGTCAACATCAACAAAAAAGCATGGATATTCAGCACGTGTTTTAACATGAACACTCAGATAATAGTTTATTTTAATGACATCCATGCGTATTGCGATCACCGGATTTTTTCGAGATGGGTCACACTGACGTCACTTTGCATACGGAAAATTTGTCGGGGAATTGCTTCCTGGAATAAAATAAAGAAAACCTCTTCTAAATATTAACAAATAAAGAAATTTTCTTCAGAAATAAGTATATGTACATAAGTTTTATAATGAAGACTATCCATTCAGGTATAAAAAACATATGCATTAAATTTTTTTAATTTGAAGTTTCTTATGACTTTAAGTTTGAATTTAGTTCAATCAATCAAGCAAGATATCAATCAATCTATCAATCAATCGATCACTGTCCATTAATAAAAGAGGGACGAAAGATACCAAAGGGACAGTCAAACTCATAAATCAAAAACAAACTGACAACGCCATGGCTAAAAATGAAAAAGACAAACAGAAAAACAATAGTACACATGACACAACATAGAAAACTAAAGAATAAACAACACGAACCCCACCAAAAACTAGGGGTGATCTCAGGTGCTCCGGAAGGGTAAGCAGATCCTGCTCCACATGTGGCACCCGTCGTGTTGATTATGTGATTACATATCCGGTAAATAGTCTAATTCGGTAGGTCATATTCATGAAAGGGAAGGGGATTGTAGTTACGACGTAAGGAACATATCCGATATCATTTGTGAAACGGTTATTCCATAACGGTCAACCAACTCGTGATGGCGTCCGTCAAATTTGCGAAGGGATGATTTCAACTTCACCATTTGAAACTCTTGGTTTAATAGCTTCCTTGTGAGCAGCAAACCTCTATCAAGAAAATCATGATAGGAAATGCAAGCACGGGAATATCGTATCAATTGGGAGATATATACCCCGTATGCAGGTGCTGCTGGAATGTTGCTACTTAGAAATGGAAAGTTCACAATTGGAAAGCTGAAATCATCTCTTTTGTCGGAAAGTTTTGTTTTCAACCGACCCTCATTGTCAATTTCTAGATGTAAGTCAAGATATGAAGCCGACTAACTGTATCTGTAGTATCCTTTATCTCTAGTTCGATTGGATAGATGCGTTCCACATAGTCACCAAATTTTGAATTGTTTAGTGAAAGAACATCATCTATATAGCGGAAAGTAGGGTTAAAGGATATTGCTAACTTCTTATCTTTCTTCCTAAGAAGTTCCTGCATGAAGTCAGCCTCATAATAATAAAGAAACAAGTCGGTGAGTAGAGGGGCACAGTTTGTTCCCATTGGAATGCCGACAGTCTGTTGAAAAACACGTCCTCCGAACGTAACAAAGATGTTGTCAATCAAGAAATCAAGCATCTTGATAATATCAGTTTCAGAGAATTTTTTGTTTGAATCAGAGTGATTCTTTACAAAGTAGGATTTATCCCTCCCTAAGACAAGATACTTGTATCTACGTTGGCCATTCTTTTTTATGAAGCAAAGTAATACCAACTCTTTCAATTTGTCTTTTAGTTTGGAATGTGGAATACTTGTGTAAAGAGTAGAAAAGTCAAATGTTTTAATACTGTTACAAGATGAAAGAGAGTTAGATTGTATGTACTCTAAAAGATCTTTTGAATTTTTAAGTATCCACATCTGATTCACGCCACCTCTAGAATAGGCAGTTTCACAATAACTTTGAAGCCCGTCTTTGATTGCTGATAAAATAGATGTTAATAATTTAGAAAGAGGTTTCGTGGAGCACTTGGAAGACCCAGCAATATACCGTTGTTTGTAAGGACACTTATGTAGTTTAGGTATCCAATACAGTGATGGAAGATCCAGTTCTTCACCTTTGGTTGAAATTACAAAGGAACATAGAACAGACCTATGATTATCCAGGATTTCCTCTTTGGTAAGTGTCGTGAGGGTATATGTTGAGTTTCCAAGTGAATTGTCAATACCTAATTCGTTTATCAAGCAGTTGATGTAATGACTTTTACACACAAAAACGATGTTATTTGGGGCTTTATCTGAGGGGACAACAACATATTTGTCATTGAGGTCGGATAGGTGTTTTGCAACATTTGGGTCTTTAAAGATTGACGTAGCATGGGCATTGATGGACCCATTCAGTTTCTTAATTCTGATTTGTATCAACGACCTCACTGCCTTAATCCATTCGGAAAGAGTGTCTACGTCTTCCTTCTCGCGCTTAGCCCATTGCCTGGCATAATCCTCGACTGAATCCATCAAAATTTCCAATTGATGGATTTAGGCTCACGATATTTAGGACCTTTCGATAACACATTTCGTAGAGAAGTGTTATTAACAATGTTAAGGTCACCGGTAATAACGTGGCCAGCAGGATTATATGTGAACTTGGAACTAGCACAAGTGCAATCAGGAGGTTTAGACTTGAAGTCGTCAATATCGAGATCCTGCAAAACGCGTTTGTAATTGAAAATTTTAGTTGCAATAGGTTTGGTATAGGTATAAGAAATTATTGGTACAGACTGGTCTTTGAAATAAGGAGGTATTTTCGATTGCACTAATTTATGATGAAGGATATTGCCTAGGTTGACGCCATCGAGACCTTTGTTGGCAAAGGAAAGATTAAGAAAAGATCTTTTCTCTTTTTTCTCTTTTCCATTTCCAATGCGAACAATAATATTGTCCTAATTACATATATGGAAAGACGGTGGAAATATATTTGACATATATTGCGAATGGTTAACAACCGGCATGTGAAAAAGGTGCTGTCATGGACACCACAAGGGACAAGAAAGCCGGGAAGACACGAAGAGGAGATATAGCAGCAGAGATAAAAAGACATGGTTACACTTGGAATCAGATAGAAAAAAATCGCGAACGAGTTGGAAGTCCCTTGTTGATGACTTATGTGTTCAAGAACATGAAGAGGATTAAGCTAAGTTAAGTAATTACATACATGAAAGTATGATAGCTCACTGCAAAACCGCTAAATTCATCGGGATTTTACTATTTTTCATAAGTTGGGCGATCTGGCAGACTTTTATTCAGAGGGATTTAAATTTAACCTTTATCATAAGTAGGGCGAGTTGGCAGACCTATGTCCAACGACTTTCAACATGGAGCCTTTGCTCACACCGAACAGCAAGCTCCCAGGGTCCCAGAAATGACTAGTATGAAACCATTCAAATAGGAAAAAACAAAGGTATATATAAAAAACGAAAAACGAGAAACACTTTTGAACCATGCATACAAACGACAACCACAAAATTTTAATATGCGACAACCTTCACCCTAACCTGACACAATAGTCTTGAAATATATTGACAACTGTCTGGCATGGTATGAGTAAGTTAATCGGCTTAAGTTCCCAATATATCTTATAAACTGGTCAACTTGGTTGGCCTACTTTACAGATAAAACTCAGTGAATATCACAGAGATAAACTTATGTGTAAATGTATATTAACAACTGTGTTCCAGATTATTTAAGGGATATTTTAAAACCATTTCACTTATGCTATTATTATTCTCTTAGATCCGATCCGATCCTATTAGAACTGTTAAAGTTTCAGCCTCATATGATAGTCCACTGATCAAAGTCGAAAATGACGAAAAAAAGAACTACTCATTCGAAATACATGTTTTATTGTTAAACCACTGTCCCAGGTTAGGGGGGGGGGGGGGGGGGGTTAAATCCCGCTAACATGTTTAACACCGCCACTTTCTGTATGTATGTGTCTGTCCCTAGCCAGGAGCCTGTACTTCAGTGGTTGTCGTTTGTTGATGTGTTACATATATGTTTTTCTTCATTTTTTGTACATAAATAAGGCCGTTAGTTTTCTCTTTGGAATTGTTTTAGATCCGCATTTCGGGGCCATTTATAGCTGACTATGCGGTATGGGGTTTGTTCATCGTTGAAGGCCGTACGGTGACCTATAGTTGTTAATTTTTCTGTCATTTGGTCTCTTGTGGAGATTTGTCTCATTGGCAATCATATCACATCTTCCTTTTTTTTTTTATAGTACAAGTATATGTCTCTGATTATTCAGGCATATATCTTTTAGACTGCATGCATAACCTAGTATGACGTCCAGCTTTAACTATTGATTCATCTCATTTTTTAGTTTTCAGAGGGCACACTACAAAGGTTAGTCTTATACTTACCTTGACACCCTCTTAAAACGATTTAAAAAAAAGCTAGACAGTGTATTATACAATGAGAACAGGGTTCCGCGGTAGAAATAAACTAGTTCCACAAGCAACAACTTTACTTAAGAATTGAATGCTTCTTTTGTAAATCCATTGGGGTGTAATAGCGTTGACCGAAGTACATTCTAAAATTGTACGCACTGTTAACGCTTTTAAAACTCTATGAAATTACTACTGAAAGAAGCATTCTATACTTATAAATACATTTTTTTCGCTATGATCATGAAAACACGATTACACTCAAGTTTTTCTTTTATTGACCCGTGCACTTCATTGTTGAAACAATTTCATTCGCATCATGAATATCAAAATTATTCTTAAGATATACGTACTACTAGTCTTAACATATGTCCTACATATAAAAACCCATATCATGATAAGTTTGCTTCATTTAAGACGAGAAATTGGCTTCAATTAAGCAGTGGGAAAGCTTTTTGACCAGAAACTGGACATCACTAGATATGTGATGTTATATAGTTTGGTCAAACAAGACAAGCCCTCCGATTTGCCGTTCAATGTTTTGTTCATTGAACTTGAAGCCACGAAGGACTAATGACTTGCCAAAATTTCACCCTAGTCAAATGATATGTTTTTGTTTATGTCTGTGTGCTCGTTTATTCCCAAGTCTTTTATAAGAAACCCATAGTATACGATCATACAAAGACTGTATTATTTGAAGCCTTGTCCGCAGGAACAACAACACTGATCGTGAAGAGATGATAGACATTCATAACCTCTTTGTCTCTTAAAACGGACATTGGTCGATCATTCCACTTATGAATACGACGTTTTATCAGAGACATGACAGTTTTGACCCATTCTGACAAGGTTTTCATAATTATTTTGAAGTTATGGGTCCAATTGATATGTTGGGATTCTCTTAACTTTGAACCATTAGATATTACCTTTCGGAGATGTTCATGATGAACGATGTTTAGATCCACAGTAATACCAGAGTGGCAGTAAATATAAGGCTAGTGGGAACAGTCACGTGTAAGAGTTTTTTTTTTTAGGTATTGTTCGGCTAAATCAAGGTTATGCAATGTTGGCTTATAGTTAAATACTTTATGTACAATGGTTTTGGTGTAACTACATGATAGTACTATAGGAACAGACTGATTTTGAAAATAAAGTGGAATTGTAGAATGTAACATTTTGTGATGTAGAACGTTCACTGATGTTGATTGCATCTGAATTAATTGATTGGTAAACTGAACAAGAATGGATTGCCTCTTTACCTAATGTAAATGTTCCGATCTTACTGTTACTAAAAGGACGGGAAAGAGCTCCATCACAATTTGCCTTAATTGTTTTAGTTTAATTTCATTTGAGATATATAACATAGGCACTTGTCTCAGAATTTTTTCCCCCTATATACCTTAATATAACATATATATATTAAGGTATATAGGAATTTTTTTTCTGATACAAGTGCCTGTGATATATCACTATAAAATCTGGCGACTTAAGGTAGACTCATGGTATAACGCCATCTTGGATTGTTCAATCGTAGTACAAAATCGGTCTAGTTATTTGCCTAAATATGCAAAGGAGTAGGTCCGGTAAGGACTCATTTTGGCCTCAAATTTCAGTTTCATCTGACGAAAGATTTTGACCACTTTTTAAAGACTTAAGTGTCTATTTCACATGATTTAATTAGTATAAGTGAAATATTTAACTGATTTAGTCATTAAAAACGATCCGATTCAAGCTCAAATATGAAAAATCTCTCAAATATGCCAAAAAAAAACGTCACTTTTCAGATGGTTTTTGTCAAAAATGAAAGTGGCCGCATCCGTGTTCATCCACAACCTTTATATATGTTATGTATTATCATAAAATACAACTTACATTTCAATATTAAGGATGAACACGAATGCGGCCACTTTCGTTTTACAAGGAAACCGTCTAAAATTTAACTAAAATGATAGAATTTTGAAGATTTCAGTAATTTAGCATGGATTAATGGTGCTACAACCCGATATATGTGCATTGTATTGTCAAAAACAGCCCATATTTATGTAGCAGAAGCATTCAACTGTCCAATAAATAACTAAAAGTTTACATTTTAACAATTTTGTAAAACTGTTATATTTTGGGGCCAAAAAGTGGTATTACCGGACCTACTCCTTTCAGGACAGATTTGCAATTTAATGGTTATACTGTTTATTCGTATAAAGAAAACTTGGTGATTTATTGTATGATTCAAAATATTTAAAAAAAATATCAAATGTTGTGTTTTTAGAATATTTTTTCTTCTTCAAATAAGCCACTCAAGGGGAGATAACTCTTTTATCATATCGGTCTCATATCTTGACTTACATCTAGAAATTGACAACGCGAGGGTCGGTTGAAAAAAAAATTTAAGACAAAAGAGATGATTTCAGCTTTCCAATTGTGAACTTTCCTTTTCTAAGTAGCAACATTCCAGCAGCACCTGCATACGGTGTATATAACTCCCAATAGTGATACGATATTCCCGTGCTTGCATTTCCTATCATAATTTTCTTGATAGAGCTAGGGCTGCTGCTCACAAGGAAGCTATTAAACCAAGAGTTCCAAATGGTGAAGTTGAAATCATCACTTCGTAAATTTTACGGACGCCATCACGATTTGGTTGACCGTTATGGAATAACCGTTTCACAAATGATATCGGATATGTTTCTTACGTCGTAACTACAATCTCCTTCCCTTTCATGAATGTGACCAGAATATTTACCGGATTTGTAATCACATAAGCAACACGACGGCCGCCATATATGTGGAGCAGGATCTGCTAATCCTTCCCAGTGGCCGAATCAGAAGTTTTCATAAGAGGGGTCCTCTGACTGCCTAAGAGGGGCACGCTCCAGTTATGCTTCAGATTCCCTATATAATCAACCATATTTTTCCCACAAAAGGGGGGCCCGGGCCACCTGGAAAACCCTCTAAATCCGCCTCTGCTTCCGGAGCACCTGAGATCACCCCTAGTTTTTGGCGGGGTTCGTATTGTTTATTCTTCAGTTTTCTATGCTGTGTCATGTGTACTATTGTTTATCTGTTTGTCTTTTTCATTTTTAGCCATGGTGTTTAATTGTCAGTTTATTTTCGATTTACGAGTTCGACTAGCTGTCCCTCTGGTATCTTTGATCATCTTTCGTTCCTCTTTCAGTTAAAAATATACTTGACTGATAGGGATTTTTTTTGAATTTTTACTTGTAGCAAGAAAACACCATTTTTTTATTTTATTTTCTTAAAACATATAATAAAAGACATAAAACCAATAAAACCTATCTTCTCACAATTTATTTCAGGCAAAATTCTCATAGAAGTTTTTTTATGCACACGAATGTTTTTTTCGTGAACAATCTAACCAAATTTATGTAATTTTTAACGACTGATAGCTTGAAAAGCAGAAGGGTGAAAAAATCATTGTGAAAATCTTCATTTTGACAAAGTATAAGAAAATTCTATCTGAAAAAATATAAATTATGATCTCAGCACTTGGATCTCAGTGACCTTTTGAAAAACGAATTTTACTACACTTAAGAAAAAAACGAAGAAAAAAGTGATAATCACAAAAACTAAAAGCGAATTATTCATGAAAAAAATAGCAGAAGGAGTAAGACCCTCAAATTTCATCAATTTTTAATATGTTTGTTTACAAAAGTATTCCGACAATAAAAATATTGCTAAAAGCTTGAAGTATTGTAACCGGAAATTATACCGATTTTGATTAAATATTAGAAATAAACTTCCGGTTTAGAAATTATAATGATTATTTTTTGGCAACACAATAATATATCATCAAAGAATAAAGAACTTAATCAAATTTAATGACAGGTAATTTTATATATAGGCCTAAATGGTCTCATGCTCACATTGCATAAAACCATGTTTTTTTTAAATATCCTGTTTCCTTGTAGTGTTACAAATTGACAACATCAGCTCTGTTCAACACCTGACTGTCTGAGCCGTCTGAGGCTGAGTCATTTTTAATAATATTAATAAATGAAATAATAAATAAGCTTTATTAAGAGTCGGCATGGAATTAAAAAAAGTGCATAACATAGGCCTTTTAAAATAAGCTTTTAATTGACATAACTACAGTACATGATACTTAAAAGTATATCAGCATTGTACTCAAATATTACTGCAAGGTTAATAATATATCTAACGTGATTGACGGTACCCAAACTACACCTATTTTGACAGTTTTTTCACCTACGTTTTTTAATGATAAAGACAATAATGTCCATTCTGTGTTTATTTTGTAGCCGTATCCTTCTTTATTATATAGGTATACCATTTCGATTTTTAATCCATATGGAATCATAGAAAAATTGGTCTAAACTGACCTCCAAACCATCAATGAGGAGTACCCAAATTGCATCTATGCTTAAGTCGAATAACCTAGCTTTTGTTTAATTTCTTCAAATATTTTGAACAATTGGATATAAGTCCATGCTTACTCTTCATTTTTTTATACGACCGCAAAAATTTTAATTTTTTCGTCGTATATTGCTATCACGTTGGCGTCGTCGTCGTCCGAATACTTTTAGTTTTCGCACTCTAACTTTAGTAAAAGTGAATAGAAAACTATGAAATTTTAACACAAGGTTTATGACCACAAAAGGAAGGTTGGGATTGATTTTGGGAGTTTTGGTCCCAATATTTTAGTAATTAGGGGCCAAAAAGGGCCCAAATAAGCATTATTCTTGGTTTTCGCACCATAACTTTAGTATTAGTAAATAGAAATCTATGAAATTTAAACACAAGGTTTATGACCATAAAAGGAAGGTTGGGTTTGATTTTGGGAGGTTTGGTCCCAACAGTTCAGGAATAGGGGGCCCAAAGGGTCCAAAATTGAACTTTGTTTGATTTCATCAAAAATTGAATAATTGGGGTTCTTTGATATGCCGAATCTAACTGTGTATGTAGATTCTTAATTTTTGGTCCCGTTTTTAAATTGGTCTACATTAAGGTTCAAAGGGTCCAAAATTAAACGTAGTTTGATTTTAACAAAAATTGAATCCTTGGGGTTCTTTGAATCTAAAAATGTACCGTATTTATTCTAATAAACGCCCCGGGGGTGGAAGACAATTTCCGAAAGGGGGGCGTCAATTAGGGAAACGAATTTCGTACCTTACTTCATTGACCTTTACCTGAATTTTGTTGAAACAGACTATAGTAACATACACATGTTTCTTATTGTCTCCATAATCTATAAATAGCGTTTATCCGTAATGTGACCTCATCAAAGACATCAAATAATTTGTTAAAATTTTCGAATGAACAAGCGTGCACATCAATGGAACATAATTTCAACAGTGTACTGTGTATTAAACTGACAGATCTATTTTTGGAACTTGTACACACTGTTGGATAATCGGAGTGGATTAAAACATGGGCATTATTGATTTTTCGTTTCATGTTTCTGAGTGACCAGGTCGATGTCTTTGCAATATTGTAATGATTAAGTTTCAATTTTATTTTTTTAACTACGAAATGGGGGGCGTTTATTAGAAGTCAAAAGTTCTGAACGCATGATTTTCGGTAGGGGGCCTTAATTAGAAGGGGGGCTTTAAATAGAATAAATACTGTACTTAGATTTTTGATTATTGGCCCAGTTTTCAAGTTGGTCCAAATCGGGGTCCAAAATTAAACTTTGTTTGATTTCATCAAAAATTGAATAATTGGGGTTCTTTGATATGCCAAATCTAACTGTGTATGTAGGTTCTTAATTTTTGGTCCCGTTTTCAAATTGGTCTACATTAAAGTCTAAAGGGTCCAAAATTAAACTAAGTTTGATTTTCACAAAAATTGAATTCTTGGGCTTTTTTGATCTGCTGAATCTAAACACATACTTAGATTTTTGATTATGGGCCCAGTTTTCAAGTTGGTTCAAATCAGGATCCAAAATTATTATATTAAGTATTGTGCAATAGCAAGAAATTTTCAATTGCACAGTATTCAGCAATAGCAAGAAATCTTCAATTGCACAGTATTGTGCAATAGCAAGCAATTTTCAATTGCACAGTATTGCGCAATAGCAAGAAATATCTAATTGCACAATATTGTGCAATAGCAAGAAATTTTCAATTGGAGTTATCTTTCTTTGTCCAGAATAGTAGTTGAATCAACTTAAATCATTGTTTTATACAATATACAATGTATATTCACTTTTACTACCAACTGATAAATTAAAACAATCTTTACCATTCAGTGATAACAAGCACTTTATTTTACATTTTAATATTTTATGATGTATTTAAATGAGTAGTTAGTGTTGCAAACTCCATTAAGAATTTGAATTGAGATCAGTTTTGGAAAAAGGGAAAGGGGGATGTGAAAAAAAAATGGGGGAGCGCTTAAATTTTTCTCATTTCAGATTTCACAAATAAAAAGAAAATTTCTTCAAACATTTTTTTGAGAGGATTCATATTCAACATCATAGTGAATTGCTCAAAGGCAAAACAAATATTTTAAGTTTATTAGACCACATTCATTCTGTGTCAGAAACCTATGCTGTGTCAACTATTTAATCACAATCCAAATTTAGAGCTGAATCCAGCTTAAATGTTGTGTCCATACTTGCCCCAACTGTTCAGGGTTCAACCTCTGCGGTCGTATATAGCTGCGCCCTGCGGAGCATCTGGTTTTAAATGGGTACTTGTAACATATTGTATTTGATCATTTTAAAAAGATGACGTTTTGATGACGTCGCATAGCGACGTTTAAGTACATTTTGCTTTTTCAGTAAACACTTCATCTATTGATAAATACTGTGAACGTTTTGTGCATATCTAAATATTTTCACCTATGTTGAAAGATGTGCATAGTATCAAATCATAAAAATACAAATTGTGTAGTCTATAGGAAATCTTGTAAGATGTCCGCTGCTATTTTTGCTAAATAGATGCAATTTGGGTACTCGGTGCAATTTGGGTACCGTTACGTTATGTTTGTAAAGGTGATTTAACCCCTATGGTTCACTTTAAAAACAATCATTAACAAAAGTAGACCTTGGCGAACACGATAGAGGGATTCAGAGCTGCTCTGAATGCAGGATCTGAAAGGAAGTGAACAGCATAGCCTGTATATATAATAACCTGTATGACCAAGTTGATGGAACAAAACTACAACATCTCACTGTAGTCATAGGAAATAGTCTGACAATCACACAATCACAAATATGAAATATGCCAACCTGGTGAAATTTTGGATTTCATAATAGGTCAGAGGTTTTCTTGAAAGGAGTAGGTTCAGTAAGACCACTTTTTGGCCCCAAAATATAGCAGTTTTACAAAATTGTTAAAATGTAAACCTTTAGTTATTTATTGGACAGTAGAATGCTTCTGCTACATAAATGTGGGCTGTTTTTGACGATGCAATGCACATATATCCTGTACTAGCACCATTATGTCGTGCTAAATTACTGAAATCCTCATAATTCTAGCATTTTAGTTAAATTTTAGACGGTTTTCGTGTAAAACGAAAGTGGCTGCATTCGTGTTCATCCTTAATATTGAAATGTAAGTTGTATTTTATGATAATACATAACATATATAAAGGTTGTGGATGAACACGGATGCGGCCACTTTCATTTTTGACAAAAACCATCTGAAAAGTGACGTTTTTTTGGCATATTTGAGAGATTTTTCATATTTGAGCTTGAATCGGATCGTTTTTAATGACTAAATCTGTTAAAATCTTTCACATAAACTAATTAATTCAAATAAAATAGACACTTAAGTGTTTAAAAAGTGGTCAAAATCTTTCGTCAGATGAACCTGAAATTTGAGGCCAAAATCGGTCCTTACTGGACCTACTCCTTTGTCTGACATTTTCAGAATTTCGATGGGCAAATACCCACTTCTTGATATGGGGCTAGCTCTGATGTCCAATGTTCCTAGTTTGTCTGGCAAAACAGCTTTTGGACGTCAGAGTAATCCTGGAAGAATATTCTTAAATTATTCTTGTCTTTAATTTTGGTAAGTGGTCATTGTTGATTCGAAAAGCACAAAGTTATAGACCCTCCAGTTAATTCTATCACACCAACGTCTTCAGCATAGGATAACACAGAGATCAATTCTGTTTACTAGCAATGTTATCCTCTTTTCTTCTGTGTTACACTTTGATAATCAACAATTTCTTGAAAACAGTATTATAGATTTAAACCAAACTTTCACAAACATGTATTCTTATGCATGTATGCAGGTCATGAAGTTGTGCATCTGCAAATTTGATTTTCAATTTAATGGATTTTTTGTGTTTCCCATTCCAAAAAATAGATAGAGCCAATTTTGCTGATATGAACCAGAGACAATATAAGCAGCACTTACATTATGTATCTACTTTGGAAGACTAAAACATTGTTTATCCCAGAAGTCATACACATGTAAACAGATACATGTACAATGTATGTGTAGTTTTTGTGAATAAACTTTTAAAATTTTTTTTTTGACTTTAAGATCCTTAGAGAAATGAGGTGGTGATATAAAGATGGTATTAATTGACATGCCTACAGATATTGTTACCAATATTATTAGTTACATAGTGTGTTAGTGACCAAATATAATATGTATACAGGGTCAGTAAATTCCATATAGGGTGAGAGCCAAGCTCGAACCCCATATGGAATTTACTAACCCTGTATATCATATTAGGTCACTAGCACACTATGTAACCAATTTATCTTACCAACTATCTTTATTTGTTGAATTTAGACTAAAGTTGTCTTATTTGCTATCATAACACATCTTCTTATTTCTGTATTAAAGTGTTCAAGTGTTCAAATTTAAGAACCTTCTTCAATTGGTCTGCACTAAAAAAACTAATGTAAATGATAAATATCTATTATCAACAACCTTGATATACATGTAACAATATTAAACAGAACTTTCAATACTTTTAAATAATCAAACAGTGCCTAAGTCGTAAATCCACTACTAACCATGTATTGAAATAAGCCCCGCCTCCCTACTAACCTAATATTGAATATATACAGGGTCTCCACAAGGCCACTTTTAACCAATCATATTCCTAGAAATGTATAGGAAGTAAGATAAATATATATTTATGTACATACAGGTGCAAATGTTTTTTTAGTTAACCATGTTAACCAATGAAAAATAAAGATATAAACATATATATTTTTTCTTTTGATTTGACATACTGTACGTATACTGAGGTGTAATAGAAGAAGCATGTTATAGGTAAGATTTGAATGTTGTTACAGCATGGTCAAATATATAAACAGAGATTTAATGAGTAGCATAACTGCTGGATCGAGAAAATTGGGAAATTTTTCTGTTCTTTTTTCAGGCATATTTTTTAGAGGAGATGTAAACATTCATTAATTACTTGAACTATTACAATAACCATGACTAAAACTTTCATGTCTTTTTATTCAAAATTCATTGATCAGGATATAACTAACTAAAGCTTTTTTTATTTTTACTGTTTTCTGGATCTATGCTGAAGATATGTCTACATTTTTAAAGTCTTTTTGTTTTCCAATGTATAATGCAAATGCACTGTTCAATAGATGTTATACCTTTACCTGAATATGCATATTTTAGGTAGAATAGATTTTCCATTATTTATTTTGAATATATATGTCTGATTTGTTGAAAAAAGCAAACTTGAAATTCAAATTGTAGATGCTTATTCAAATGATTCTGCTTCCTCTAATATTGATGAAAACATTGCACATTAAATCAGCAAAATCCTTTCCTAGAAAAACTACTTTAATTCCCAAAATATATCAGTGCTGCTTAAAAGCCTGCAGAACTGTACCTAAACACAATGCATTTATAAGCAATTTATATAAAAGAGACTATGAGACTGTATAAAAATCAGTGGCTAATACACATTAAATTAGCATAGAATATTTTTTTGTGTACATGTAGAATGTACAATTTGTACATGTTGTAGAAGATTTTTAAATTGATATGAAAATATTTATTTTTATTTATAGGGCGTCTGGCAGTGGAAACCCTATAGCATGTATAGTGGTCAGTCTGTCTGTTTGTTAGTCTGCCCATCTGTAAAAAATTGTATCCACTCTATTTCTAGAGAACCACTACATATTTAACATGTATATTAATCAACACCAGAGGGTGTGTCATAATGTATGTACAACTTCCTAGGTCAAAGGTCAAGGTAAAAAATACTTTGGTTTTAGTAGACAACCCCATGTCTTATGGTAAAGATTGTTTCTGCTCAATATCTTGAGAATCTTATGATTTTTAAGTTTATACTGTACATGTACATGTACTGTATATAATCCAACATCAGAGGTGTGTCATGATTTATGTTTGACTTCCTTCAAAGGTCAAGGTCAAAAACTTTGGTTTCAGTTGACAACCTCATGTTGAATGATAATTTAAAGGTACAAAATAATTACCACACATTATTCACACCGTGGCCCATAGAGCATGCAGAGATGGTTTCCATCTGAATGATATCTAGTTTGTCATAATTGCTTTTCATACATGTCATATCTTTAGTATTAGTATAATTTTGTTCAGAACAGGCATTTTTTTATTATTAGGACATAATAGAATATGACTGTTTAATTTGTCACTAAACATGCTAAAAGAACTTTAGTTTAAGATTTCAGTCTATCAATAACATTTTGGTCAATCTTCAGCTATGATGTAAATAAAAATTAAGCCACACTGTACCTTGTAAAAGACAATTGACAATTTTCGAGTTTGATGCATTTCAGTCAAAAATTTGGTTTTAGTGAACGTCATTTGTGCGTTTAGGGGCGTTGTCACTTCCATTCTGATGGTAAGCGAGTGGTTGGAAAACTATTATGCTATATTGTACGAATTATTTGGCAAATTGAATTCTAATAATTGACAATCAGCTCTGCTGTCATTAGGGAATTGTGATTAGGTACCTACATAACCACCATTATATTTAAATTCTCCTGCACAATGACGATCACTAAGACGCTTGATTAACGTTAATAGTTCAGGGATACAGGCAATCCCCTCTATCTGATAAGTGACGTCATACAGGCGTGCAGAGAAGCGTGCATAATTGACAAGTTTTTTCCAGTGACGGACAAACGGGAAAGTGGGTATGTTTTACTTTTGACAGTGTCTTTCATACTACCGCTTGATTCACAAGCAGTTCCAGTTTGATTATAAAATTCTACAAAATTTCTTGCAGGCATTCTCAAAACTCCTAAATTTATCTAAGAGTTGTAAAAATTGTGAAAAGTTGCCACTGCATGCAGAAATAGCTTTTACCCCTCATAAACATTTTTGACGTAAAGGAAAGAGGAAACATTACCCAACAATAACTTTTTATGGGAAATTTAATGAAAAGTTTTTTTGTACTGGTAAGCCAATTAATGGTCTATTTCTAGGATGTACAGGACTAACACTTAAGAGATTAAGAATTTACTTGTTTGATTAAGTCCCCTAACTGGATATTTGTACAATAACAAGTAGGATATATTTACTATTTAAGATTTGTCTGGTATTGTTTACACAAAAAAATATGAATTGATTCATTCATGGAAAGTTTTATTTAACACTTAAATTTTATTTTAAGTTTGAACACATATTTTAAAAAGTTATTTCAAATGACCATTTTAAAAAAATGATGAGTTTGGTCTTGTCTTGTCTTTCCTTATTCCTTAGATTCCTTTCTGATTTAAGATAAAGATATTTCTTTGTTTTTTTGTTTGAAAATAATTTAACTCGAGAACAATTCCCTTGGCTGTTTTAAATCTTATGTTAAATTAATTGTTTTCTACAAGTAAAATTTGCTTTTTCTTAATTTTATATCCAACACTAGGAATTTTTTCTCCATAAGTTTATAGTTTATATTGTTATCATGTATAGACTGATGTGGAACCATAGTTAATACATGTATTATTTTGCTTATTGTTTCAAAATCTGCATCTTGCAACATGCATTTTATTTTTGTGTGAAACAAGAACATTAAATATAACATATGTACAAAGAACATAAATCGGGCTTGTAAGGTCTTAATATATTTGAATTCGTTCAATTCGATATAGTTATACCAGTATATATGTTAACAGCTTAACTGTAAAAATCTAAAAGTGACACAAGTTGGCAAATAAAAGTTTTAGAGTTATTCCCCTTTGAAAGACATTATACTTTCACATGTTTTAAATCACAATGTATGTTAAACTTGGTAATTGTGGATAAATATTTTAATCATCTCTATAATATAGGTAATTATTCATAAATAATGCAGGTGATCAAATAAATATTTAATACACCGTACATTTGTAGTACCTTAGATGATTCTCAGGAACTGTATTCTTGTTAGATTATACTGGTATGGTCTAATAAATTGGACAGTTGTATGTTCAGGATTGAGGAAGAACACAATATTTGAATTGAAATGTTAGATATACTATTAAATACAATGTAGCCGCTTTTGCATTAAGATTCAGAAATATAACACCAATGATAGGACTGTTCCATTGATTTAAAGGTTATTTGATCAATGATGTATCTTTTTCTTCATGTTAATGTATCCAATTTCTTTCTTTATAAAATGGAATATAGTATCCTTTCCCCTAATATTTGCAAGAACATGTTAAACCTGTTTAAAAAATCCCTGAACAGTTAGTAATTTACTTTTATATATAAGTTTATGTGACATGTCTGTATCTTACAGTTAAAGACTTTGTCTCTGTTTCCTCTACTTCTGATTATATGGAAATTTAGTAATATTTACTATGACTGAACATGCTACGAAGCAATTTGTCTTATAGATTCTTTGCCTTTAAATAAATGTACCATTTTATTTTTCAGATATTTTAAGATAATGGTTAAATAAAAATGGATGAGTTCTATGCAGAAACCGATTTACTACTTGCAGATCAAACGAGCATGGACTTGAGTACCAAATATCGTAGTGGTGCTAATGGAACTACAGAGGGACGATCAAGTACAGTCAGTACTGATGATGAACTGTTAGATATAGGAGACGGCAGGATGGAGGCACTTGGGAACTGGGCAGACTTGGAAGAAATGGAACCCAAATATTCAAGTAAGTAACTTGCACTTGCAAGCAAATAAATGCAGTACAATTCATGTAAGTAAAAATGCTAGATGAAAATTGATGCTGTAAATATATTACTAACCATTTAATTGAAAGTTAGGTATTTCTCAGAAAATTAAAATCTTAATATAATACAGGTAAGAATTGTACATACAAATTGATAAGACGTGTTTGATTTAATGGGACAAACCTAAAGTTATAATTCTTTTCAAAATCTTGGACAATGCTTTTTGGACAGAACTAAGTCTATTGATTTTCAAATGGCAATATCATGTTATTTTACTTAATTATGGAAATTAATGGGGAAAATTGTACACAAGCTTATATGCCAGATAAGATTTAAGACTGCAATTTCACAGCCCACTAAACATGGAACCTGGATTAATAACACATAACCATGCTTGACCTGACCACATTCTTTATATGCCTGTCCCAAATCAGGAGCCTGTAATTTCATGAGTTTAGTGGTTGTCAATTGTTCTTGTCTGTCTTATTTGTTTTTGTAAACTGCATTGAGTCGTATAAATAAGAACGTTAGTTTTCTCTTTTGAATTGTTTCCCATATTTCCTCTAGGAGCCTTTAATAGCTGACTTTACAGCTTGGGTTTTTCTCATTGTTGAAGTTTGTACAGCTTGATCTTCATCATTTAAACTCAGGTGGATTGTTGTCTCATTGGGAATTATACCACATCTCCGGATCATTATTTGGAAACTAGAGTATGATATCCATTTGACACATATTCCAGTGTATAGATCTAGACTGAATTGATGGTTCATTCCTGTTGATTGATTGCATAAACACAAACCTATGGGTCTTAAAACATATAGAATATTTAAATTGAGATACATGTAGCTTTGGTATGCTCATGATCATCCAGCATGTTCAGTGGTATAATTTTTGGTTTACACTCCAAGTTTGCATTTTTGTTCAGCTTCAGCCTTTTTTGCTGGAAATATTAAAAACCTTAAGACTGGTTTTCAAATTTGCTGTTGACATAATCAAGATAAAAAATGTTGCATCTACGCATGTTGTTAACTATAGATATAGATTTTATTTATTTCTCAGGAAGGAAATTAAGGGAAAAAATAATAGGAAGTGGGTATCAAATTAAATTTGTTTACTACACAATGTATACTGTCCTACATGCCATTCAGTGAAATTAGTTGACAGGAATTAAATTGCTACAGTACCCTCCTGGGCTTTCCAGTAAAATAAAGATCAACAGCAATAAATCACTAGTCTTTTTTGACAAATTAGTTATTTCCAAATATTATATGAGATTTTGTATCATGTACATCCTTTTATAGGTTTTTACAAATCTACTTTATTTTTACATATTTTTGCATGATGTGAATCTTTATATGTTTGTGGAACTGTGTTGAAATTAGAAGAAAAGAATTTATGGCATATTTTCAAGTCTGGTCGAATAATTTTTGTTTTTTTTAAATACATGTATATTTTTTATATTGCATAGATACATTGTTTTTTATAAACTTTGATTTCTTCCTTGTTTATTATAAAATTTTGTGATCTTAACTAAAGAATTTTTGTATTTAATATTTAAATATGTCAATGAGAATTGAAAAGTTTGAATTTTTGGAGAGAAAGTGATTTCTAAAGAGCACAAAAAAATGAAATTTAACTCATAAAAAGCTGTATTATCAATGCATCTATATTAATACTGTTACATAAATGATTAGAATTTATGTATTAAATCTGTGAGAGCAGGTTGACTGACTTAATACTACAATGCAGTAAGATCTTAAATAGAACATATCAGTATAGATTTTATAAATAACATGTAAACAATGAGGAAAGGAAATTACGGAACATTGAAATATAGAGGTAAAATTTGATATTATTCATATCCTTGAGGCATATTTGTAGTGAACATGTTTTTGAAGATACTTAATATTAAACGTGTATATATGTAAAATGGAGTGTAAAACTTTAGACATAGTTCCAGTGTTCAATGATGGAAAACAAACAAATAGGTTTAAAGGTATGAAACTTGCATGTGCTGTGTAATAGAACTTGGAGAATGTACATGTAATTCTTGTTTAATACAAAACTAGGTAAATTGGAAATTATTTGCACATTGAAATCCATTTCCACCCCCTTATCTGTACTGGTTCTGAATTGTACCTTTACTTTTAACACTTCATTGAATGTTGGTGCTGTTTTTGATGCTCAACATTTAGGAATGAAATTAGATCATTAAATTAAAAGTGAATGTCAATGTGAAGACAACCTGAAAAACCCAAGAAACTTAAGAATTTAATTTACTAATCTTTTGAACAATTTTGCAACTTTTTTTTAGGGGGGGGGGGGAGGAGGTCCGTCCTAATGATTTTTGATCGTTTCTTGGTATCCTATATCTTGCCCTCTTTAACTCTTTTACCTTGTATAAAATGATTTAATAATCTGTTCAAATAAGAATTAACAGTTTTTTTTGTTAATTCTGTCTATTTTGCACACAGAAAACTAGCATTGGAGAAATTGGATTTTCTAAAATTTTACATCTATACTATAGAATGTTAAGTATTGCATCTTAAAAGATATTCCAGTGTATAGCAGAATTCATTAAATCATTAACTTTGATTGAGTTCTTGATGACGATGATTAACTATGACAAGGACGCATGATATAAGGATAAATTATATACATATATAACAAGATTTGAAGTTAAATGTAAACATTCAGGAGATAAAGGTAACATAATTTTAGTACCTTATTATTTAAAACAAATGAAAAATCAGACACACCAAATAATATGTAAATGTGAGAAGTGGTTTGTCTAGTACAAAATTAGTATGGAAATGTGTCTGTTAACTGGGAAGACAACATTAAAGCCAAGCTAGCGGACAGATTGCTTTAAATGTAATGGATGTTAATCAATTGTTTGTGATAACTTGTATAGCCCATGGAACTAAGATATGAAAGATTTATTTTTGTTCCATCTGTCAGCCTGTCTGTTATCACATTGTTGTCACCAGACTAGCTCCTTCATTAGTTATCAGCCCCTCTTCAATTATGTATGTAGGTATCCACTAATAAATACCGCAACTGATTTTATCAATCAGAAAATCTGATATAGGGACAATTATTTCCAGAAGGGACATATAAAAATATCCAGTATTCAAAATCTGAAATGTGGGACCATTTTTCAGGAGTAGGACTTTATTTCTTAGAAACTATGTTAGCAAGTTACCCTAAGCTCTGCCCTTTTACACATATTTACATCTCCTCATCCATTCAAATTCTTAATTTTAAAGTACACATTTACTTTATGTCCAGTAGCAAATAGTTCATGCATATAATAAACTATCTTGTTCCCAAATCATGTTTGCTGCATGCTGCATTTAATATAAGTTTCAGATCTGGTAAAGCATAAGTAAATGTATACATAACATAAAATTTAGTTTATAATCTCTCTTTTTACAAACTGATGAACCAAAAGTCAGCAAAAATCCACTATGTGCAGACTAATTATAAGAATACACTATTGTTGAGAATATGTGTAAAATACGAAAATATGATCAATAGAAAGGATTACAGGAAAATCGGTAGCCAACGAAAAGTAATGAAACCTATACCTTTAATTTGCAATGACTATCAGCTACTCATATTTGAGTTGTACAGTATTTGTGCTAGCTCTTTACAGGTTCTTCAATGCTAAAACAATTAAAATCAATGTGATTGTATCATCAATCAAGTAAAATGTCATTGTTTACGAAATGAAACAGGTTCAAATTTCCTGTCAGTTTGTATCAATGTGAAAAGTTGATACACATTTATGTCCCTTAAAGTTTGTAAATGAAATTATATATTAAAGAAAGTCAAGTATAACAATTAATCCGACTCCCTTAATAGGAAACATAAACTGTCAATTTGTACTTGACTAGTAAATCTTAACTGAGATTAGATATTAATTTGGTGTGTATTAAAGTGATATGTGATGACTAGAGAAACAAGGCATGAGCAATCTTATTTAGTTGTAGTGTAATGTGTTGAGTAACAAAGCATGAGTATTCTTGTTAGTTAACAATCATTGTAATTATCTATGAACACTGGATATCATGATTAGGATATTGATGTAGAATTAATTCTGCTACAGTGCACACTTACATTATGTTGTAATGACTAGATATTGTCTTGTCATTATTTAATGTTAGTAATTTGAAATCTCCATGCTAACTTCTGTACATTAAGGAGGCTTGTGTCATCTAATTGCTGCTGGTTCAAGATTGAAAAAACAATTGTAACCTTTACTTATACTCCTTGAACTCAAGTTGTTGTCTTAGTTACTGTCCTATGATTTTCCTACATTTTATGTTAAGATAAATAACTCAACCCCCTCTTTCCCCGCTTTGAAACAGTGGGGGTATACTGTTTTGACCTCTAACTGTTCATCTGTCAGTCCTTCTGTTAGTCCATCCATCCGAACTTCAGTCTGTCTGTCCGTACCATGAATATTTTCGTCATGTTTTTCTCAGGAACTACATTACTAGGATTTCTGAAATTTTGTTTTAGGTTTTATATAAGTGAGCTACACAGTTCGATGCGTTTTCAGACTTATCACTCAACAACTTCCTGTTTACCGAAATATTTATTGTGGGGGTATCATCAGTGAGCATTAGCTCACATTTTCATTTGTTAATAAGTCGATCACATCACTATATAACAATTTCGATAGGCATGTTTTCTTAAAATGGAATTTATGATTCAAAGCATTTTTAAAATTAAGAAATTTTGTGTTATCCATGAATTTCATCTCCCAAATGTTAAAATTCTGTAACTTTTTTTAGGGAAATTCATATCTTATGAACATGTTCTTGTATTGAATATGTATGAAATATAAAATTAGTCATACTGATTTGTTAAAGAGTGTATGTTTGTCTCCATTATGCCAAATGAATGGGTTTACCCTAGTTTTAAATATTTCAGTAGTCAGGTTCAATTTTGTACAAACACTGCATTATAGATCAACAGTATTTGGAGTGTACTAAGTTCTCTGAAAGATTTGATATTTAATTGCCACATTATCATCTCCAATGCCCAGGGATAATGCCTTTTCTTAGTCATTTACTTGCAACTGTGAATTCTTGAAAGTTAATTTTCCAGGACTATATCTCTTCCTCAATTATTATACATTTAATATTGTCACTGGTCAGTTTTTGGGCGAGTGAATTAGTTGTGAGGAGACTACTTTTTCATTTGTCTTCTGTGGTATTGGTGTGATCAATGATCATAACTTTTAGGCTCACGTATATACAGTGTAACCTGTTTAATCTGACACACTGGTTAGACCAGAAAAAATATCAGATTCAGCAGGGTGTCAGAATACTCATGTTTTTTCTGCAAAGATATGCATATTTTTGAAAATGTGTCAGTTAAAACAGGATGTTGGAATAATCAGGTGTTGAATTAGGTATATTAATGAAATTTATCCTGTTGAACTTACTTTAAATAAAGCTAATACTAACAATGACCACTGCCCTTTTCTCGATCTTGATATCTATATCACTAATGGAAAGCTGAATACTAAAATTTATGATAAAAGGGATGATTTTTCATTTCCTATCGTTAATTATCCGTTTTTAGATGGTGACGTTCCCTTGTCACCATCTTACGGTGTTTATATATCTCAACTTGTACGATTCGCTCGTGTATGTAACAATGTTTTAGATTTTAACGAGAGAAATTTATGTATTACTGAAAAATTATTACACCAGGGTTTTCGATATCACAAACTAGTCAAAACATTTACTAAATTTTATCATCGGTATAAAGACATTATTCGTAAATATAGCTCAACATGCAGACTTTTAATACGTTCAGGTATTTCACATCCAATTTTTTATGGTAATATTCTTTATAAAGCACAAAGGTGTCAGTATTCACCTCAGAAACTTACAAAACCTTTGAATAGACTTATTAAGAAGGGATATAATTACGATACTGTTGTCAAGTCATTAAAGATTGCATATTTTGGCGTTAATATTGAGTCATTGATAAGGTCTTTGCATCGGAACTAAACACATTTATTCTAAAAACAGTTGTTGGCATGACACGGGTTATGTTCTTCTCATATATGTTATGATGGTATGATACTAAACCCCTAACGGGAAGGATTGTGCCTGATGTTCATATGATGAAATCATAATCTTTCAGTCAGTTTAGTTGAAGTCTGGAGCTGGCATGTCAGTTAACTGCTAGTAGTCTGTTGTTATTTATGTATTATTGTCATTTTGTTTATTTTCTTTGGTTACATCTTCTGACATCAGACTCGGATTTCTCTTGAACTGAATTTTAATGTGCGTATTGTTATGCGTTTACTTTACTACATTGGTTAGAGGTATAGGGGGAGGGTTGAGATCTCACAAACATGTTTAACCCCGCCGCATTTTTGCGCCTGTCCCAAGTCAGGAGACTCTGGCCTTTGTTAGTCTTGTATTATTTTAATTTTAGTTTCTTGTGTACAATTTGGAAATTAGTATGGCGTTCATTATCACTGGACTAGTATATATTTGTTTAGGGGCCAGCTGAAGGACGCCTCCGGGTGCGGGAATTTCTCGCTACATTGAAGACCTGTTGGTGACCCTCTGCTGTTGTTTTTTATTTGGGCGGGTTGTTGTCTCTTTGACACATTCCCCATTTCCATTCTCAATTTTATAGGTTACACTGTATATATACAATGTATAAGGCCATATATTAATCAGCTTTCATGTTATAATGTAATATAAAATTTGTAGAAGTACATATGTATTTGACCAGTTTCATTTGAATTTACACCCGTATCAGAGATTCTTAACAATTGTCAATTATAATGTTTAAAATTCAGAAGCTACGTAGCAAGACATTCAATATGTCAGCTAATGTATGATTTTGTAATGTAAGATATTATGCTAACTAGTAATTTGTATGAGTGAATTAATTGAACCATCCATAAGGTTAAAATAATATTTATGAGTTTAATTAAGTTACATTTGTATCCCTGCTCAGCATGGGTAAGGTTAATTATAAACTTCAGAGTTAAAACATAAGTATTGAACCAGCTGTTTAAGGTATACATGCATTATTTCTGCCTGTCCCAAGTCAGAAGCCTCTGGCCTTTGTTAGTCATGGATAATTTTTATACGACGGCAAAATTTTTGGTCATATATTGGTATGAGGTCGGCGCCGTGGTTGTCTTTATTGTCGTCGTCGTCCAAAGACACATTGGTTTTCGCACTACAACTTTAGTATAAGTAAATAGAAATCTATGAAATTTACACACAAGGTTTATAAACACAAAAGGAAGGTTGGGATTGATTTTGGGAGTTTTGGTCCCAACAGTTTAGGAATAAGGGGCCAAAAAGGACCCAAATAAGCATTTTTCTTGGTTTTAGCACCATGCCTATAGTATAAGTAAATAGAAATCTATGAAATTTAAACACAAGGTTTATGATCATAAAAGGAAGGCTGGGATTGATTTTGATCATTTTTGGATCTTTGATATATGCTGAATCTAACCATGTGTTAAGATTTTTGATACATTTTGTATTTGGGCCTGGTTTTCAAATTGTTCCACATTGAGGTCTAAAGGGTCCAAAATTGAACTTTATTTGATTTCATCAAAAATTGAATTCAGAGTTTAGTATGACATCCATTATCACTGAACTAGTATATATATTTGTTCAGGGGTCAGGTTCAGCTGAAGGACGCCTCCAGGTGCGGGAGTTTCTTGCTGCATTGAAGACCCATTGGTGTCCTTCGGCTGTTGTCTGCTCTATTGTCAGGTTGTTGTCTCTTTGACACATTCCCCATTTCCATTCTCAATTTTATTTTTTCATATTATACATTTTAGGATACAAGCTACGAAGAAATATAATTCGGGAATCAATAATTGATATCTTTAACTGTGTCTGTAAATCTTTCACAAAAAGTTCATTAATTCTTAACGATAGGTCGAAAAATGTCATCTCATAAAGCAGAGAATAACTGCTCATTTAAGCTCATAATTTTTCCAGTTAATATTTTCCAAAATAGATTAGTCAGCTGTTTAAGGAGGGATTCATAATAAATCTTAAATTCAGGATTGATTTTGTCAACTGATCCTTAAAATAGTTAACGGAAACAGTTAATCAATTTGCACTCTAAATCAGAATATCAAAGTCAAAAATTGAGAAGCCCTTTCAATACCAGACGAGACTGTTTCCATGACAACTTATTTATAAAACATAGAACATGGTATATGTATGAGTTAGGTGAAAGGTTTGAGACTCCCGTTATTAGTTAATCGTATTAAATATGCATACTTCTCAGTCCTTGGTTTGGTTTTCAATAAATGTTTATTCATAAAAAAAATCCTGATCATTCTTGCATATGAAAGCAAATAATAAAATGAAGTTTATATATGGGGTGATTATTGGCAGACATATTGTTTAAACTTTGATTGGATGTTTTTCTTGTCAAGTTAATCAGGCTGATGACATTACTAAAAGGTCTAAGAGCACTTGTTTAGTCTAGCATAAAACATTTTAAGATTGGATGTAGAAAGAAAGCCTGTGGCTCATTCTAAACAGGATAAATTGAACTGTATATGTACAGAAACGGCATGCATTTATCAAATTAATGATTAATTTCCAATTTATGCTATTAATTTAGCTTCATGAATAAAAAGAAGATGAATAGTACACGTAAAGAAAGAGTAAAGTTAACTTACAACAGAAAAACCACGAGACAACCAGAAGTCTATATATACTGTACATTCAGAAATTATTGTCAGGTTTTTATTATTGCGAAAAATGCAACAGAGTTGCAAATGCAATAATTTCATCTCACATTTTGAAATATTTTATATGAAATAAACAGGATTTTTCTCAAATTCATAAAAATTAAAATCACATTCAAGTGTAAAATGACAAAAAAGCAATAATAAAATAATAAATGCATGCAATAATTTCTGATTTACCGTTATGTCTTTAGCAGTATACAAATACCCATACCCTATAGATGTAAGCCCTCAATCACATAGTATGAAGAGTGCAACTAGTATTTTCCTTTTGACAGAAAAGTCTAGAATGATTTTTTTCTTTAAACAGTTTAGGAGCTCTTGCCAGTGAGAGTGGCTTTGGAAATGGTCAAATTCTGGGTATATCCAAAGACTAGTGTTTTTTTTGGGGTTCTCACATGGTCTATATCCAAAGACTTTAACAACAATGTAATTGCTGCTTCTTTGTCAATTACATATAGCTATATGAGAAGAAGTTCAGAGTCAATTTTGTTGTGTTTAAATAAGGTTTTACTCATAGTTTTATGTTTGTTTGTGCTTGTTTTCTTCTATCAATGAAAGTATCTATCAAAACTTTCTAATTAAAATTATAAAAATTCATGATTAATTTTTTGATGTTCCCACTATAGCAGATGTTGCATTAAGTTTTACCCTTGTTCTTATGTACGACCTTTCTAAAATGAAAGACAGAAAGCTAATTCATGTACCAGTAAACACAATTGCTCTGCTGCGTGCTTAATGAATTTGCTAAAAATATAATTTTTTACAATAAATAGAGTAAATTACCTGTAATTGTGGTCCACAGGGTCAGGCAGCTGATAAGTCCATTGGTCTTATTATTTTATAATCATAATAATTGTCTTCCCTACAAATATTATTCATCGATAAAGAATATTGTTTATCAGTCACCTTGATGTTTTGTTTAATGCAGACTCATACACATTAAATTTGCTGGTGTTATATGTAAATAGCCTGGATATATTAACTGACTTGTATGGATTTAATGGCATTAGCTTTCCGGAGTTTTTTTGTAATTTTTGTAATTAACCAAAGGAAAATCAATTTAAAAGTTTCCAAGTTTGGATTTTTGTTGGAAATATTGAGTTATGATATATTATATGCACAATGAATATAAGGCATAGTTTACATTGTAATTTTACGAGATGTATAAATGACAGATCTTAAAAGCTTGCATTGTGGCTGTAAAATAACAGTCCAATTTACATACATATTGGAATTGTATGGTAAAAGTGTGCGGAGAGTCTGATAGTATTTTATATTCATTAGATCGAAGTCTGTATCATGGTTAGAGATTGTTGACGTTAACTTTGTCAATATGCCTAGATGTAAATGTCCTCGGTAGAAGATCTTGTTCTAACACTTGGAGGTTCTCTGTACATGGTTAAATAATTTTGCCACAGGAAAAAATGACATTATGGATTTTGCATTGTGACAGGAAATTACGGCAGTGATTTTTGTCAAGAAGATTTGTCAACACTGTTAAACTGATTTTGTAGAAAATTTAAATGGAACTATATTGCTTATGGGCAATAAGTGGTTTTGGATAAAGTTTTTTCTTGTTTTAATATCTTTGGACTAAAATTTAACGAAAATAATGTGCTTTGTATAACAATATCTGGAAAGAGAATTCCATTTAGTTTGATTATTTGGCTTAAAGTTTAAGAAAGCAAATTTTCACTAGTAGATGTTGACTGAAGTAATTACATATTTGATTTGCATTGTTTGGAAATGTTAATGGATTTTACTGCACTTTTTTAAAACAAGGCTTAAATAGTCATCTAACATATTTGCAAATTAGTTAATTCAAAAAGTTAATGGAAATGGAAAAGTTAACAAGACTTCAGGATATGTATCACCATATGGTTAAGAACTATAAGGAAATGGACGAAATGGAATCTCCGACTTCTACTCAAGAAAATGGTAATGTGTTAAAACTTAATGCACCATATTTTACTTAACAGTGTACAGCAACATTTTTCTTTTATTATTGTAAATAAATTATCTATGATAACTGTAAATTATCAATAAAGATCATCTTGATAAGTATATTAGAAATATGTATAAATGATAATAATGTATGTAAATAAGACAATTTGTTATGATTGTAAATAAAACAGCTACCCTACAGACTTAAAAAAACTAAAAGAACAAAAATTTATTATTGTACAGGAGAGGTTAAGATATGTATCCGGTCAGATTTAGTTAAATTATTCATAGTTGATATTGTATAGGAGAGGTTATAAATTGCTCAATAGAGGTAATATATTTTACTTTATCATATGGAACACTTCAGTGACAACTTGATATTTATTTAGGGCACAAGGCAGGACATCTCTGATAATATTGTTCTTCAGGGGTTACATATGCGGCTGACCAAAATAAAATGGATCTAAATCATCATTTAGAATTGATCAAAGCTGCACATCTTGTGTTATGATACACTGAGTACCTAGTGTGGTCTCAATGTGACTGTAATTCTTAAACTGAAAACCTCAATGTTAATAACTTGTGTGGTTAATGAAGAGAGACTGCATGTTTATTTGAAATCATTATCGATACATTTTAGTTATTCCTATGTACATTTTTACATAATAACTTTTAACATGGGTTGTTTGATCTATATTTTTTGTTTTGGTTGATTTATTTTTGTAAACAGTATAAATTAAAACATTAAATGATAATGATTGATAATACAAAAAAGATCATGATGATATAATTATATAAAAAATTCATCATCAAAGATAACAATTTGTGAAATTATTTAAGTTACAAAAACACTGAATTATCATTTGTACATCATTGTACATTAGAGATAAGTGTAATTGACTGAGGATTGTCAGTTTCCTACTAAAGATGGATGGTCCAGGCACTCAGCCTTCCTCCACTGGCTGGTTAATGGAAGACCTAAATAGAGGGACCATCAATTTAAAATCTTACTGCTTATTGTAGTATAAAATAAAGAATGGAAACAGGGCATGTGTCAAAGAGACAACAACCCGACCAAAGAGCAGAAAACAGCCTAAGGTCTTCAACACACTGAGAAAATCCTGGACCAAGAGGCATGCTTCAGCTGGCCCCTAAACAAAATGTAGATATATAAGTGAATCCATTTTATAAATAAACTTGGGATTAATTAGATTTATATTTTTACTTTTAGGTTCGTCAAATTTGATGGACACCTTGGAGGACCTGCCTTCAGGGATTGGTCAATATGAGGATTTCCACACAATTGATTGGTTGAGAGATATTGCTAGAGATCGTATGAGACATCGTCACATCACCAAAAAGAGACAAGAAGGATGCTGGGAAAAGGTTCTAAGTGCACATGATGCATGGTCAGGATGGGTGTGTGTCTTGTTGGTTGGTGTTGCTGCTGGTGAGTGAACTTTTACAGTAAAATGATCATGGTAAAGTAAGAGGGATGCCACAGCAGTGGCCTTATGTTAACCTACTCATCGAACCCTGCCAAGACAAACCCATGACTTGAAAATTGGTATTCTCTGCTTTTTCCTAAGTATGTTATGCTTAGGAGTAAGAGCAAAGATTGGTCATCTGGGAGTCAGCATATACTGTCCAGATAGGATGATTTGTCTTCCTGTAGACTGTTTCCTTGTGAACAATTTAAATATCCCTCAAGCACTTTCAGCATGTGGGTCTAGAAACAAAGCAGGGTTTATATTCATAACTCCTAATCATGTTCTTGTCTCGAGAATGCATTTACTTTACCACTGAACATTACAGAGCCATTTTATTCAATTCATAAAGAGGGAGGGTTGAATGTCCCTAATTTACAGGTTTATGGGTGTAGAATGGAGTGACAAGCTGATGTATTGTTCTTTGATTTTTAGACTTATTTCCTGAGAGGAGTTCAATGTTGGTTGTTGGTGAGGTCTGTTGTACTGTCCAGTGTCCATTGATACTGTTATTCATCTTTTACCATAATAACTGTTCTGTTTATTAGAGATATCAAAAGCCCATGCTGATGTTTACAGAGTTATCTCCCTGTAGTGTTTTGTTCTACCTTAATATTATATAATGATAATTGTCATAAGTAGGGAATTCAAAGGCCCATGATGCATGCCAAGGATTGCTTTTTGATTTATTGGAAAATGAAGCTATCAGAGTCAGTTGTTTCCTTTACCATTGACCAGAACTTACGGAAGTTGATTATAATAATATCTCTTCTGACCTGCCTTCCGCACTCGGTATTTACTATTTTACATGCAAACTGGAATCTGCTTGTATTATGCTACACTCGAACAAAGTGTAGTATTCAGCCAGTTTACATACTTTATTTATATACAGAAAAAAAACCATCTTGACCTGTCCATATGTTTATTGATATTAATTGGTATTTGCAGCTATCCCTTTGTTATATTTTTCATATTTATTTGAGCTTTCATGTACATGTCTTACAATCGTAAACAAATCGGTATTTATAAATAAATTCCTTTGGTTATGGTTCTGGACTTTTCACATTCCAATAATCAGCAATCGCTAGAAAAAACAGTTCTCCTAAATAATGTCATTTGAACTTTAAAACTGATGATGGAATTTTACAGTAAAGCCTTTACACACTTATAATAATATTCCAGATTATGAGTAAAGTTTGAGGTCTCATAATTTGTCAGTTGAACCATGTTTATTATTATTTCTCTTATTATACAGAAATCACAATTTTAAATTGAAACTTATATACATTCTTTGGAGGGGGTATGACATTAAATTTACCTATTAAACCCACATTGAAGAGATTTTTCAGAAGGAGCTACTGTTATAAACTCTACATATCATAAAGTCTGCTTACCGGCCTAAATACAAATGTATACTTCATACCTTTGTGAACATTTGAATTTATGGTTAACTTTTACCCACAAAATCAACAAAAGTTAGTATCCCTTGAATAATAATCCACAGTACAGTATATCATAAAATAAAAATTGTTGAGTTTCAGCTTTTGTCATTTTAGACCCCCCAAAAAAGCAAACAAGATAATGTTTTGTAAAAACAAATTAGAACGGAGTTTTACTTTATTTAAAATTTAACTCTCACCAATCTTAATTTTACATATTAGCAGATAATCTCAATTTGTGACAATAAAATCCCTGATAGCTGTCTTCAATAATATTTCTTCATTAGTTACTTTGCGTTGGTAGATTTTCCCATTACTTTCTATTCACTCTGATTAAAGTTTTATAACAGCATATACAATGTTTAGGAAATTATGAGTTTTATTTGTCCATGGTCCCCTAAAGATTTTCCTCTAATTACACAGAAATGGCAATTATTTTAAATTGGAACTTGTGGAATATGTTCCAATATATTTCATAACTTGTCGACGACTTCCAATACAAAATCTCTGTTACTATTCTAATAAATTCTAAGAGAAAAAATATAATATGATCCTTGTGAGGATGGATTAAATTGAATAAAGTTCTATGATTTGATCTTTTCCTACTGTTTTCTAGTTATAGAAATGTCAGGTTTTGATTTATCCAATTAACCGGAATCCATCAATTAACTTATCGAGGAGTCATTGGGAGGGAAAGACAAATCAATTACCCATAAGTACATTTCCTTATCAATCTTACAAGGAAATTAGAATGGTAAAAGGTCATTTGTTAGGGGAAAACATATTGGAATGTTATTTATATCTTATGACAGTCATACAGACAGAATATAGACAGTCATACAGACAGAATATAGACAGTCATACAGACAGAATATAGACAGTCATACAGACAGAATATAGACAGTCATACAGACAGAATATATGTGTTTGATGATATTATCATAAGGACAAGATAGAATATAGACAATATCAGAAATTAGACCTGAAATAATAAGTCTGAACTGACTATTAAAGATATTCATTATTTGATTAATTGATTGATTGATTGATTGATTGATTGATTGATTGATTGATTGATTGATTGATAAGATGATTTATTGATAAAACACAAAATTGATTGATTGATTGATTGATTGATATGTTGACTCAGTGCCAAATTGATTGATTAATTAGATATGTTTAAGTAGTCTGACATTGAAGCTATAGAGCCACATCTGTCATTTTGTGTCTTGTTTTGAATGAAAGGAAGCTATATAAATATATAGGTACACTTTTGTAAGCTTGCTTCTTCATTATTCCTATTTTGGAAGCCACCAGCACAGGGATCATGTAAAAATACTTTTATCCCTGGGTTACATTCATTACAGCTGTAAACCTTTAGCAATATTGGGCATCCTTTTGGCCTTGTAGGATGTATAACTTACAGACAAGTCAAGTTAGAATTGGGACGTTAAATCTGATGATTTTTGTAGGATGTGTGCCCAGCTCTGCAAATTAAAGAACACTTGCAGCAACTGTCTAAAGGGTCTGTAGGTTGCCTGTTACAAGGAAAATTTCTTCCTCTGTCCAACATACCCATAATTTCAGTGGCTTTCAAAATTTCCTCTGCATGAAGTTCAGACATTCTGGGAGTGCTACCTTGCAGAGCCTACATTTAAAAAAAAATTAATTTCATTTGTCCTGGACGTCTTTGAAATATTTGCCACTGGACATTAAACAAGCAACAATCAAGCAATCATTCATTTCACAATAAATCTTAAACCACAACTTCTTGAAACTTCCTTGAAAGAATTCAAATCAAACTGTACAGATTCTACTATTATTGATCAAAGTAGTAATGTCAGTGTGTTTTATTGGGTTTTCAATTCCTTGAAATTGTTGGTTTATAAGATTTCCTCAAAACTTGTACAAATTATTCTGTGGACATGTAGTTGTGTGGTTACTATTTTAATTTTTGATCGGATTTATTTTATATTGGTTTCCAAATATGAACCTCTAAGTATGATCTTAGTTGGAAACTGCTTGCAACACATGACTAATAATTTTAAATTTTACAGAATTCTGTGCTGGTATCATAGATTTCAATGTTTTTTTCACCTGATTTTAGATAACAATTTGACTATAGGATTTTTTAATTCACAGGCCTCTGTGCTGGTATAATAGACATTGGAGCCACATGGATGACAGATCTTAAAGAAGGCATATGTAAAGAAGCTTTCTGGTTAAATAAAGAACAATGCTGCTGGTCGGCCAATGATACAACATACGATGATGAAGGTTGTAGTCAGGTAAAGTATAGTCACTAAAGTCATATTGTCAAGACCATGTATTGACTCTGTTACGGCAGATGTGGCCTATAGAAGTAATCTTTCCTGAAAAAATGCATAGTGCACATAGTAAATGCACACTTTAATATATATTTAGACCTATTGGTGGCCTGCTGCTGTATTCTTCTCTATGATCTGGTTGTTGTCTCTTTGACACATTCCCCTTTTTCCATTCTCAACTTTATGATATTTTTTTTAGTAGTAAAATTGTAAGCAACATCTACAGACATCTGAAATATGTTCTAAAGGGTTCAAACTTTGCGTTTTTTTGTTTTTTTTTTATATTTTAAAAGAACAAAGGAGCTGTAGAAATTTCATTGATTTTATTTTCAAAACTGAACACTTTCTTTTTTACTGACCAGAATAAAACTCTGGCTGAAGTGTACACTTTTGTAGGGTTTTGGTATTCACTAAGCAGAATCACTCGGAAATGGGGTCTTTTATAATGTGTGTTTCCTTTTTGGTTGAAGTTGGAAAGTTCTGACTTTAGAAAAACATGTTTTAAAGCTTCACATACAGTTACTGCATATTTATATGACAGAACAGTTTTTGTTTGTTTTTCTTTAAATGGTTGCATATTTAAGATAGTTAAATGATAGTTTTGTGACATAATATTCCTCGTCTTTGGAACAATTCTGTTTACATAGAATTTCCTATAGCAAATCGATAGAATTAAGTCTTATAAACATGGCCTACAGTTTGATCATAGTTTATAGGATTTCATTGTATGTAGGAGACCCATTGTTTAATGACCATATAAATCATTGTTAAGGATTGATCAAAGTTGGATCATTAGAATCAACGTAGACCTTGTTAAGGAAAAGGTAAATCTAGAGGTGTAATTCACCTGTCATTAAACAAAAGAAGCTAAAATAGCATTATCAGACACAAAAAAAATAGAATTATAAATTTGTAAAGGACTGAAAAACAGATTGTACAAAAGACTGATGATTATCAAACATAAAGTTATAGAGAATTTAAAAAAAAAAATGTTTACTAGAGATTTACATAAAGGTTGATTATTATGCCCCACAACTATATAACAACAAAATGTTGGATTGATTTTATTTATTTTTTATTTTTGGTGTTTTAATATATAACTTGCCATTTTTAAGCACAGCATTTCGGCTATTTTGTGGCAGCTAGTTTATTGGTGGAGGAAGCTGGAGTGCCCAGATAAAACCACCCACCAAAGAAACCACCCACCTTCAGCAGGAAAACTGACAATCCTAGTCACTTAAGATTGGAGTCGAGTGCACCTGTACGAGCTTGGTCGAACTCACAACCTTAATGTTGACTGGCTCAACAAAATGTTTGATGGGGAAATTTAATTGTTTTTAATACCCGTATTTTATCAATGTACTGAGGCGGATTTCAAGGGTTTTTCAGGGGGCCCTGGCCCCCACCCTTTTCTGGCAAAAATTTTGTTGTTTATATAGGGAAACACTACAGCATGACTTAATAAGGCCCTCACTTATGAAAATTTCTGGATCCGCCACTTATATCTGTCTGCCTGCCCTTCTTTAGTTTACAACCAAGAACCTTTATGTTATGCTAGATATAATTACATATATACTTAATTAAGGTGTGCATGTTTTCAAGATTGTTTTCTAATTACAGGGTCCTAAATCTTATTTTTTGTGTGTAAAATAATGTTTGGGTAAATGGTTGTCAAGCTACCTTCTACAAGCTAGAACTTTTATATTATATAGAGTGTTTGTACATACATGGTGTACTTACTTATGATTTGTTCTTGTTTGAACCTGGTAATAATGATGGTTTTCTGATTTCAGTGGAATACATGGTCAGAGATATTAGGAGCCCAGACTGGAAAGAAGGCAGCAGCTGGTGGCTACATTGTAAAGTACATATTATATGTACTGTGGGCTGTAGTGTTTGCTATGTTAGCCTCAATGTTTGTACATTCATTTGCTCCCTATGCCTGTGGTTCAGGTATCCCTGAGGTAAGTTATTGGTGAGCTATATATTGATGTTACTGTTATATTTACTCAGGTGTATAGGAGTTATAGTATTTTGCCACACTAGATCTGTTTCTACATTCATTTTTTCCTTTTGAAAATTCTTAGAATGTAAAATACAAGTCTTTTTATACAACTGCAAACAAATTTTGGGACCATATAATGGTATGATGTTGTCGTCTGCATCGTTGTCTGCTTCGTCCAAAGACACATTGGTTTCCAGATAATAACTTTAGTTTAAGTGAATAGATCTATATGAAACTTATTTAGAAGGGTAACTTCCTCAAAAGAAAGCTTGGAATTGATTTTGGGGGATGGGACCAACCATTTAGGAATTAAGGTTCTTAAAGGGGCCCAAAACAAGCAATGTTATTCCTATTCTTGAACCAATGCATACATACATTATCAACTTAGTCTTCTGTGCAAAATTTTATCATTTTTTTCGCATAAATTTCATATGATTTTTTTTAATCAGTCAGTGTTGTTTTGAAAATATGGCAGGTAATTAAAGTTCATGTTTTGAATCCGAAGTATAATGATTTTCACTCGTTGACAACAATTAACAAAAAAGCATGGATATTGAGCACTTGTTTAACATAAACAATCAGATAATAGTTTATTTCAGTGACAGATCTATGCCTAATGCGATCACCAGATTTTTATGAAAGTGTCACACTAAGGTCACTTATGTCCGACGAATTGCTTCCTTGGGTACAATTTTCTCATTTCAGATTTCAGAAATTAAAAAGAAATTTCTTCAAATATATTTTTTTAGGGGATTAACAGCATAGTGAATTGCTCAAAAGCCAAAAAAAAATATTTAAGATCATTAGACCACATTCACTCTGTGTCAGAAACCTTTGCTGTGTCAACCATTTAATCACAATCTATATTCAGAGCTGTATCCAGCTTGAATGTTATGTCCATACTTGACCAAACTGTTAAGGGTGCGACCTCTGCGGTCAGATAAAGCTGTGCCCTGCAGAGCACCTGGTTTTTCCCATGCTGATATGAAACCACCAGTTTCAGAGGAACCTTAATTATATATATAACAGTATGATGATTTATTGCTTAATTCAAGAAAAATGACATACTTTCTGTCATTTTTGCTAGCCTAGGATTATGATTCAGTCCTTTCCTGTACACCCTTGGTAGATTACAATGCTGATTCATATCATTCTTAACCAAGGGCTGCCATTCAGTGTGAAGGTGGTAAAATTGTTGAGTGTAGTGTTTACACATTTCAGAAACTAAAAATTTACGTTGACATTTCAATATTTGTTCTGGAAACATACTGATACCAATGGATTATGAACTACACTTGAAATAGTAATAATTTTAGCTTATTAAAACTTTTGAATCGAAATAATATTTATTTTTATTTTTCAGATTAAAACAATATTGAGTGGATTTATTATTCGTGGATATTTAGGAAAGTGGACATTGTTGACCAAGTCAGTAGGAATGATGTTAGCTGTATCAGCTGGATTAAGTCTTGGTAAAGAAGGACCATTTGTACATGTTGCTGCATGCTGTGGCAATATATTTTCTTATTTATTCCCTAAATATGGCTCCAATGAAGCTAAGAAAAGGGAGGTAAGTCAAACATATTTATTATTTTTGAAAATTTTAAATTTATAAATAATTGAAAGGTTTTTTTTACTTTCTCTCCCCCAATTTAAAAGTGGTGGCTATATTGCATTAACCCTGATCATTCATCTGTTCTTCAGTATTTCATCAATCTGGTCTTTAGTCTTTCTCCATCAGTCCCTTTCCAATTCATTTGTTGTAAGAAAATATCTGTCACACTTTTCTCAGGTAAACGATCGTCACATCACATACGTGTATTCTTCTTGTAATTTAATTAGGGTTTAGAATAAACATCGTCAAATTAACTATGCTTAAAACTTTTTAGGTCAGACTATTTTTAATAATTCAGTCCCTCCCATTATCAATCTTTTCTATTTATGAGGGCCCAAATTCCTATTGCTCTTTAAACTGGTCATGAATCCTGGATTAATGATAGGTGCCATGTGGAAAAAGAGAACAATCAAAAGTCGGCTCAATTTCATTGAAATGGGTAAACCTTGTGCTCATGCCAAATGATAAATTGATCATTTTTCATTGTTTGTGCTTTCTGGAATTAATATAGTGATTGAAAATGATCTGAAAATAACAATTGAGCTATTCATGTTACGGCCAGATTTACATTTCATTTAAAACAGTGAGACTGGAAAATAAACCCTGAAAAAGCCAATATAGAAAGAAGTTGTAAAAGCGTTTTGCTGGAGCACATTTTTAGCTCACCCAGTGATCTGGAAGGTTTTTTTCCCTATGGGCCCAGGGCCCCTCAAAAATAAATTCAATGGGGCATTTTAAAAAATAACGGGCCATGTTGCCAAATGAGTGGGTCATGTTGTCAAATGAGTGGGCCATTTGAATTGACTTCTGTAAAAAAAAAAAAAAGGTCTCAGTATATTTTGGCAAAGAGGTGTTGGTACTTACCTTTTATGATTTTAAATAAAATCATGGATATTGTTTCTGTGATTTTATAATTTCAATGAATATACAATAACTTCTTCCAACCCGAACAATATTTAAGTTAACCTTTATTTACAATGTTTAAACTGGTACTGTTGCCTTGTTCATGTTCATGTTTTTTTTTAATTAAATTTGGGTCTTCGTCGATACCATACTTATTCCAGTCGTTCCGTATCAGAGGACATTTCAGGCATTTCCTCTGCACTTCTTGTATTATTATAACATCATCACGGTGACAAGAATAACAGTATAGAGTACCATTAATTTATAGAACAAAACAACAAATCGCTGAAGTCATGTTTACAAAATGTCAAAACGAGCCAAAGACCAAAAAATGACAAGGACAGTTAAGCGTCTTTTATGGAGACAAAAACTATATTCCTAAAAAGTCTTTGGGGTTCTTCAATCGAAATAATAGCAAGCTAAACTAAATGAGATAATTATTAGAGTTAAATCTCGTCTGTACTAGCCAAACTTCACAAATTTAAAGTTGTTTATAAAAAAATATATATCATGAATTATGGTTAATTACGTTTTTTCGGGTTATCAGTTAGATCGCATGGTTCTATTATTACAATAGGAAAACACCCGAGACGTTAAACCGCATGGTTCTATTATCAAAGGGAAACACCCGAGAAGTCCCAAAAATATATAGGTGCTCCTATTATTGGAAGAACATTACACAGTTGTGTACACACACATGGCGGCACGGAACTCGATCGGAAATCCATTTGACGATATCTAAGCATTTCGAAATGAAGTGAAATATATCGTGCGCCACCTGGGCGCTTACATTTGTCACTGTATGCGCCATTTCTTGACAATATGCGCTATAGGCACAGGGCGCAGGTCCTTCCCGATCACTGCTCACCTGGCTGAAGGATGAATCGGACAACCCGTTGTTATGTTGCTGCCCCTGAATTGGTAATTTTAAGGAAGTTTTGACGTTTTTATACGACCGCAAAATTTGAAAAATTTTTCGTCGTATATTGCTATCACGTTGGCGTCGGCGTCTTCGTCGTCGTCGTCGTCGTCGTCGTCGTCGTCGTCGTCGTCGTCGTCGTCGTCGTCGTCGTCGTCGTCGTCGTCGTCCTGCGTCCGAATACTTTTAGTTTTCGCACTCTAACTTTAGTAAAAGTGAATGGAAATCTATGAAATTTTAACACAAGGTTTATGACCACAAAAAGAAGGTTGGTATTGATTTTGGGAGTTTTGGTCCCAACATTTTAGGAATTAGGGGCCAAAAAGGGCCCAAATAAGCATTTTCTTGGTTTTCGCACTATAACTTTAGTTTAAGTTAATAGAAATCTATGAAATTTTGACACAAGGTTTATGACCACAAAAGGAAGGTTGGGATTGATTTTAGGAGTTTTGGTTCCAACAGTTTAGGAATTAAGGGCCAAAAAAGGGCCCAAATAAGCATTATTCTTGGTTTTTGCACCATAACTTTAGTATAAGTAAATAGAAATCTATGAAATTTAAACACAAGGTTTATGACCATAAAAGGAAGGTTGGGTTTGATTTTGGGAGTTTTGGTCCTAACAGTTTAGGAATAAGGGGCCCAAAGGGTCTAAAATTGAACTTTGTGTGATTTCATCAAAAATTGAATAATTGGGGTTCTTTGATATGCCGAATCTAACTATGTATGTAGATTCTTAATTTTTGGTCCTGTTTTCAAATTGGTCTACATTAAGGTCCAAAGGGTCCAAAATTAAACTTAGTTTGATTTTAACAAAAATTAAATCCTTGGGGTTCTTTGATATGCTGAATTTAAAAATGTACTTAGATTTTTAATTATTGGCCTAGTTTTCAAGTTAGTCCAAATTGGGGTCCAAAATTAAACTTTGTTTGTTTTCATTAAAAATTGAATAATTGGGGTTTTTGATATGCCAAATCTAACTGTGTATGTAGATTCTTAATTTTTGGTCCAGTTTTCAAATTGGTCTACATTAAGGTCCAAAGGGTCCAAAATTAAACTAAGTTTGATTTTAACAAAAATTAAATTCTTGGGCTTATTAATATGCTCTATCTAAATATGTACTTTGATTTTTGATTATGGGCCCAGTTTTCAAGTTGGTCCAAATCAGGATTCCATATCAAGTATTGTGCAATAGCAAGAAATTTTCAATTGCACAGTATTGCACAATAGCAAGAAATATCTAATTGCACAATATTGTGCAATAGCAATTAATTTTCAATTAGAGTTATCTTTCTTTGTATAGAATAGTAGTTGATAATATATGTTGGAAATTTGCCAGACATGACTATGATGTCATTTTCTATTTTTATTTGCCAACAACTTTATGTAAATAACTTCATTGGAAATTTGCCAATATAAAATGTTGCTGATGAAGCTTTTTTTCCTTATCTTATCTAAAATGTTTTTAGATAATGTATGTTGGACATTTGCCAGACATGACTATGATGTCATTTTCTATTTTTATTTGCCAATAACTTTATGTAAATAACTTCATTGGAAATTTGCCAATATAAAATGTTGCTGATGAAGTTATTTTTATTGTTTTATACAATAAACAATGTATATTCACTTTTACTACCAACCAATCTTTACCATTCAGTGATAACAAATACTTTATTTTACATTTTAATATTTTATGATGTATTTAAAAGAGTAGTTATTGTTGCAAACTCCATTAGAAATTTGAATTGATATCAGTTTTGGAAAAAGGGAAGCGGGGATGTGAAAAAAAGGGGGGGGGGTTTAAATTTTTCTCATTTCAGATTTCATAAATAAAAAGAAAATTTCTTCAAACATTTTTTTGAGAGGATTAATATTCAACAGCATAGTGAATTGCTCAAAGGCAAAAAAAAAACTTTTAAGTTCATTAGACCACATTCATTCTGTGTCAGAAACCTATGCTGTGTCAACTATTTAATTTTAGATTTAAAAAGTTTGAAGAAGAAATCTTTAATTGATTTGTAAAATCTTGACATTTGTTTTGTGTAAAAAAAAAACATGTAATGTCAAAAATTTGATCACAATCCAAATTCAGAGCTGTATCACGCTTGAATGTTTTGTCCATACTTGCCCCAACTGTTCAGGGTTCGACCTCTGCGGTCGTATAAAGCTGCGCCCTGCGGAGCACCTGGTTTGTTATTATATTGAATATTATTATAGATAGAAATAAAAAGTAAACAGCAATTATGTACAGCCAAGTAAGACCTACAAATAAGTCGACATGACCAAAATGGTCAATTGACCCCCTAAGGAGTTATGGTCCTTTAAAGTCAATTTTTAACAATTTTCATAAAATTTGTAAATTTTTACTTACATTTTCCACTGAAACTACTGGGCCAAGTTCATTATGGATAGAGATAATTGTAAGCAGCAAGAATGTTCAGTACAAACGTCACCAGCACCAAAACACAATTTTGTCATGAATCCATCTGCGTCCTTTGTTTAATATTCACATAGACCAAGGTGAGCGACACAGGCTCTTTAGGGCCTCTAGTTAAGGTCTTCATACCACAAATGCACACATGTTTAGCACTTTGACAAGTCTATCTAATTTACATTTTGTTTTATGATATAACCATGGAACAAATGCTGTAATTTCTTTATAGGTAGCACATATCATGCAGTCAAGAATGTTGTGTTTTATTTGGAAATAGAATTCAATCTTTGAATGCCTCCCAGTTTTTTGTCTCCATATCAAAGACATATTCTTAACTTGCAATTGGTGTTTTTACTGATATAATATATTTAAAGCTACTATTTTTTTGTAGATATTATCAGCAGCTGCGGCAGCTGGAGTCAGTGTGGCGTTTGGTGCACCTATTGGTGGAGTATTGTTTAGTTTAGAGGAAGTAAGTTTCTTAGTTTTCTTAATTATCAAGGCATCAAACAAGAAATAGGTTATTGAAAAAAATAAATGATATTCAATTGTTTGTTTTATTCTCAGGTGAATTAACAGAAGAAATATGATACCAAAATATTGGGTACTGTAAATTTATGATTTTTTTAAAAGTTATAATATTTTTAATAAATAGACCATCTATTGCATAAGATCAAAACTCCCATTCTAAATCTTTTAATCATTGTTTGTTTGTATATTTTAAATGTTGATTCTAAGTTGTTTTTGTAGGTTAGTTACTATTTTCCATTGAAGACCCTGTGGCGATCATTTTTCTGTGCACTAGCAGCTGCATTTGTACTGAGATCTATTAATCCATTTGGCAATGATCATCTTGTGATGTTTTATGTAGAATATAATGAACCCTGGTACTTGCAGGAACTTATACCATTTATATTCCTAGGGGCATTAGGGGTGAGTAATTACAGGAACTTATACCATTTATATTCATAGGGGCATTAGGGGTGAGTACTTATAGGAACTTATACCATTTATATTCCTAGGGGCATTAGGGGTGAGTACTTACAGGAACTTATACCATTTATATTCATAGGGGCATTAGGGGTGATTACATCGTTGATATTCCTAGGAGCATTAAGGTAGATCATAAGTAAATATTTTTTGAGACAGAATTTTCTTATACTTAGCCAAAATGAAGATTTTACTATGCTCTTTTCAAAAATATAATAAAAAGTATGGGTCACTGTGATATTTTTCTTGCTATGAGTCGTTGAAAATTGCCTAAATTTTGTTAGATTGTTCATGGAAAAACACATTTGTGTGCATAAAAAAAAATCTATGAGATAGAATTTTGAAATAAATTGTGAAAAGATAGTTTTTGTAATATATTTTAAGAAAATAAAAAGAAAAAATGGTGTCACCGAACTTGTTTTCTTGCTACAAGTAAAAAGAAAAAATTTCCCTATCAGTCCAGTATAAATTGTTTACTAAAAGAGTTATCTTCCCTTAAATGGCCCATTTGAAAAAAATGATTCTAAAAGCAAAGAAAATTATATTTGTTTAAATATTTTGAGTTATACAATAAATTACCAAGTTTTCTTTATAGAATTAAACAGTCTAACCTTTAAATTGCAAATCTGTCTCAAAATTTGCAGATGAAGGCAAATAACTAGACCGATTTGTTACTGTGATTGTACAATCCAAGATGGCGGTATACCATGTATCTACCTTAAGGGGGAGTACAAAGTTTATATTCCTAGGGGCATAAGGGGTGAATACAGACATTTGTAATCCAGGTGCATTAAAAATGTATATGAATATGAACTATGATGGAAATAAGAATTTTTGGGATACGATTGCTTTCAAGCAATCTGTAGACTTTTACCGTTGACTCAGGGCTCATTCCCTCACGTCAACCGTTTTATTCTAAACATTCAGCAACATCTCAGATTCTTATGATTGTCTTGCTTTAAAAGGTAAAAACAAGCAAAAGGATTGAACATAAACAACTTTCCTGTAATGTTCTTCTCATAATCTTCATGTTTGATTTTTCCCTTGACTTATATGCGTGTTTTTAACAACACGGAAAATCAGAATTAAGCAGTATTTATATTTAGTGTTTTTATAAATTTAGAAACACGTCAGAGGGAATTCCCCAGTTTTGATAAATGCGAGAGTTCTTTGAATTCCGATAATTCTATTTCTGTCATATAAGAACTGAAGTGGAGTTTTCTATATTTTACCGTTATGAAACTGATACTGTACTCTCATAAAGAAATAGAGACTCATTCATCATATCATAAATTAACTAAACGTTCTTGTTCCAAATCGCAAGTCGCGGGTTTGTTTATGTATTAATGCGCATGCGTATAGTTTTCTTGATTTCAAGGGGTATCAGATTGAGTGGTTGTTCTGGATTCCTCGCTTATTAATTAATTTGAAACTCATTGGATTCTTTCTATGTCTGCCTGCTATTGAGGGTTTAATATTATTGTTGCATAATTTAAAATCATATGCATCATTTAAATTAAAATCATTGAAGTTTTACCTATAATACCCCTTTAGCCGAAATGGAGTCTTCCATATTATCGTTTCGAGTTGTCTCCCTTTCAGAAGCACATTTCCCGTCAAAATCGTCAAGAAAAATTTAACTCGTTAGATGTCGACAAACGTCGTATTATATTAAGAACGATCTCAATTTAAACAGAGGAGTGTTTCATGCCCACTGACCCAAAGGAAATTAATAATTAAAGAGGTAGAAATGGGCCGGGTTCCTCCTAGAATTAACGGTGATAAGATACGAAGTGAATAGTCCGAGATTACTGGGTACAAGTCAAATCGGCACCTGGTCAAATCGGCACCTGGTCAAATCGGCACCCATAGAAAAAGTCAAATCGGCACCTGGTTAAATGGACATCTAGTCAAATCGGCACCTATTTAAAAGTCAATTCGGCATCCAATAATATTTGATATAATATATGGGAACTAGGAAATGGGGTTCCTCCTAGAATTAACGGTTATAAGATACGAAGTGAATAGTCCGAGATTACTTTTTTTTTTTTTTATTTTTTTTTTTTTTTTGTTTTTTTTTTTTTTTTTATTTGTTTTTAAGTAGTCAGGCTTTTACAATCCCTTTACATCACCACCTGACTATGGTGTTAAGGGGTTTAATATATACAACAAAAAATTGACTACATTTTTTTTCTTCTACTGTGAATATATATTATTTGAATATTAACATTATAATAAAAAGGGGAAAAGAAAACACACACACATACACACACACATTCTCGCAATTGTATTAACAAAACGTATATATCAACTTGTGTATTGCAAAGAAAAATGTTATCCTTGTAAAGATCTGCTCTTTATAAATTAAGTTCATTTTTTTTATTTTATATGATTTGAATCAAAAGTAATTATTACTAATCAGTAAAAATGTAATCTACTGGGGCCCAGAATTTTTGAAAATAAGGTGTGGTACCATTTTTCTTTGCTATATAATGTTCATTTTCCTGATATTTTCTTATTTTTGCTAATAGTCCTATAATACTTGGTTTCTTTTCATACAACTTACATTTGTATATATAGTTCTTTGTAATAATAATGATCAAATTCAACAGTAAACTCTCATTTTGAAGACCAAGAAAAATATGCTTCTTAGATAATGTAAAGTTCACAAAATATCTTTTCAATTTTTGTGAAAAAGATTGCCATATAAAATGTGTTATTGGACATTCATAGAATAAATGCTCCATGGTTTCATCAGAAATCTTACAAAAAGTACAAAGCTTTGAATCTTTAAGTTTAACTTTATACAAGAAAGTATTTGTTGCAATTATTCTGTGTAAAAATTTGTATTGAAAAGTCCCTAAATAAGTGTCTTTACATGATTTTCTTAAAATAATATAATATTTTGACCAATCTGCAATTTCAATACCTAGTAATTGCTCCCATTGTAAGAACTTTTCTGTTGGCAGTTGCACATTTCTGTCAACAAGATCTTTGTATACAAACTTTGCCTTTTTGTTACACAATAATCTTTCCAAAAAATTATCAATACAGTTAAAAGTTTCAAAATTTACATGAGCAATGTTTTCTTTAATATGTTCTCTCATATACTTTGGAATCTTTGCAATGAGACCATAATACTTTAAAAAATTATTTGTTTGAAGTCTTGGTCCTATCTGATCAAAATTACAAAAGTCCTTAGTCTCTAAGTTAATAAGGTCAAACAAAGACTGCACTCCCCTTCTCTGCCACTGAATAAAGTATGGAAAATCTACTAGAGGTGCAAAATTTAAAATATCTAATGACAAAATATCTTGAACAGAGATATTGGTAGCAGGCCTTGCTACATGAAAGCTAAAAAATACATCCTTCCAAAAAGGATTATTAAGACTATCAGAGATTTCTCTGAGTTTCTCCTTTTCAAAATGCAATACTCTTTCTCCACCATACTGTTCAAGGCTTTTTAATAACAATGATTGCCAACTACCATATAAATTGGATGAAAACCTCTTTATCCAGCCAATCTTAAGGTATATATTAAAATAATGGATATTAATCATATTTAAACCTCCTTGTGGAATATCTCCAATTAAAGTACTTCGTCTAATTCGATTAATAGTCCGAGATTACTGGGTACAAGTCAAATCGGCACCCATAGAAAAAATCAAATCGGCACCTGGTTAAATCGGCATCTAGTCAAATCGGCACCTATTTAAAATTCAATTCGGCATCCATTAATATTTGATATAATATATGGGACTGGGACTATTTAAGTTTGTAATTTAAGTATACTAGCATAAAAGTCCCCCACGGTCCCAGCTTGTCTGGCAAATCAGCCGTCGGACATCAGAGTAATCTCAGACTATGAAGTGAAATACCTTCTCTCTCCATAGGCGGATCCAGGGGGGGGGGGCCTGGGGGGCCCGGTCCCCCCTTTCGTGGGAAAAATTTGGTTGATTATATAGGGAATCACTGAAGCATGACTGGAGAGGGCCCCCCTTAGGTCAGTCAGAGGGCCCCCCCTTAGGAAAAGTTCTGGATCCGCCACTGCTCTCTCTCTCTCAGTGAATGCTGTGGAAAGTAAACTTGGAATTGATAGTACACAAATAAAACACAATAAGTACATTGCTCGTACACTTGTATCCTGGATTGGCTATTTTTAAAGTTGAGTGACTATTCAGATCTATATTACCTTTGCATGTGCAGTTGAATTAGTTTTGAAAATAATACTATCCAGCTCTACCAGGCCTTGCGGTCAGTCATAAAACTTTCGAGTCAGTTTTTTTGTACTCATACTCGAACATCAACCAATGAAATTGCTTGATTTCTTGTTTCGAGCATGATTTTTTTGCTCCAAGCACTGAGCAAAGTTTTATGCCTTCAAGGCCATAGTCCAAATAATTATGACGTCTTGGAAGGCTATTATAATTTTTTTCTTTGAAGCCTTACTTCGACGTCGAAGTAAGGCGTCAAAGAAAAAAAATATAATAGCCTTTCAAGACGTCATAATTATTTGGACTATCAAGGCCAGGGCTGCCAAAAATGCGTGAGACTCGCGCATGTTCATGCTTTTTTGCAGCAGTATCCTTGGATCTATTTTTTTCCTCTTTGATCTTTTCTATTTTGGCCAAATCTCACGAATTTGCTTAATGAAAAGTTGGCAGAACTGCTATACATGTGTCAATGAAAACTATATGGCAATCGTATCCCTCAGAGCATTCTGCTCTTTGATTGTCTAATATCTTGAATAAGAAAGAAGATGTGGTATGATTGCCAATGAGACAACTCTCATCAAGATACCGAATGACACAGAAATAAACAACTATAGGCACCATAAGGCCTTCAACAATGAAAAAATCCCATGCTGCACAGTCAGCTATAAAAGGCTCTGAAATGACAATGTAAAACAATTTAAATGGGGAAGCCAACCGCCTTATTTTTGTACAAAAATCAAATGTAAAACAAATATCTAACACTTAAACAAACGACAACCACTGAATTACAGGCTCCTGACCAAAGACAGGGACATACATACAGAATGTGGCAGGGTTAAACACATTAGCCGAATTCAAACCCTCCCCCTAACCTGGGACAGTGGTTTAGAAGTACAACATAAGATCGAACTATAAAAATCAGTTCAAAAAGGCTTAACTCATCAGATTGACACAAATAGAAATTCATCTAACAAAACAGAGTGGACGTGGACAGGTACTTATACATCCCAACAACAAAAAGACACTAACTACAGATGTGAGAGTACTCTCAGTTACTGACAGCTAGTTCACAGCCAATAACAACTAATAAAAAAATCATGCTTTTAAGAAATAAGCCATTAGTTTGACAACTTGTTTTAAGTGCAAACCAGTCAACCATGGATCCATTAATCTATTAAACTGTGCTCCACAAAGCTGTGGCACACATGAGTTATAGTTAAAGACTTGGATGTCAGAACAAGATCTTAGATAAGTCTTTAAATCTTTATACTTAGCTTTATATATAGCTGTAGCATTGCAACAAAATTAATAACATATGCTCTCTTTCAGGGTTTATATGGAAGTTTTTTTAATAAAATGAATATTGCCTGGTGTAGATATAGGAAGAATTCAAAGTTAGGACAATACCCAATAGTTGAGGTTGGTATATTGAAAGCTTTTACATTTTCCTGAAATTGCATAGACAATGAATTTCCATGACATCAAAAATACATTTATTGTATAGACATAGATTCTAAAATAGCAGAGTGGCCATTAAGTTTTACCCATGTCTGTCTGTGCTAACTTCCAGACGTCCCAAAATTGGTTTCCGTTGTCAAACAAATGTAAAGAAACTTATGCACAATGCTAATTCACACAAAACATAGTTCAAATTTGAGCTTTGACAAGGTAATTTTTACTGTTCTAAATGCCTCTTTACAAATGGGAAAAATTGCTGAATTTTTTATTTCCATTCTCTAACTTAAGTTTGCCTCAAACAAATATTATAAAAATTATACAAAATGCTTATTACCGTAAATTGGATTTATTTTGGTTGTAGTTTTATTTTGGTTTGTTTGGTGCCTTCAATGAAAGTGCCGAAATTAAACACATGAAAATAAAGCATACACTTAAAATTGAAACGCCAAAATCACATACTGGTTCAACAATATCTTTTATGTTATCATACCTTCCGTATATTTACGTCAGAAACCTATGTTATGTCAAAAATTTGATCACAATCCAAATTCAGACAGTATCAAGCTTGAATATTGTGACCAAACTTGCACCAACTGTTCAGGGTTCAACCTCTACGGTGGTATTAGGCTGCGCTCAGCAAAGCATTTTATTGAACATATATTAATATATACTTTGTTTTGGCAAAGTATGAACAAGTTTTATTATTTTTAATTTAGACTCCCATACCACCTTTAAACATAAACCATACCATAGACTCTTGAGTGGCAATCCTCTGCCCTTATTCTTACCACCTGTGTGCTTAGTGGAGAAGCAGAACATACTAATTTGAAAGTCTTTAGTTTGACCAGGCCCTTGTTTCAAAACACAACCTCCTTCACTTGAGGGGATCAAGCTACCACTAGACCACTCAGTTACTCATACCATAGGAACCACTAGATCCAGTTCGAAATGACTTATTTTTACATCATCTTCCAGAGTGACAATTGAACACAAATTAAGATTGGGTTTGACAGAAATATTTTTTTGTGCCCTGAATATTGTGAAAAATATACCATATTTCATTTTGTGCTAGTTTCAAGTCTAGGCCATGTGTTGTTCATTGATGTTTTCTTTATATAAAAATTTGTATGGGTTCAGCGCAACCAAGTGTTAATTGCAGTCTCAACAAAAATTAGGAAAAAAATTGATAAAAATATTCCCCTCAATACTATCTTTTGATTTTGAATAGCTTTTGTCAAGTTTGGTAAAAATCCAGGATAGTTTATGAATCTAATAAATGTTTTTAAAACTTTAACTGCAGACTGTATGTAATGTTAATTGGAAGAAAAACAGGAACATTTATAAGTAAAATACAGAAAAACGGGAACAAAATTTTAACAAAATGTCTTTCAGATACTAGCTTTTGATCATAAACAAGCTTCTGTCCAAGTTTGGTACAAATCCAGGATAGTTTAAGAAAGTTATTAAAATTAAAAAAACTTTAACCACAGAGAAAATGTTATGTTATTAAAAGGAGTTCGGTAATGGCCATATTTGGCTCCGATTATAAAGTTCAATGTTACAAGACAAAAAATGTTTTAAGTTGACTTAAAGACATGTGAGAAAGTTAAAAAGAACTATTTTTTTCAAAGTTTAATTCTAACACGTTGATTTTTTACATGCCAAAAAGGTCAAGATAAGAGATTTTGGTGAAAGGAGAAGGTCCGGTAAGACTCCTGTTTGGCCCCAAAATATAGCAGTTTTACAATATTGTTAAACAGTAAACTTTTGGTTATTTATTGGACAGTAGAATGCTTCTGTTACATAAATATGGGCTTTTTTTGACAATACAATGCACATATATCGGGTACTAGCAACTTTAAGTCATGCTAAATCACTGAAATCTTGCCAATTCTAGCATTTTAGTTAAATTTTAGACGGTTTTCGTGTAAAACGAAAGTGGCCGCATTCGTGTTCATCCTTAATATAAAATATAAGTTGTATTTGATGATAATACATAACATATATAAAGGGTGAGGATGAACACGGATGTGGCCACTTTCATTTTTGACAAAAACCATCTGAAAAGTGACATTTTTCGGCATATTTTGTAGATTTTTCATATTTGAGCTTGAATCGGATCGTTTTTAATGTCAAAATCAGTTAAAATCTTTAACATAAACTAATAGAATCAAATAAAATAGACACTTTAGTGTTTAAAAAGTGGTCAAAATCTTTCGTCAGATGAACCTGAAATTTGAGGCCGAAATCGGTCCTTACCGGACCTACTCCTTTGACAAATTCAGCTGGATTTCAACCAAATTAAGGACCAGGAAACATAGAGTGCAGGCAACACCAAGCTTAATATTTAAATTAGACATATAAATTGTCTTCACAAACCTTATTTTAAAAGATTTTTGTTGTCGACGTATGCACACTATGTTTCCATGTCAATTAATCTATGTAATTTACCCATTTTCATTGTTTTTTTCATGGAAAATCAATATGAGTACAACCTGTGACGTAATAATAAAACACAGGAATGTAAATTTTCAACAAAAGGGTTTATTTCCTATCTGTTACCTCTATTAGCTATAATTTATTGTGATATTGATCAATAAATCCTAATTTGAAACTTACACTAAAAAGGGGATCATATTTAGGACCTTACCAAATATACTCCTTAAAAAACTGTAACCACAGAGTGAAAGTAGTGTTTACTAGCAAAAAAACCAAGTCCATTTATAAGTAAAATATGGGAAAAATGGATTATGTTTTTACAAATTTACTTCTGGATACTATCTTATGTTCACGAAAAAGCTTCTGTCTAAGTTTGGTAGAAATCAAGGATAGATTAAGAAAAGTTATTAAAATTTGAAAAACTTTAACCACAGAGTGAATGTAATGTTTCCTGGCAAAAAAACTAAGTTAATTTATTAGTAAAATATGGAACAAATAGACTTTTTTTTTTACAAAATTCACTTCTGAATAAAATCTTATGATGACAAACAGGCTTCTGTCCAAATTTAGTAGAAATCCAGGATAGTTTAAGAAAGTTATTAAAATTTCAAAAACTTTAACCACAGAGTGAATATTTATAGACGCTGCCGACAATTAAATGTAGGGTCGCTATGTCTCGCTTTTTCGACAAAAGTCAAGGGCTCTACAAAAAGGAGTCGGCTAGAAAGATCAAGAAATAAAAACAAATCAAACCAGAACATTGACATCCTGATTTATATAAAAATTAATTAACAAAATTCAAATATGATAAAATTTATACGAACATTAAAGACAGTACATTAAAGACATTAAATATTGACAAAATATGCAAAGGAGTAGGTTCAGTAAGACCCTTTTTGGCCCCAAAATATAGCAGTTTTAGAAAATTGTGAAAATGTAATCTTTAAGCTATATTTTGGAAAGTAAAATGCTTCTGCTACATAAATATGAGCTGTTTTTGACAGTACAATGGACAAATATCGCGTTCCAGCATCATTAAGTCATGCTAAATTACTGAAATCTTCAAAATTTTAGCATTTTGGTTAATTTTTAGACGGTTTCCGTCTAAAATGGAAGTGGCTGCATTCGTGTTCATTCATAATATTGAAATGTTAGTTGTATTTGATGCTAATACAAAACATATATAAAGTTTGAGGATGAACACGGATGCGGCCACTTTCATTTTTGACAAACACCATATGAAAAGTGTCGTTTTATGGCATATTTGATAGATTTTTCATGTGTAAGCTTGAATTAGAGCTTTTTCAATGACTAAATTAGTTAAAATCTTTCACATTAACTAATCGAATCAATTGAAATAGACACTTATGTGTTTAAAAAAATGTCCAAAAACTTTCGTTAGATGAACCTGAAATTTGAGGCCAAAATCGGCCCTTACCGGACCTACTCCTTTCAGGAAGGGTTATATAAATAAGTAGTAATATTATTTGCTATTTTTATTGTAGGTTTTAGGAGTTACCTTAGTAACAGCCATTCTCAGTTATCCAAACAAATATACAAGGTATTGAGAAAATTGTAGATATTAAACAATTATTTACCTAAATTCAGAAATTATTTGGTGCATTTATTATTGTGATTTTTTAAGAATGGACATAAATGCAAGTCTTTATTTATTGCGATTTCAGGAATACCTACATAATGATTTGTGTATCAGATATCAGAATGCAAGTTCTTATATATATAATTGGGATACTCAACTTGTTGCATTATTTGCAATAATAAAAAACTTGCAATAATTTCTGAATCTACATTATATAAAAATTATTTAAAACAAAAAATATTAGTTTCTTTATAATTTCTGTAGTTTTATAAAGGTTAAAAAAAATCCCTGCTGACAATATAAAACAGACTGTTATTATTTACAAAAAACATTTTTAATTCTATTTTGTTTTCAACATAAATAACACAAACATAATTATGTAACACTCCCTAAAATGTGTCCATTTAGCCCAAACTTTTTGGCACTGACATTTATTAAGACGTCAGTAATTTCGCTAGCAAATTCAGTTCATGAATAGTTTCCCAATGGAGTCCAAAGAAAAGGAAAATATATTCAAGGTTGTCAATATCGATGTTTTTTTTGGTGCAATTTCTGAAGATTAAAAATATAGGGAGCTGAATGAAGATAATTCAAAATGGAGACTTGCAAAATTACAGAGGTGGCCAAAGCCAAAAATGCCTTGTACCTTAGGTTACAAACTTTCTGTCTGTCAAATGTTCATTATCATGGACCGTTTTTGGGGGTGTGGACTACACGTTTGTGAGTGTTGCATTTATATGATATAATTTACAATATCAACTTGCATTTTTAAACTGTATCAACATTTTTACCAATTTTATTAACTGATAAATATATCCACATATTAATTGATCACTTTTCATAAACAGTTTGTGACAGACATGTATTTGGGAAGTAGTAGTTATACACTTATACAAAAATAGCAAAACATATACAACACACAGTAGACATGATTCTATTAATAAATACATACTGATTAAATTACCCCTGTTTAAACTCCATTTGATATCTATACATTTCGAAACTGACTGATATCTTTTTGCCAATTGTTAAATGTCAAATATTTCATGCATATTCAGGATGAAATGAAAGAACACAACAAATAGAAATTGAACGTAAAGTTCAAAAGCCTATGCAATTGTTGTTGAAAATATTTATAGCTATTGTATGACCTTACTAATTTAATCTTTACTTGGAAAGATAGATATTTTTTCTAGGTTTAACAAAAAAATGTTCAGCTATAAACATTATCTTGAGCAAAATGATATAGCACAATGCAATCAACTTTTGTAAATTTCATTATCTATCCATGACATATATTTACAGGATGAACACAAGTGAATTGATCAGACAGTTGTTTAGTAGGTGTGGAGCTGAAGATAAAACAATGTTATGGTAATGTATAAATTTTCTTGTTTTTTGTCGAGCCTGCAACTTTTGTTGCAGAAAGCTCGACATAGGGATAGTGATCCGGCGGCGTCGGCTACGGCGGCGGCGTTAGCTAACTTCTTAAAAGCTTTATATTTTAAAAGGTAGAAGACCTGGATGCTTCATACTTTGTATATAGATGCCTCATGTTACGAACTTTCCGTCAGTCACATGTCCAATGTCCTTGACCTCATTTTCATGGTTCAGTGACTACTTGAAAAAAAAGTTAAGATTTTTTGTAATGTTAAATTCTCTCTTATTATAATTAATTGGATAACTATATTTGGTATGTGCGTACCTTGCAAGGTCCTCATGCCCGTCAGACAGTTTTCACTTGACCTCGACCTCATTTCATGGATCAGTGAACAAGGTTAAGTTTTGGTGGTCAAGTCCATATCTCAGATACTATAAGCAATAGGTCTAGTATATTCGGTGTATGGAAGCACTGTGAGGTGTACATGTCCAACTGGCAGGTGTCATCTGACCTTGACCTCATTTTCATGGTTCAGTGGTTATAGTTAAGTTTTTGTGTTTTGGTCTGTTTTTCTTATATATATGCAATAGGTCTACTATATTTGGTGTATGGAATGATTGTAAGGTGTACATGTCTAGCTGACAGGTGTCATCTGACCTTGACCTCATTTTCATGGTCAAGTGGTCAAAGTTAAGTTTTTGAGTTTTGGTCTATTTTTCTAATACTTTATGCATTAGTCAACTATATTTGGTGTATGGAAATATTTTATGATCTATATGTCTGTTACCCAGGTTTTATTTGACCTTGACCTCATTTTCACAGCCCATTGCTAAGTGTAAAGTGTTTGTGTTTTGGTCTGTTTTTCTTAATTTATAAACAATAAGTCAACTATATTTGTTGTATTGAAGAATTGTTAGCTGTACATGTCTGCCTGGCATGGTTCATCTGACCTTGACCTCATTTTCATGGTTCATTGATCAATGTTTCGTTTTCTTTGGTTAATGTTGAGTTTATGTGACAGTTGTAATAAAGCTTTATATTTAGGTCTATCAACATAATATCAATGATTAGTAAAGAAGGCGAGACATTTCAGTGAACAAGTAATAAGTTTCTTTCATTAAACATTTTTAAGGTCTTTTTTCTACGCGAGGAAAGACCTTATTGTTTTTCTAATGTTTTTTTTTCTTTTTTTTCTTTTTTTTCTTCCAACATTTTTTTGACATGCCCACCCCTTCTTTCTGTTAAAGTTACCAAGACCAAATATGGACCATTGATAGACCTCATCATGAAGTATTACCAAATGACCTTGTTAAGAATTTCATCATCCTCTGTAGAAGTTATCTCCCTTTTATTGTTTTTTTTCAACACGGCACCCCCTCGTTGTTTTTAAAGATATCATGACATTATTTGGACAATAGGTAGATCTCATCATGATGTATTACCATATGAGGTTGAATAGGATTTCATTGTCCCCTATAAGAGTTATATCCCCTTGAAACAATTTCATTCCTTTGCATTTTTCTCAAAAGTTATAAGAGATAGAATTGATTTGAAAACGGCAACATTTACAGGAACAGATGGCAATGTTAAGGAACATATACAATCATTTTGTAATTAACCCTTATAAGGAGTTATTCCCCTTGAAAAATTGTGTACAATTTTAGAAAAATTGTATTTCCAGAACCGGAAGTCGTAGAGACTTGGGACCTTCACCAATAATCTTTAATTCATGTGACCTTTAATATGCACCCAAGGTCAAAGGTCACAGAGTGCAAAATAAAATTACGCTGCAATTTCAAGCGTACATATTAGGAAAACGATAAGATTTTGCTGCATACATACAGCGTATAAAATGTTCCTCTCAACGAGCTCTACATTTTATATAATAAGCCCAAAAATGTCCGACCGTCTGTTCAAAAGTTTCAACGGGATGATTCTTAAAAGTATAGTATTTTGTGTATATCTTTTTAAAGGTAACAGATATCAACCTACTATAAACTGCAAAGATGATCAGTAATTTAAGACCTTCAATTTGAGGTCAATGTCAGGTCATGATGAAATTTCACCTTGACCTTCACATTAAAATATGACCTTGACCTTGTGATATTTGAAAGGTTAAGTGGTCCTGAATTGAATGGTGGTAATCCCATGTCTCTACGACTTCCGCTTCTCAAGTTTGGTATTGCATCATATATTTGATGATTAATTGTGACCTTGGTGAACTTTGAAATTGTCCCAATTCTTTTTCTATAATGTAGTCCTTTAACTGTAGATCATTTATCATTTAACAGATTTTAGATATCTATTGTCGTTTTAGAGATAATGCAGTTTGAAATTTTGCGAGCGGCGGCATGTATTTCTGAATCAACAACAGCTTACCACTTAAAATGTTTAAGAAATTGAAGAGGTTAACATAGTTATATGCTTGACCAAATACCAAAAACATTCCATTTAAAAAACACACCAATAAATCATTTTGAAATTTTCATGTTTTGCATTGACTTTGTAAATTTCATAACTTCTATTTATATCGTTGATATTGCATCATTTTTGCCACTTTGTCAAATGGGGTCATCTGATATATCAAGTTGAAGGTCTCAATAAACTCTACTTAAAAATGAAAATTTTAAACCTCTTTTTAATCCCATGCGGAAGGGTAGGGTCATTTAGTGCAAAAATTCAAATTTCTCAGATGGTAAGGTTGTTGCATATCAAATGAAAGAACATAAAGCGTACATTTCAAATTTCAAATTGACCTCCCCCCAAAATTGGTTGGATGGGGTCATTGAGTGCAAAAAATAAATTTTCTTTTACGATAGGGTTATTGTATATCAAATGAAAGGTCATGATGTGTACATTTTAAATATCAAATTCCCGACCTCCAAAAATTAGTTGGATGGGGTTATTAAGTGCAAAAATCAAACTTTCTAGAACATGGCGTTGTCGCATATCAAATGAAAGCTCATCTACCATGTGTTACATATATCATACTTCCAATCTCAAAAATGTAGGCGGATGAGGTCATTAAGTGTAAAAAGCAAAAAGTTTCAGAAGGTATGCTTGTCATATATCAAACGAAAGGTCATACAAAGTACATTACGAAAACATCACTTTTACAGGAAAGACCTTTCAATTGTTTTACAAACAATTGAGATACTAGTTATTTTTGTTATTTTTTTTTACTTTGGAACATATTGCTTTCAATAATCTACACAGCTACAGTTTCAGTCTACAATTCTTATGTTTCATTTAATTTGGCTTTAACAAAATATTTGTAAAGAGAAGTATTCATATTTTTAATCATCTCTTTTTGACACTCTCATTGCATAATATATGTGTTTTATGAAGAAACTTGTTCTATCATCCATCCATATCTTGTTTCACTTATTCCTTCTAAAGCACTTATATTGTTATTACACATAAAATAGTTAGCACATAACTGTATTATTCCTCATAGAAAACATTGAAAATATACCTATTGTCTTCCCTGTTATGTTTTGTGATGAGTTTTCTTTGCTTCGAATTATATGACAACAAAGAGTACATGTATTTCAGTTTTTGAAATCCCTTTGTTGTAACAGTTTTACACTGTTTACCATCAAATGACACATGTTGAATTGATCCATCATCACACCTTACATACAGACTGCCATCTAGTAGTGTAGTTATACTCCTGGGACGTGCTGGTAATGTTAAGGTATGATGTCCGCCATCAGTATAACTGTACCAGTACAGCTTCTTGTTGTTGTGGAAGTAGTTGATATCACAGAAGAATATTCTGTCACCAGAACCATGTAACCAAAAAGGATTACAGTGATTCATTATTGTCTGTACCACCTCTCCTGTCTGATGATCTGTGATCAGTAGGCTGTACTTACCACCTACAACTAGCTTGTTGTTTATAGTTGTAATGTCCCCACTCCCCCACCACATTTCAGGTACTGATATTGATTTAAGTTTGAGTTTATTGTGTATGTCATAGATCTCTATACGCTCACTATAATACTTAGTAACAGCTACTGTAGAGTTGTTGACTCCTGTTACATGCCATGGTGTACCCTGTATATCTATACTGTCTGCCTGTGATCCATCTGTATTACAGATCAGTAGTCTGCTCTGGTAAGATAAACACATCACCACTCTACCATCATCCATCATCACCATATCTGTTACATATCCTCTCATGTCACCAACTTCTGATGTCAGGTCTATCTGATTATGTAGTGTGAAGATAGACTGTCCTAGTTTGTAGGGTTTTACTGGTTGATCTTTTATTTCTGAAATATGAAGCATCTGGTTTGTACATTGAACTTAATGGAAGATCAGTTTAAATTTTTTTGATATGCCTTATTTATCACTTGTCACTTAAAAGATATGTTTGTTTTTTGAATAGATAACTTAACATAAATATCATTATGAACTTGATGAATTTTAGATACAAACCTTGTTTGTCAAATTTTCCCCTACAGTTCTGGCAAACTACTCTCTGCATGAATTCCTTAAAAAAAATAAGAATGTATAAAAATGAATAGAGATATTTTTTTGAAAACACGCAATGAGTATAATTAATTTTATTTACAATTATAGTTACTGTAAATTTACTCTACAATGGCATTACAACTTTTTTACTGGCTGTTTTGTTAATTTCTGAGTGTCAATCACTATATGTCAATGCGACCCAAATCATCAAACGGTATAAAATCAGTTTATTTTAAAGTTCCTGTCTAGTCAATTTTCTTTATTTTCTTAAGTGTCTGTTCAACTGTTTTCAAGGAAAATAATTTTAAACGTAAAATTTGTTTAATACAGAAGTGTGTAACAAATTTGATGTAACCTCTTCAAAAAATGATTTTCTAGTATAGTTGTAAATACAACTCATTTAAGCCTTTCTGCCTCGACAGAAATGGTGGAGGACATTTTAGTGCATTGATAGGACATTTGAGGGAAAAAATCGGACATTTAAGCGCCAAGGTAGAACCCATGTTATTGCCTGATTTTTAACTTATTTTAGCAAAAATTAAAATTGTCAATGCCCATTTTAGCAAAATATTTTTAACCCATTATAAAATATAATAAATAAAAAACTTTAATAGACTTAAGACAGCACAATATAAAACATATGAAGTCCATTAAAATACAGCACTTAATGTCTAAAAGATTTAATCAAATGTTAAAAGTTCATTCTAGCCTTGAATTTATATCCTAGAGAACATATGTAATGGGCTCTGGATAAACCCCCTGTACCATACTGTTGAATTGCATTAGGAACTGTTCTTTCTCTTTATCTTGCTAGATTTTGGTGCACATTTGTCTATACTTCGTATTTTTATATATATATTGTTGTTTGCAATTGATGATATTTCAAGAAAAACACAAATAGCTGGACCCGTGACAACTATATAACATTTCTTATTATAATGGACAACGAACAACTCTAGTTACATTTTAATGTTATGTCATTGTTCTCCTCTTATATTTAATGCGTTACCCTCAGTTTTAGTTTGTAACCGGATTTGTTTTTTTCTATCAGTTTATGAGTTTAAAATATACTACTGTTGCCTTTATTTATTTCTGGACCATTATGTGTTCGCTTTCTGTCCAAAGCTTAGTAAGTATTATTCAACCAGGTAAGTTTTCGCTAAAATGGGCTATAGAAAATACAGGTGAGCAGAATAATCCAGCGCTAAAATGGCTTCTAATGTTAGGCCAATTAAAATTAATTGATAGATTTTCATCCCCGCCCGCCCCTCTGAAATCGTCCCGCCCCGAATTTTTTTATTTTATAAAATTTACGATTTCCGGATTTCGTTCATTCCTGTTACCGGTAACCGTTAAAATTTCGTTTCATCCTCAAGGCCCAAGACCACAATTAATGACCCCGCTTTTCGTTGTCCACGAATATAGTTCCTTTTAATTAGAGTGTATTTTTCCTTAATTTTTTTTCTTTCCTTTCCTCACTCATTCCTTAAATCTTTTTGGGTGGAAATGAAAGAAGAGAGGTCAAATAAATTTTTGGAGGTTGTATTTTAACTGATTTTGATATGGAATGAGTGATTAGGTCAAGTGCAAAAAGGTGATATTTACAGTTTTCGGAACATCTCTTGACTTGTCAATAGGGGTATGGATGTGTATTGGCTAAATTTGTAAAAGTGATTGCTTCAATCTTTCTGAATTTTGGATATATATTTGGACTAGGACAATACATTACACACACAAAAAATTGGACAAAAGTGCATGGTGCAATTTTTTTAATGATGCAAAAGGTTATAAAGAACTGATAGAGGAATTAATTGTGGTCTGTGGCCTAAGAGGTGCATTTCAGCAAATTTAGAATTTTTACTTTGGCATCTTTTCTGAATGATCTATTGGTATTGATTTGTCAAACTATATGAGAAGAAATGATTTTCACTTTCATTTGATAGAAATTTTGTGAAAAAGTCACTTTTCAGGTTAAATGCCTAAAATGTAGCTTTTTCACTTTTTTCACTATTTTTTCAAAAACAGCATGCTTAATTTCTCTCTGACAGTATTTTTCTGATATCTATTTGTGTTTGTGGTATTTATTTCAGTTGTTTAACTTATTTGTGAACTCTGAACACAAAAAAAAGTAGATAAAAACATAAAAAGAGTGCAAAATGTGCTGTTTTAATAGTCTAAGTCTAACGGTCAGTATACACAGCAGGTGAAATGTGAAGTTCTATGCACTTAAAAGTTGTATTCCAAAACAGATTGCACTGAACCTACATCAAAAACACTTATTACTGGTTGCTTAACCATTTCTGTTTCACAGACTACCTTTACTTTCTTCTGTTGGATAGCTAGTGGTTTAAATATTGGCCTTTTGAGGCTGACATTTCATTCAGTTTTTAAACAGTAAAGTTAATAAACTTTGCATCAGACCATACTGTCTGCATATATAGTTGAAAGTGACAGTCTTGTTACATCCAGGCTCCATGTTTTATCATATCTGAGCACAGATTTTAGCAAAAAGAAGTATATCTCCATCTCCCATATCATTTATATGCTTTTAAATATGCAAATGTGGGGAACGGCCTAAACTGGCAATCTGTTTTTTTAAGCATAACATTGCTAAAGACCATTTTATCCACATGCGTTATGCTATTTGAAACTTATATTTCCATCAAAAGTACATTTATAACCTGTTAAAGTTTGTTTGATAACTTAACAACTTCAGAAAATTGTGGTAAGTGAAAAATATTACATTTGATATAAGGCCTCACCCTAATTGAAAACCTCTATTTTTTGGCACAGGCTCATATAAAATTAACTTCTGGCCATTTTGCATAAGTCTGATACATGAAATATGCTTTCTGTTGCTTTAAATAGATGTTAACTTATACATAGAGACATTAAAAAGTGTTAGTTTTGGTATCTTTTGGTTTTTAGAAGCTCAAATTTGATAGTTTTAATTGTTCTAATTCAACGCCACAATTCAGCACCCAGAATTCAGATATAAAAAATGCCATATTTTTTTTATTTGGTATCATATGGCTTTGAAACTTTGTAACCTGTTTTATAATATACTAAGCTTGAATCATGCTAAGTTTTATTAGAATTGGTCAAGTTTTAGGCCCCTAATAGGCCCAAGACCACAATTAATGACCCCGCTTTTCGTTGTCCACGAATATAGTTCCTTTTAATTAGAGTGTATTTTTCCTTAATTTTTTTTCTTTCCTTTCCTCACTCATTCCTTAAATCTTTTTGGGTGGAAATGAAAGAAGAGAGGTCAAATAAATTTTTGGAGGTTGTATTTTAACTGATTTTGATATGGAATGAGTGATTAGGTCAAGTGCAAAAAGGTGATATTTACAGTTTTCGGAACATCTCTTGACTTGTCAATAGGGGTATGGATGTGTATTGGCTAAATTTGTAAAAGTGATTGCTTCAATCTTTCTGAATTTTGGACTAGGACAATACATTACACACACAAAAAATTGGACAAAAGTGCATGGTGCAATTTTTTTAATGATGCAAAAGGTTATAAAGAACTGATAGAGGAATTAATTGTGGTCTGTGGCCTCAAGGGAAAACGGTACTATTTATTCTGCCATTGGCGACAATGTTAACATTTTCTAAATTTACCACTTTTTAAGATAAAAACCTGGATAAAACAGTTACATGTTGTGTTAGTACTTTATTACTCTGTTTTAAAAATTAAAGCCAAATAGTATCATGACCAACTTCCAACGGAGATTGTTTATGTTATCCATGCCCACCGTCATTTTGCACCAAATTTATGAAATTTTGCAAGTCTTTTCAAATAATTCTCTAGAAAATATTTCAATAGGTTTTAAAATTTATATTGTAAATATACACACTGCAGTTATTCATAGATAAATAAAAAATATATTGTACCCTTACATCCAATCACAGCGCTCCTAATTTGACTTCCTTCACCTGCCTTGGGTACACAAAAGGCCAACCTAATGCTGGGAAAATTAAATACTACCGTTTTCCCTCAAAGCTTCCTGTTTCAAATTTCGGTTTTGTACCTCAAGTAAATCTAACAAAAATAATTAAGTCGACCTTTCCGCTGCTCTATGATGACAACATCATCTTCCGAGAGTGAAGATTGATAACGAGAATGACGTGAAATATTGGTGTTAAGAGAAACACGCTGTTTCCAAGACTGCAAATCACGGTATGGCACAAATTTCTGTGATTAGAAAACTGCGGACTTTTTTATTTATGCAATGACTTTGTCTCAGGAAATTTAAACTGTAAATGATACCCAAAGTGCAAGATTCGTGGAAACCATTGATACAGAAAACATGACTGGATTATAGATATTGAAATACAAGCACGAACTTGTCAGATTTATGACCGTTTTTTGAATTTAAAAAGTCGACTAACATATGCATTTTATTTATGCAAGCCCTTTGATTTTACCCATGGCTGTCTTTTTATGTTGACAAACAGCAAATGTTCCAATACACCCAAAAAGAGTCATTAAACAACAACTTTTTTTTATTATTAAGTTCATGTTTTACATGATAATTATATTTTCATCTTGCATATAAAGTACCAACCCTATTATTTTCGACTCTCTCTGAGTTTTCATTTTATTCTGTACTCATAGTAATTGTGTTGCATACCAATGCATTTGCTTTATTTTATGGGAATACAAACCATTGTTTAGAAACCCAAATACATTTGGTGTAGGTAGTCTAACTGAAGTCTGAAGAGAGTATTTCTCACACGTTTTTGTTGTTAAATTTTTAAAGCCACAATTAGATATATTTATTTAAGGATTTGAACAATTATGTAAGATTCCTCATACTTGTGTATATAAAAAAGAAGATATGGTATGATTGCCAATGAGACAACTCTCCACAAAAGACCAAAATGACATAGACATTAACAACTATAGGTCACTGTACGACCTTAACAATACATGATATAAGCTTATTATTACACTTGCATATATGAAGAACTCGTCACAAAACATGCAAAAGGGTTTCATATGAAATAAAATTTAAAAAATAAAATCCTCCCACCCGCCCCATTATTTTCAAAAATTTGGATGAAAATCTACTAATTAATTTTAGTTGGCCTTATACAAATTACTTACACTGAACAATATCCATTCCAAGTGTTTTGTACAAAAAAAACGGCATTTTAATGTAAAAAAAGTATACTTGTATGGCTTCAATTCTTCCATATTCTTAAAAAAAAATCCCTTATTTCAAATTCTAGTAAAATTGGTAAATTTCATCTAATTTTGACACGGTTTTCAACAAATGAAAGTGCCATTTAACACTTTCATCCAGGGATTATAGAAATAAAAATTACTTGTTTATGCAATAATTTTTAGCAGGAAATGTGAAAGAGGTATTATGATCCTGGTAAAGTGGGACTCATCATCAGCTGTCTGAAGCATGAATCATGGTTAATGGGGATTCTTCTTTGGAAGGGATAGGTTAAGTGTATAGTCATTTCAACAAAGCAATTGTATTACACTTTGCAATCGACCACTTTTATTTATTAGTTTAGTATTGATAGCTTTCAGTGCAGAAGAACACTTTGTTTAAAAATACAACTTACGAAAATTGAATAGGTTTTGCAAATTTTAAGAAAACACATACACCCAGCAACATTATTTAAATAATGTGTTTTATAAAATTGAATTAGATACAAGGGAAAACAGAATATTGAGTGAATAGTTATGTTAAAAACGCAAATTTATATTAAAATAAATGGCTCAAGGTTTTTTCATTTGGTCTTGTCTGTCTTTCTTCAATTAATGATATGAACCTGTATGTCCTGTCATTTCATAGAAATCTTTATTTATATTGTTAAAATGTGTAAATTAAACATACCTCTATTTTAGCTGTAAGCCCAGCATTGTTCTCTAGTATTTTAGCTGTAAGCCCAGCAGTGTTCATGTTTACAGTATCTAATATTTGATTTGTACTTGAATCTATTTTGGTATCAATCTGAAATTAAAATGTGTATTCTTATGATTTCGAAACCAAGTATATTTTAACCTCAAATTCCCTCATCCAAAACTACTGTTTCATGAATTCTGGACCCTAATTTAGGATATGGGTAATTTATCTAAGTAGGCTATTTGTTCATGTGTATTAAAGTTTATGCATTACTAATTCACGAGATGGTATTTTAGTAAATGAAATAACTGATAAACTATAATAATTACGCTGTCTGTTTTATATCAACAACAATATTGCACATGCTGTTCACAGATTTCCTCACTGGTACATCTATTATTGACTATTTGCACTTTTTATATGCCCCTGTTCAGTGTTGTAACAGAGGGAGTATTAAGTTTTACCCTTGTCCACCTGCATCCTGAATGGTGCCAGGCATATACAGATATGTGGGTTTAAACTATACATAATATTTGTTCTTATGTTGTACAGTTACACCACCAGGGACTAAACTTAACACTCGCCAGGCAGTCGCCCAAGGCGACCAGATTTTCGGCTGGGCGAATATATTTAATCATCCTGATCGCCCAGCTGGCGACTGTAAAATATTTTGGAGTGAAACCCATTTCTACCCTTTCCCCGCGATATCAACGAAAACTGTTCCCTAAAGGAAACCTGCTAGTCTTATTAAAGCATGATAGTAAAATAGAGAGGATTTCTGAAAACCAGTTGGTTCATTTTAATAACCCAAACCAAGTCGGACAACTATGTTATCAATACGAAGTCACGATATGACATATACCTCCGTCTCTCAGCACATTATCTTAACTCCTGTTAAATCATCTACGATTATTTCATTATTGTTTAGTGTTTTGTTCCAAACTGTTCAATAAGTATCGCAATAGGGATGCCTTCCAGTTAACCTGGGAGTTATTAGAAGCCTGTATTAGACGGCAACTTGTCCCTGAATCGCTATAGCTATTTACAAAATATTTAATGAAAAAACAAAACACAAAATCTAGTAAATAGATATCCCAATATCTTTAATAAAAACTTATTGAATATTATATTTTGATTAACACTATTAGAGGATGGCTTGGATTTGAAAGAGCATTAAATGATTAAAGAAACAGCCATATTGTCTAAAGGTCAACAGGAAGTTGAGATTGAACTTAATGAAGGGAGACAATTTTGGTAGGAAATATCCTAAAATAAGTATTGTCAAATCTTAGGATATATTTCTGGTGGCAATAATTCAAATACTATAAAAGTACCACACACAACTTTTTCAAGACTCAAAACCTACAAGTAGGATTACACAATATGGCTTTATTAGTATATAGAATGTACACTTAAGTTTTATTTTAATATGAGGCAGGCATTACTTGTGAATGGGGACGAAGTCTGATTTTTTTTTTAAATCAACAATGTTAAAAAGAGAAACGGAAATACCGTAACGTTTCCGATTTTGGTTCTGTTGTTAGGGATTTTAGTTGTGACGTTATTTAAGTTATGACGTCATATTCAATGTAAACAAAGAAACGCTGTCATCAGGTAACATTTTTTTAATAACAAACATTTTTTTAAAAATGAATTAGTATTAGTTCCTTTCTTAGACTGATAAATATACATTTTATTCAAAGTCTCATGTAAACAAGACCGGACACGGAAGTAGATTTCTGCGCAGATTCAGAAATTCAAAAACGCGACAAAAAAAAAAATTGAACGATTTTGAGTTCATTAGTACAATGAAAAATTCGGGAAATTTTCCCGATTTTTTTTTTTTTTTTTTTTTTTTTATTGAAATTTTAACTGTAATAGGGGACTCTGTCCCGATATTAGTATAACAATTGGTTGGGCTTCTAAAATTTCAACTGGGCCCCTGAAAAAAATATTTTAGTGGCCCAGGTGGCCCCCAGGGGAAAACAGTTAAGTTTAGTCCCTAACCACTGTCCCATGTCAGGGGAGGGTAGGTATCCGTTTAACATGTTTAACTCTGCCACATTCTGTATGTATGTGTCTGTCCCAAGTCAGGAGCCTGTAATTCAGGGGTTGTCGTTTGTTGCTGTATTACATATTTCATTTTTGTTCATTTTTATGCCCCATTTATAGGCAATATGTTTTCTGGTCTGTGCTTCTGTTCATCCAAATGTCCATTCGTTCGTCCATCCTGCTTCAGGTTCAAAGTTTTTGGTCAATCGAGTTTTTGATGAAGTTCAGATCCTATCAACTTGAAACTTAATACACATGTTCCCTATGATATGATCTTTCTAACTTTAATGTCAAATTTGAGATTTCCTCCCATTTTCACGACCAACTGAACATCAAAAATGATAGTGCGGATGGGGCATCCATGTACTGGGGACACATTCTTGTACATAAATTAGGTTGTTGTTTTTTTTCGTTTAAATTGCTTTACATTTTCATTTTGGGGTCTTTTACAGCTGACTATGTGGTATGGGCTTTGCTCATTGTTGAATGCCTCATTGTTGAATGCTGTACCATGACCTATAGTTGTTAATTTCTGTGTCATTTGGTCTCTTATATGGAGAGTTGTCTCATTGGTAATCATACCACATATTCTTTTTTAAATCTCCATCCTCCCCATATAAAGTAATGAAGAATAACAACTCTTTTGTTATTCTTTTTTGTCTCGCTTGATGGCGGCAGTGACAGCGGCGTCAACAATGTATTAGTGTGTGATTAGGACTAGTTTATGTTGAGCAACTAGTGGTCAGTCAAAGGTATTTGGTATACAGTTGTATAAGTATTGGCACATCTCATTACCATGGAGATTATTTGGCCCTGCCTCTTCCGTTACGGTCTATTGACTTTGAAATTTTGCTTATTTTTCATGTATTAGTTTGTGATTAGGTCAGTTTATGAGGAACCACTAGTAGTAAGTTGATGATAATTGGTATGCAGTTGCATAAGCATTGGCATATCTCATTTCCATGGAGATTATTTGGCCCCACCCCCTCAGTCATGGTCTTTTAACTTTGAAATTTTTCCTTAGTTTTCATGTATTAGTTTGTGATTAGGTCAGTTTATGAGGAACCACTAGTGGTAAGTTAATTATGATTGGTATGCAATTGCATAAGCATTGGCATATCTCATTTCTATGGAGATTATTTGGCCTGCCCCCTCGGTCATGGTTTATTGACTTTGAGATTTTGCTTAGTTTTCATGTATAAGTATGTGTTTAGGTTTGTTAAAAGGAAACAATTTATGATAAGTCAATAGTATTTGGTATGCAGTTGTATTAGCATTGGCATATCTCATTTCCATTGAGATTATTTGGCCCCATCCCCTCAGTCATGGTCTTTTGACTTTGAAATTTTTTCTTAGTTTACATGTATATTAAAGTATGTATTTAGGTTTGTTAAAAGGGAACTATTTATGATAAGTCAATAGTATTTGGTATGCAGTTGTATTAGCATTGGCACATTTCATTTCCATTGAGATATTTTGTCCTCGCCCCCTCGGTCATGGTTTATTGACTTTGAAATTTTGCTTAGTTTACATGTATTTGGTATTCAGTTGTATTAGCATTGGCACATCTCATTTCCATGAAGATTTTTTAGCCATAGACTTTCAGTCATGGTTCACTGACTTTGAATATTTGCAAAACTTACATGTTAAAGTGTTGCTATTTTAATTTGCTTTATTGAAATTACAAAAAAGCCAGACATTATTCTGTGACAACAGTTTATTACATCGAAATAATACAATACCTTTTCCAATATTTCGTGGATATCCAGAAGGATTGTTGTGTATTTGTTACACAGTGCATCATCCAGTGGTCTATTCTGTATCCTTATGAGTTCATCTTCTTTAGTCTGGTCAAGTTGAAGGATATTGGTTTTAAGCTCATCCATCAATGGGCCATACTCATCCTTGATTATACCACAAGTTGTGTTATGACTCAAGTAGTCATTCTTATTCCGTCTGAGGATGTGGACTGCTTCTCGATCAAATTGTCCCAAATTGCAGCAGTTATACAGTATTAGACCACACAAACTCAAATCAAGATCTTTGGGCTGGACTGAATTGGCTGTGTACTTACAAAAACAGTTGTGTTTACCAGGCCCTGGATTTTCAGCATACAATTGTTTCCATTGGTGATGATTTAGAGGAAGAGCTCCTTGGTTGGTGCAGTTTGCTTTATCTGTACAGCACCATGCATTCCTGTGGCGTAGGTGAAATAAGATGTGGATGACTGCCTTTCTATTAAGGAAATCCTTCAGACATTTGAAGTTTAGGCCTTGATATTTTTGTTCTAACTTTTGTTGAAACAATGGAGTAACAACCTCTAAGTAAATAGATCCAACAACAAAGTATCTTCTTTTATCTTCTTTATCCATTCTATAAATACAGGATAAAACTATTGACTTGCCACAGCCTTAATTGTATTACAAATCTTTTCAACAAAATCATATTTACCTGTTATTTGATTTTGACAAGGCATAGAAGATTTGTACTTTGTAAATGGTATTTTATTTCATATTGTTTCATGTATTATATCTATGCAATGTAATAGTCTCTTATAATAATGTATAGAATTGCTCTCATTTTATTAAGTACTTCTGGAGAGATGAGGTTTTAATAAACATTGAATTAAAATATGAATTATTTCATTTTTATCCTTATATTTGAATTAAAGCCAGTACCCCATATCAAATGATTTTAGATTGTAACATTAATTCAGAAGCTACAAATATTTATATTTATATAATTTTCAGAATTTCCTTAAAATAGGACTATTCAATATTAAATGTTTAAAAACGTTTTTAATTTACTTACTTTCTTTTTCATTTCACTTGAAATACATGATTGTAAAATGGCTGACAACATTCATAAAATGAGAAAGTACCTATGCTATTTTTAGTAACATACACTTTGGTTTAACCATATAAAACTTTACCTATTACCTGGATTTTTTAAAAGGACTAGACTTTGTAATAATATATTTGATATGAAATTGAAAGAAATGTAGGGCTCTTATTGTCAAGTAGTATTGATTTCATAGTAAGGTTCCTATATAATGTTTTTTAACCATTGTGAACATAAAATGTAGGCATTAGTATCAATTTAAGATCTTAATTTTCTGTTTTCAATGTTTGTTTACAACTTGTTTTTACTATTTTAACATTTTTTTTCTGTATCAAGGGGGTCAAAATAAGTATTTTTTTCTAGTTTCCAGACAATAACTTGCGTGTAAGTGTATGGATCTTTCTGAAATTGTACCACAAGGTTCCATTTAAAAAAAGGGAGGTTGGCATATATTTTGGAGGTTATGGCCCAAACTGTTTAGTAATTAGGGGCAAAAAACAATACTTTTGTAATACTTTTTTTTTTGTATCATTCCTTATTTCTTGACCAATTTCAATGGGGTTTTATTCTTGAATTCTTGGGGTTCTTAAATATGCTGAATCTAACCATGTATTTTAAGACTTTGGAATTTGGTCCCCGTTTTTTAGATTGGTCCACCTGAGGTCCAAAGGGTCCAAAATAAAACTTTGTTTGATTTCATCAAAAATTGAATTCTTGGGGTTCATTGATATGCTTAATCTAACCTTGTATATATATTTTTAATTTTGGGTCCCGTTTTCAAATTGGTCTACATCATGGTTCAAAGGGTCCAAAAGAAAACTTAGTTTGATTTTAACAAAAATTGAATTCTTAGGGTTCATTGATATGCAAAATCTAACCTTGTATTTTAAAATATTGGCTTTTGGGCCCAGTTATGAAATTGGTCTACATTGAGGCTAAAAGGGTCCAAAATATAACTTTGTTTGATTTCATAAAAAATCGAATTATTTGGGTTCTTTGATATGCTAAATCTAACTGTGTTGTTTTTTATTTTAGGATTTTGGTCCCATTTTCAAATTGGTCTACAGAAAGGTGGAAAGGGTCCAAAATTTAATTTTGTTCGATTTTAACAAAATCTTAATTCTTAGGGTTCTTTGATATGCTGAATCTTAATATGATATTGATTTTTATACGACCGCAAAATTGAATTTTTTTTTGTCGTATATTGGTATCACGTTGGTGTAGTGTGTTAGAAACCTATGATATGTCAACTATTTAATCACAATCCAAATTCAAAGCTGTATCCAGTTTGAATGTTGTGTCCATACTAGCCCCAACTGTTCAGGGTTCGACCTCTGTGGTCGTATAAAGCTGTGCCATGCGGAGCATTTGGTTGAATGTGGTCGCAGTTTTCAAGTTAGCCCAATTTGGGTTCCAAAATTTAAATTTGTTTGATGTTCTTGTGATTAATTAATATGCTGAATCAAGCCATTGCCATGTATTTAGATTTTGGATATTGGACCATAATAGGTATATTTAATTGAGTTCATGAGACCACATTCATTCTGTGCCAGAAACCTATGCTGTGTCAACTATTTAATCACAATCCAAATTCAGAGCTGTATCAAGCTTGAATGTTGTGTCCATACTTGCCCCAACTTTTCAGGGTTTAACCTCTGCGGTCTTTAAAGCTGCGCCTAGCGGAGCATCTGGTTTTTATTTGTAAACAATTGTATATAGAAATGGTTTAGATTAAAATTCCACTAAAAATAAAATGGGGCGAACAATGAGGCACTTAAAAGAACAAATCTAAAAAAATTAGTTTTTGTAATTAGATTGTGCAGAGTTTTTTTAAAGTACAAACTGTACATTTGTGTGATGGACCTGATAATGTTAATTAGTAAGATCATATTATAAATTTATGTTTTTCAGTGATTACAACAGAAACTCCACCTCTTTAAGTTCTTACACATCCAGTACAGTAGCAGGGGATGAAGTTTACACTGCCCTGTGGATGCTGTTTCTTGGACTACTATTTAAAGGTCTAATTACTATTTTTACCTTTGGTATAAAGGTAAGTGTCCATGGATTATTTTTACCTGTGCAAAGCATCTACTCTCATGGGTACAACTCTTGCCAGTAGGTATAAGAAGATGTGGTATGAGTGCTAATTAAAAGATTCTCCATTTAAGTCAAAATTTGTTAAACAAACTATTATAGGTCAGTGTACAGACACAGAGCCTTGGCTCAGATCTAACAGCAAGGTATAAAGCCCCCCAAAAATTACTAGTGTAAAACCTTTCAAACAGGAAAACCAAGGGTCTAATCTAAATGTAAAAAAACCCCAAAAAACCGACGAACATTTATGAAAAACATCAACAAACAAAAAGCATGGAACATTAGGTTCCTGACTTAGGACAGAGGCAAACAAATTCAGTAGGTTTAAAACATTTAATAGGTACCAACCTTCACCCTTACCTGAACAAATAATGTAACATCACAACATAGAAAGACCCACTGTAAGATTAAGAAATAATTCATGGGGCTTGAATGTATTGTGATTTTACCAGGGATTGGCCCTTTATGACAAATATTTTACCCTGAGCTATAGAATGTAAAATACCTATATTCTGACGTCAATGTTCTATGACATCGGGTAGCTCATTCATAGAAAAGCATATGACGTGGGAGTACGATCGGAACAGGACAAACAATATATTCAAATTTTACCACGGGTGTGTTCTCAAAGTGTTGGAGGACGTCATCTTAGAATATGATTTAAAATAGCTTAACTCAATCAAAAGACAACATTAACAAAAACAAGTGAAGATTCACTGAACTAATAATTTTTATCTATGATATAATGTTAATGCATAATCATTTAAGTAAGGGGTGAGATGTTCAACAATATCAGGAAAGCAACCATAAAAAAACATTTGACAACATGCCGTTAAGTAAAATAATGTATGTATACAGTAAAGAAAACAAATATATTTTACAAAATTAATGATTTTTTTGTTCATGGTATGAGAACAGAAGTGAAAATTTATAGTCATTTACGAACACTAATCAAAACTGGTATATACTAAAAATACATTCGGAGTTGACCAGGGATGGGGTCGATTACTTTAAAATGTAATCGATTAAATTACAACTACTTTGCTAATAAAATGTAATAGATTACATTACAATTACACCCTTTTTCATATGTAATCGATTACATAAGATTACTTTTCTTTAAAGTAATCATGATTACTTTAGATTACTTATGATTACATTGTATATTGCAATATCAAAGTTTTTTTTATAATTTTTTTATCCTCACAAAAAAGCTAATTTTGGTGATTTTTTTTAAAGCCTTAAATTATTCATCTTAATTAAAAGAGTTTATAGACAAGTACGTATACAGTGTAACATGTGTAATTTGATAAAATAGCTATTACAGACAAGTGCATGTCCTTTCTCTAAAGATATAAGTTAACTTTATTTTTTTTCTACAAATTTTAACCAACTGCCTAATTAACCTAAAACCTGAACAAATAAGGAAAAATTAATTAAGTATAGTTTTATTGTCTGTTGGGACATAACTGACACATCAATTAATGTTTTTACAGGTGTTAATCACCACTTCCATTTTTTTTAACAAACAATAGGTGAGCTTGGGTATTAAAATTTTATTGTCTTAATAACAATATCAATAAAGTTAAAAGTGGTTGATTGTCATTCTTTTGTTTGAAATTTTTTAATACCTTATCTTATTAATAATTATTGTCAGGTGAAAACACAAAACAGCTTTGTAACTTAGGAAAGTATATACATTTCTCTTTAAATTAAGAAACAGTTTATTTTAATAAAATATATTTTGTACTAATGAAACTTCTGACGTCACCTGTTGTTTACTATGCATATTGTTTGTACAATTATGCCAAATGTATACACTGTACATGTACTTGTTTGTACTGATGAGCCGTAAGGCTCAAAGTTAATAAAGAATAAAAATTAGAAAGCACATATTATACATGAATTTATGGAAAGCAAAATTTATTCAATTTGTCAATAAATGAAATCTGGTTTTAACTTCCATTTTGAATTAAGTGAGCTCATATATTTATGTCAACCATCAAAGTAAAATTGGAACTAAATGTTTTCTGCATTTGAATTTCAATGTAGTTATGTAAAAATATTGGTTAAACTTAAATGAAATTGGAGTTAATATCAGAAGTTTTCAATCAAGGGAAAAAAATCAAAAAATGCTTTCAAGGCATATTCTTGTATCATAAGAGCTCAATCTCACAACAAAATATTGGAGAGGCAATTTCCTTTAGTAAACTGTTAACAAAATAAACACTTGGTTATACAAATTTGTTATATAGATGATACAATTTATCACATTAAACAAGGTCCCATCATTGTGAATACCAGTTTCATGATTTTTCATTCAAGCTTTACATTTTCTTATTTTCATATTGTCTATCAAAAACTATTTTCATATATGTACAAGATTTGTAATCAGCAAGTAATCATATGAATGTAATCTTAAAGTAATCTAAAAGTAATCATGATTACACCTGTTTTTGCAATGTAATCAATTACATTATGATTACTTGTAATCAGAAATGGCATGATTACTGATTACATATGATTACACTGCAAAATGTAATCGATTACAGCTGATTACGATTACTGATTACGATTACCCCATGCCTGGAGTTGACGTCCATTATCACTGTATTAGTATACATATTTTTAGGGGCCAGCTGAAGGACACCTACGGGTGCGGGAATTCTCGCTACATTGAAGACCCATTGGTGGCCTTCGGCTGTTGTCTGCTCTATGGTAGGATTGTTGTCGCTTAGACACATTCCCCATTTCCTTTCTCAATTTTATTGATTGATTGTTTATGGTTTAACGTCCAGTGGCAAATATATTATTATCATTATATTAATTAAAAATAGAAAGACGAGATTTAAAGCTAAATAAGTAAACATTAAATAAGTTTATGCCGAATATTACGGACAGCAACCAATTACAATGACTGCACAACAGAGACTTTAAAAATTAATAGTTGGAAATGGCTTGCATTGTTACAACTTCCATGTACTTTGTTCCTGGTTATGTTCACTGAATTTTAAAATAGCTGATGTGTAGGGAGAATTTTTAACATATTTACATGACTGTTTTCAGGTTCCTTCCGGTTTATTTATTCCCAGTATGGCAGTAGGAGCTATTGTAGGAAGAATTGTTGGTATAGGCATGGAACAGTTAGTAGTGTAAGTATTACCTTTTGTTCATTAAGATGAAATTCAAAAAGAGCTAAAGAAGCATAGTCATCCCAACATCCATTTGCTGTGTGTTCACAATCACATCGGATTTCAAGATTATAGACATTAACTAGAAGTAGTAATCCAAAAAATGTATTACTTTGCATGTTGGTAAGTTAGAGGCAGTCCTACAGTATATATATATTGCTAGGATGAAGTCGGAAGATAAATTATTTTATGGTTTATTAGCCTGCATCAACGTTTATAATTGAGTTCTTATAATTAAATATTTTTAGAGTTAGCAAGGCAAAAGTAGGCAACAGTGGTTATTTCTTATAAACTTGAAAGAAGAAGAATCGTTTTTAACTTTTAATGAAAGGTAACCTAGGAGTAGTTTAGCATAAACTTGAAATATTAGTCACTTTGACCTATATTTTGTGCCATTATGTCTTTCAGAAATTGGGCAGAACTTAGGAAACTTTGATATTGAAAACATTTTTGATGCCCCTTTTATAGGCATTATGGTTTTGATGAAGTTGAGATCCAATCATCTTGAAACTTAGTTCACATTTTCCCTATGATATGATCTTTCTTATGTTAATGCCAAATTAGAGTTTTGACCCCTATTTCACAGTCCACTGAACATAGAAAATGATAGTTCTAGTGGGGCATCCATGTACTATGGATACATTCTTGTTTATTTGCTTGGACATTCATAGAATGCAAGACATCAGGATTATAATCTTGATGCTGCAACAAGAGAGTAACCTGTGTTCTTTATACCTTGTATATGTTATAAAGTTTCTGTCTGTCATATGTGTTGCACTCTATGAAAACTATCACTGAAACTGAATGTGACTGTGCTCATGTATTGAATGACATGACCACTACAAATGTATACAAATGATTATTTTTACAGTTTTGGAAGTTAGGAGTTAAGGTCAAGTTACTTAAAGGTCCACACCATTTCCTGTCAGAAAAAGTTTTACAAATATGTTTTTTTTGTTGATAAATGCATTGCCTAAACAAAAATAATTATTTTGTAAGTACTGTTTATAATGTTGTCTTTGTAGGAGGAACCATGACAACCCATTTTTCCAGAATATGTGCCAATCAAAACAGTTCTGTACCATAACACCAGGATTGTATGCCATGGTGGGGGCTGCTGCAGCTTTAGGGGGAGTTACAAGAATGACTGGTGAGGTTAAAAGTATAGTACTAAGTCATATATCAGTGTTATTTTGTTATATTGAAGCCCAAGCTGCTTTGGAATAGGAAAGTAACTGGTCAGAATCATTGCATGCAACTCATTTGTACATAATAATGTGTTGTATGTACATTATTTTCACTATCCTTATGCAACAGATGGACACTAAACCACTTCTGTTCCATTTTTGGTAACAGTAAAAGATATACTAATAATTCCAAGTCTTTTGTAGTGATTAATTTTAAGTTGTTTTTATGTTACAATTTATTGATATAAAGATAACAGTGACCTACTTTTATATATTTCAGTATCTTTAGTGGTAATTATGTTTGAGTTGACTGGAGGATTGCAGTATATTGTGCCATTAATGTTAGCTGTGATGACATGCTAGATTACAGTGACCTACTTTTATATATTTCAGTATCTTTAGTGGTAATTATGTTTGAGTTGACTGGAGGATTGCAGTATATTGTGCCATTAATGTTAGCTGTGATGACATGCTAGATTACAGTGACCTACTTTTATATATTTCAGTATCTTTAGTGGTAATTATGTTTGAGTTGACTGGAGGATTGCAGTATATTGTGCCATTAATGTTAGCTGTGATGACATGCTAGATTACAGTGACCTACTTTTATATATTTCAGTATCTTTAGTGGTAATTATGTTTGAGTTGACTGGTGGATTGCAGTATATTGTGCCATTAATGTTAGCTGTGATGACAAGTAAATGGGTTGGAGATGCTTTAGGAAAAGATGGAATGTATCCTTTTCACCTTATATATGATAATGATATTCAGACTGAAAATTTCTCTTTGAGACCTTGCAAAAACATGCCCCCTTCAAACATAGAGGCAACATGCTACTTTATTAGTTTTATTTATGCATTATTCAATGTTTGTAGGAGTATGTTAAATAACCCTCAAAAGGATATTATTGTTTTCTTCAAAATTACAGAACTATGGTTCATAAGAGTCTTATTTTTAAGTAAGATAACCCTTAAATGATAATATGCTAGTGTATAATTTAAAACTCCAAGTTTTTTTTCTAAGAAAAATGAGTGAAAATACCAAATTACCATAATCAAGCAAAAATAAGCCTTTAATGGTTGACTTTTTGATCGATAGCATCACATACTACTGAAATTATAGTTATAGAAATCAGAGATGAAAAATGTTGATAGTTGAATGCAGTTATGTCATTATTTAAAAAATGTTTCTACATTAAAGGAAAATTATGATGTCCTACGTAGAATTTTTTTGAAAAAGTAATATCCCCGAAATACCGACTTCTGAGGAAAATTTAAAAAGGAAAGTTCCTAAACAAATGACAAAATCAAAAGCTCAAACACATCAAATAAATGGATAGCAAATGTCATTATTCCTGATACAGGCATTTTCTTATGTAGAAAAGGGTGGACTAAATCTTGTTTAAAGCTAGCTAAACCTCTCACTTGTATGAGAGTCGCATCAAATTCCATTATATTGACAACGATATGTAACAAAGAAGCACAAAATGGCATTGTACTTTGGTCACATTCTTGTTTCTGTACAAATTATAATAGTCTAGTTATTTTTTTTTTATTTGTTTTATCTGTTTTGTCACTTTACTCATATATTTTTCTCACTGTTACTTGTAATGAGGAAAACAAGTTCCACAAAATTTTGCCCTTCATAAATCCAGAGTTCACCATTGTATTGTAATATAGTTTGTCAATTCATGTTAACCTACTATTTTTTTTTGTGTGTGTAAAATGATGTTTTTTTCTTTTGGCATTAGTGTTGTCCATTTTGAGTTCCCCTTGTAATAAATTTATGAGGTGCAATTTAGACATGATCATGGATAATTGGGTCCAAATATTTGTTTTCCTAGCCTTTTTTTTAAATGAATTATAATGTCATAGCATAGTAAATTTCTATTGGTCTAGGGGAGACAACTGCAGATAATTTTGATTTTTTTTTAATGCACTTTAAAGCATAAAATTATTCAGTTCAACAAACAGAATGAAATAACTGAAGATAAGTTAGTTGTAAAAACATTAAAATTGAATACTTTAGAAGAACAGAAGGATATTCAGTTAAAATTCTGTCTGTCATATTTTATTTTAAACTAAATGATATTAGTTCTATGTCAGCCATCCTGCAGGATGATGTCTATAGCTGTCACAGCTGCACATGTTTATTCAAACCCAAAATCTGTAACTGATCAAGTCTTATGAAAATCATTTTATTTCGGTATATGATATGATTTTTTTGTCAATATAAAGTTATAATCCCTCAATTAATTAAATCAATGGCACAGAACTCTACGGTTACAATTAGTGTGTCAGGTTGGTACAAATGTAACATTGAATAAGCCATTTATTATTATTTGTATGTTATTCTCCAACATGAATGGGATGGCAACTTGAAGTGTACTTTAATTGTGGGAGAAGATATAACCAGTAGAAACTTTATATATATATTTGTTCTTAACATAGTTCAACAGATATGATGCACATATAGCATTAAATGGTTATCCATATTTAGACAGTAAAAAAGAATTTACACATACAACTATAGCAGCTGATGTGATGAGGCCGAGGTAAATATCAACTATTATTAACTTTGACATAAATTCTACGATTACTTGACAAGGATAATCCAGAGGATAATATCTGAACATATGTTCATGTAGTCTTCATACAATAACCACATAATATTAGCTTATTTGTAATTATGTCTTCCCTCTAATAATTAAAGACATATCATATGGTTTTACCCTGGATTTCTGTCTCCTAGTAAGAAGTGAGAAATTTGGAAATCATACACTTGCTACTTTAAATAAGAGGATGACAATAATTATTATTTGCATAGGACTTAATATTTCAGCTATTAAACTATTCATGATTTCCCAGGCCTTTTAAATGCTATGAATGTGAAGTCACATTTAATTTTACTTATAAGCATATTTAAGAGAGCAGATATTTTAAACATTAAATAAAAAAACTTTTCCCCAGAAATGTGTATATATTTTTTTTATCAATATCCCGCTTTATTTATTAAGATACTGGAGATATGGTGCTGCTCAGTAAGTGTGCTGTTGTATGTTGTTCGTATTATTTTAAAGCATGTCAGTGATGCTAGTTATAAATCTGCTTCACATGGATGTTTGATGTTGCTGTAATACATGTTTTTCTGCTAAAATGTCATAAATTTAACAATTGAAATTTAGTATTTTTAGCTTTAACTATTTTGAGAACTTGTATGAATTTTGAATTAAATGACATTTTCTGGTTTGATTTAAAATTTCATAATCCACTTTTGCATGATAAGTACTTATTATAACTTTGGTATGAAAAGCAACTGTTGTAAATTGATTTATTAGTTTAATTGAGATTTAATTGTAATTTTTGTTTTTTATTGAGATTTGGGAATATTTAATAATGTAGATTTTTTTTCTTTTAAGCAGACAGATTTTGGGCACAAATTGAACCCTCATTTTCAAAGAGACTATATTTGGCATGTAGCCCCTTCTGGCCCATTTCACCACAATTTAATATCAGGATTTTTTAAATGTAGTTGGTGTTGATAAATACGAAAAAAATCCTTGTTTGACATATTTGTGAAATAACTTCTTGGAAATTTTAAAAAAATAAGTTAATAATTTTTGCCATGGCCGAAAGAATTAAAAATATTTTAAATATTGTGAAATATAAGTTTTACATTTTCATCAATATCATGAAATTACTTACACGTTAGAGATAAATGGAATATTGTGTTTATCTACGATAATAATTGTGAAACAGGTTAGATGTTGAAGGGCATATGATACAGTTACAGGGGAGATAATGACGTTGCTAACGTAAATTGTTATTTTTCGCAACTTCAAACCATGACTTATCAGGAAAAGATTAATTTTTGACTGACTTTTATCATTCAAACTTATCTTATTTGAAAACGTAAATAGTGTAATTTTTTTAAATTTGATAAATACATGTATACAGCAAAAAATGACGGTTTTTTTCTAATTGTGTACATTTGATAATTATGAGTTATTTGAAAAACAAATTGCTCAAATTAATTGATTGATTGTTGGTTGCTTTACGCCGCATTAGCTCAAATTGAAGGTGCATTTATATAAAACAGATTTTACAATTAATTTAACAAAAAACAGCTTGTGTTTTTCTTTTAAAACAAAAAAGTTATGTATTTCTGTCGAAAGGAAAATACATCCACCAATCAGAATTAGGACAATTGTATAAAATTTGGACCTCATTTTACTCAAAAAGTAGCACATGAAGATATATTATGATTACATATTTGATTTAATCAGGCAAAAAATAGCCTATATGCAAATTTTTAGCAAATTTAAATATGAAATCAAAACTGTATTGTATGTCTATGTGGAAAGTAAAATCTCAAAAATGACTCAAGTCACAATTTGTCTATATTGATACAGATAAGAGTATTAACCCTTGTCTATCATTAATGATCCAGATTTGACCTCTAGATTTGTTTTGTTTTGATGTGTTGTTTGATCATGATATTATTGATATTTTTACTTTTTCAAAGATGTTCACTAACAGTTTTAATGTGTTGCATTGTAGTGTTTCTGTTGCATCCTTATTCTCCTCTTATAATCAATGTTTTAGTTTGTAACCCGGATTTGTTCATCAATTGATTTATGAATTTCAAACGGCAGTATACTAGGTTGCCTTTATTTAGCTCAGCAGTATTTTCATATAATTTGTATTTTGTGTAAAGCTGTGCCAATACAGTATAAAAAATATTTTTATTAGAAAATGTATGCATCAGCAATCATTTTGTGCCATCATAATGAGCATACATCCAAATTTCTATCAAATTAAATAAAAATATAAAGATTTCAATAATTATTGTTAATTTAAAAGCCAGAAAATTATTCTTTCAGCTTGTGACCTTTTTCAGAAAAAAATTGTTTGCCCAACACCTGTTTTACTATAGTATCTGTTTCAGAATTAAGACTAGGTTCTTGGGACTAGAAACAAAAAGTACAAGCATAAACAAAAAAGATCTATAAACATTACTGTTGCTATAACAATGTATAAAAAGGGACCTATCTGACTTGCATTTTAGTTTTACAAATCCTGGGGTCTATGTTTGCTAGGGACAGTTGTGGTTAAAATCCGTAAGATTGTTTTTTCAAATTTTACAAAAAAACCTATTTTTGATCAAATTGAGATGTAGCAAAACAAGATTCTACATTACAATTGACAATCAAATTAAAATTAAGAATATAATTTATTATTTTTACACTGATACATTACCCTCAGACAAATATCAAAATACAGTTATATAGTTTTCTTCAATCATGAACCTTTTTCGTCTTTTTTTTTAGGAGAAATGATCCTCCACTTTGTGTAATTACACAAGATTCTATGACTGTAGAGGAAGTGGGTAAGATAATATGATTGAATTTGATTAACTTGATATTTGTTTTGGGTCTTGAAATAGTGATACACACCTATGTGTTATTACACAGAATTCAATAAAGAAAATGGACTAATAATCCATTGAAATAGACAACAGTCACTGTTATATCATATGTATAAAGGTGTTCTGGTCTTACAATTCTCAAAATTCTTTAACAACTTATACAATGTTATAGTTTCTTGTATAACTATATTACTCAATAATTTCATATTGGTCTGTTCTATGGACTGAAAATCACAAGGACTCTAAGTTATCATTAAATAATCAAGTGAAATTTTGTGCTACAGAATGGAAAAAATACTGTACCAGCAAAACACTAAGACTCATGATTTGTCATTGTTTACCAACTACTTAGACAGAAGGGAATGGAAAGGCGCTCTTTTAAATGAAATAGTTTTGAAAAAGTTTAATAAAAAAATTGTAGGTAGATAAATTTCCTTTGTTGAATTATTTTCAAACACATCAAATTTTTAATTGTATTTTTCATTTAAAGGTGAAAAAACTTTCTATTTCAGAAGCCATATTTAGAGATACAAGTCATAATGGGTTCCCTGTAGTATTATCCAGTGAATCACAATATCTTGTTGGTTTTGTTTTACGAAGAGATTTAATGTTAGCGATTGGTAAGAATAGCTATAAAAAAAGAAGGAATTAAAATTGAAAGTTTTACTGAATTGTCAATTCACTACTTTTATTGAAATGCTTTCCATTATGAAGTAGCTACACAAAACCGTGAAGAAATGAAACAGAATCAATATCTTTATAAAAAGGGAAACAGTAATTGCCAAAAAAGGCTCAAACCACAAAAGTAAACTGACACAACTGGTCAATTATCAAACCAATATAAAACAAATGCAAATGTTTCAGAGTTCTTTAGACTAAGTAGTAGAATTTTTTCCACCAGTCATTTTTAGCTCACCTGGCCCAAAGGGCCAAGTGAGCTTTTCCCATCACTTGGCGTCCGGGGTCTGGCATCCGGCGTCGTCCGTCGTCATTAACTTTTACAAAAATCTTCTCCTCTAAAACTACTGGGCCAAATTTAACCAAACTTGGCCACAATCATCATTGGGGTATCTAGTTTAAAAAATGTGTCCGGTGACACGGCCAACCAACCAAGATGGCCGCCATGGCTAAAAATAGAACATAGGGGTAAAATGCAGTTTTTGGCTTATAACTCAAAAACCAAAGCATTTAGAGCAAATCTGACTGGGGTAAAATTGTTAATCAGGTCAAGATCTATCTGCCCTGAAATTTTCAGATGAATCGGACAACCTGTTGTTGGGTTGCTGCCCCTGAATTGGTAATTTTAAGGAAATTTTACTGTTTTTTGTATTAATCTTGAATATTATTATAGATAGAGATAAACTGTAAACAGCAACAATGTTCAGCAAAGTAAGATCTACAAATAAGTCACATGACCGAAATGGTCAGTTGACCCCTTTAGGAGTTATTGCCCTTTATAGTCAATTTTAAGCCATTTTTCGTAAATCTTAGTTAACTTTTACAAAAATCTTCTCCTCTGAAACAACTTGGCCAAATTAAACCAAACTTGGCCACAATCATCATTGGGGTATCTAGTTTCAAAAATGTGTCCGGTGACCCGGCCAACCAACCAAGATGGCCGCCACAGCTAAAAATAGAACATAGGGGTAAAATGCGGTTTTTGGCTTATAACTCAAAAACCAAAGCATTTAAAGCAAATCTTTAAAATTGTTTATCAGGTCAAGATCTATCTGCCCTGAAATTTTCAGATGAATCGGATAACCTGTTGTTGGGTTGCAGCCCCTGAATTGGCAATTTTAAGGAATTTTTACTGTTTTTGGTTATTATCTTGAATATTATTATAGATAGAGATAAACTGTAAACAGCAACAATGTTCAGCAAAGTAAGATGTACAAATAAGTCAACATGACTGAAATGGTCTTTTGACCCCCTAAGGAGTAATTGTCCTTTATAGTCAATTTGTAACAATTTTCATAAAATTTGTAAATTTTATGAACATTTTACACTGAAACTACTTGGCCAAGTTCATTATAGATAGAGATAATTGTAAGTAGCAAGACTGTTTAGTAAAGTAAGATGTACAAACACATCACCATCACCAAAACACAATTTTGTCATGAATCCATCTGCTTCCTTTGTTTAATATTCACATAGACCAAGGTGAGCGACACAGGCTCTTTAGAGCCTCTAGTTTAGGATTTGTTTGTAAATCTTAGTCTCAATGCACTTTGGTTCATTACTATGACTTGAAACAAATTTTCACTATTGATCCTTGATTTATATTACAGCTAATGCAAGAAAAAATCAAGAAGGAGTAGTTAGTAATTCTATAGTATATTTTTCAAGTCAAGTACCAAATAATCCTAATGATCCTGCTCCACTTAAACTAAGAAAAATATTAGATATGGTAAGTTTTATGTTTATGTTAAAGGTTCTGTTTTTCATTTGATGATGACTTACATTGGTACTGGATAAACAACACATTCCATCCTCCCAAATAACTTCCTATATTAATACAATGATATTTAGTATGAAAAAAAATACTGATAAACTTTATAATCCAGATTCCAAAATTATAATTGGGCCTTTTCTTATATGAATTAATTTTGGATGTAACTCCTTCTGATTGGCTGAAAGTGTTTTGTCTATTTGCTTTTAGACATAATTTGGTCATGTGACCTTGACATTCATGATTTCAACTGGCTTACAATGCAATTGAGAATTGAATTATAAGGAATGACTGTAACATTTTTTCTGTCTATTCAAAATAGCATCAAAATTGTAGTGCACACTTTAGTAGTGGGTTAATTAGTGTGCAACACATTTTTTACGTTATTTAGGGATTGACTGTAATATTTTTTCTGTCTATAAAGAAATAACATCAAAAAATGTGTTGCACACTGAACTATGCAGGTTATTTTAAAGTGAGCACCACATTTTTCATGTTACTTCGAATAGACAGAAAAAATATTACAGTCATTTCTTATAATTTAATTCTAAATTCCGTTTTAAACCTGAGTAAACCAGGAAAAAACATTGATGATGTCACAGTCACATGACAAAATTATGTCTTTGATCTTATAAACAAAAAAACATCAGCCAATCAGAAGACGTGTTACATCCAAAGTTAAAATATATCTTCATAGACAGAAAATCATTAGCCATTCCTCAAATAGAGGCAGAAATATGAATTAAAAAAAAAACATCAGCAAAGAAAAATATATAATTTGACAATGTTCATAAAGATAATAAAATAAAGAATCTAAATATATCTAAGATCAAGTTTGAAAGTATTGACTTTTTGTTTTGCCTAAAACAAAGTTTGATTTGAAACAATGAATATTATGGTCTATTCTGTATGTAGATTAATAATTGTAGGCACCTATTACAATAACTGATCAAACTCCAATGGAAACAGTTGTAGAAATGTTCAGAAAACTTGGATTAAGACAGACATTAGTTACACATAATGGGTAAGTCGCATTTTAGAAATTTTGAGATATCCATAATTCAGACAAACCTTTGTAGCACATTTTTGGTAGGATTCATTGTAGTTTTTGTTTTTTTAAAGAAAACTTAAATTAAAAATGCATGAGATATTTATAAAGATTAACCGTCCTTCTAAAAATGTATGGAAGCTTATATTTTATAAGTTACAAACTTTGGGCAATGACATTATTTCACAACATATTTAGTTTTATATCAGCATGTTTTTTCACCTCTGAGAAAATCATCAATTCACCTGATGTACTGTTATTGGACAAAAAAAAAACTCCATTATTTTCATTTGTAAGTGATCTGAAATATAGAAGTCTTATACTGGATTAGAATGCATCATTATTGAAATGTATTGATATCATTGTCTGTACACTTTAGGTCCACACATTTGTGTTTGTGTGTGCTTTGATAAATGTTTTAAAACTCTAATAAAAGAAATCGGTACATCTGATGTACTTATTATAAGTAATCAAACAGAAACAAATATTTTGTCAAGGACTGAGAAACAAAAACTTTCAGTGTTGTTGCTGCATGTTGTCTCTTGATTTTACTCTTTAAAACAAAATTGTAGCAACAGACAACTCTATAATAAAGGAAAGTTTTACTTCAAACAAGAGAAAAAGAGATTATCTGTTGGGTAAACATTTGATGTGGACATTTAATACTGTGGTGTTGTGTTATTTGAAATATTATCCTAATTGCCTTGTCGTTTCCTCAAATAATGAATGTACATACAACCATTACATTAACATGGACATGACCAACTAAAAGAAGAATTGATACCTGATTATGTGCACTATTTTATTATTAACATATGTACAATTGTAGTACAGATAGATTTTTGGTTACAATTACATGTACTTTTTTTAGATTTTTTTCTAATTGAAATTTTTGAAATTTTGGGTGTTCAAGCTAAACTGCATACATACATTATTACAAATTATACAAAAGGCAAGGGTTTTTTAATTTGTTGGTTTACAGATTTTCCCCATGAAAAAGTCCACTCGGTCGGTCAGTCGGAAAAAAAATCAAAAAAAAAATCTTTCAAGACAGAAAAATATGCAAAATACATATTAAAGTGAATGACATGACATTAATGGTATTGCTATAATGTTATAATGCAAATAAGAAATAGATAACATTTACAAGTTTGGGATATGAATATGCAGTGTATGATACATCTTTAGAATATTTTGGAGTTCATTAAATAGAATCATATTCAAAATAAATTCACTAACTTCCATAAACAACCCTATCTGTGTTCTTTAGATTTGTTACAAGACTTTTCCTATCTTCTTTACCTTAAATGTATTGCATACAAATCGGGTATTAATTCTATTTTTGCGAAAGTACTAATTCATTTTTAACAATTTGAAAACTGCTTGTTTGAGTGACACCTCTAATACTTATTCATTATCATATTAACTGTTTTTAAGATGTTTTGCCGTGAAATGTGTCTTTAAGGTAAAGGGAGAGATACATTTGAATGTCCATTTTTATTAGTCGATTAGGGACTTAGTATAGTATACCCAAGAGTTCTGTATGTTTATCTTTCCTTATGAAATTTTAATATAATTTGAATTTGAAAGCATTTTGATCTGTTGTTCAAGAGTAAAGTTACTTTTAATAATAAGATTTAGGGCATCTTTTATACATTACACACTAACTAAAGTTTGCTTTGATCAATTTAATAAAATCGATATAAATCTTTTACTTTTGATCATTTCAACAGTCAGTTCAAATGATATTTTTCTCGTTTATTAATGCACCAGCTGTAGGTTGCATAGTTCAAATAATAACAAACTTTAAATTATATTTTATATATATAATTCGTCTCAACATCAGCCATACAATGATAGATCTGTAAATTGCGTTAGCAAATTTTTTGTTCTTCCCTCTCCTGGGTTCAAACTTATGGTTCAGAGATATCGTGACACCAAGTCACATTGCACTGTGACCCACACCTTAGACCACTCAACCACCTAGGTTCTTAAAAAAGGAGCTTTCTGTGACTGGGTGCTACCTTTCCTTGGCAGTTTTAATCTAGCATCGTGAAACAGTACATGAGTACAGATCAGCTGAATTATCTATTGTAAAGGATCCTACAAATTTATATAAGTTGCAGTCCCAGAAATCATTATATTATAAGTATGTCTGAACCAGTGACGACTCTACAACAGATTTTATCCATCGATTCTTATATTAATTTTTCGGATCCTTTTTGACTAAAGATTTGTTTTATCCTTTGTCCTGATGACGCCATGATACCATAGTGCTAAATACTTTGACCTAAATAGAAAAAATTATAATGGATTTTGTTTTTAGATTTGATGTATTTCTTTGGAATCAGTGCTTTTTTAAATTGTTAAATTTAAAGGTCACAAATTTGTCTTGCATATAATTCAGTTGTATTTCTCAAGATATTAACAAGATTAAGCTATAACTTTGTTGTCTCTTTTCTCATTATTTACATCTTATAGGTTTAGGGATCTGTAAATTAAAATTATTCATACCAATTAAATTTTGCTGTAAGGATGTAAGTTATGGTTGTTTACCAATATCCAAAACCCTTCAAACCAATTTGAACATACAAAATAAGATAAAAAATGAAGGAAAGTGCATACAAACAGGGTGAGACAAACTTTTCATTATGCACAAAAACTAGATGCAGTAGTGGCAATAACAATCAAAACCAAGGAATAAACAAAGACTAAAAAAAACAAAGGACATTTACATCAAAAGTTATAAATAATAAATAAGAAACAACACAAACTCCACTAAAAACCGGTAGTGAAATCATGTGCTCCGGAAGGGTAGGCATTTCCTGTACCGTAAATGGCACCCGTCGTCTTATTTCTTTGTTCAGTGCGGTAATGATGGAAGGTTATTATGACTGAGGAAGAATATCAGATATGATTTCTGACACACTTTTGTCATAATGGCCAATCAGCTCATGATGGCAACCGTAAAATTTCTTGAGTGATGACCTTAATTTGATTGATTCATAGCACTGTTTTAGCAACTTTTGAGAAAGCAGTATCCCTCATTCAACAAAATCAACATACTTTGAGCTAGCTCTAGAGTGACGTATCAATTGAGACACATATACTCCATGTGCCACTAGATGTTGCCGCATAGAAATGGAAAGTTAACTATAGGAAAATTAAAATCAGTGTTTGTCATAATTTTTGGTATTGAACCTACCATCAGTAGTCCTCTCGTCGTGAAAAAGGTCTAAATATGAAGCAGATTTATCTGTGTCAGTAGTATCTTTAATTTTAAGTTCACTTGGGTATATTAAATGTAAGTGATTATTATTAAGAGACCGTACATCATCAATATACTGAAAAATGAAATTTACAGTTTATGCCAAAAATTTGAATAATGAATAACCTTTCTCATTATAGATCAATTTGTTGTTGAATAAAAGTTTGACATCCAAGCTGGTATATGAGATGGTCCTTTTCCAACTAAATTACACATTAAATTTGTTCATAGTTGTGCATCAAATAGTTATTTATATTTTTACAATTTATTTCTTGCAGAAGACTTCTGGGTATTATAACAAAGAAAGATGTTTTACGGCATGTTGCACAACTAGGAAACCAGGATCCTGAATCTATATTGTTTAATTAACTTCCTTGTTTGTTGTCATTGCAACATTCCTCTGTGTTTAATGTGTGGATAATATTCTATCTGAGAGGACAACAAATGATTATGAAGATACATTGCAATATGTAAACGCTAAAAGGATAATTTATTGTTGTAAGGATAGTGATGTGAGATATATAATTGAGCGGGTACTTATAAGGATAGATACATTCCTGGTTGTTTGAATTCATTCCACATTGTCCTCTATCATGTGACTGTGTGCTGTGTTATTATTCAGTAGAATTGTTTTATATGCTTCTATGTGTAAGTTGTTAACATAAGTAAACAAGAATTAATAATGTGTGTGTGTGATAGAAAAACATAAAGTTTATTGTCGCTGGGCTTCTAAAATGTCGTATGTGACTTTTTTGGCTAAAAATACTTTTTGACACCAATGGTCTGGGCGGGAGGAAATCTTTGGTATTACAAAATTGCCAATGTCAGTTGTTTGTAAAGTTTGCTTCCAAAATGTTGTATGAAAACTTGAAAATCGTTGTAGAATGGCTTTGGGAAAACAACAATTGTACATTTCTTTATTTCTGTAAAAATAATTAAAGTTCTTAGATAATTCAGAAATGTCAAAGTGTTTATTTCACTGCTATTTACAAAAATGTTCATGTTCACATACGACATTTTGGAAGCATGCATTTTGTCAAATTTTCAAAGCCTGTTTGTGAGATAATTTTTTCTTGAAAATTTTGTAATTTACAACATTTTAGAAGCCGAGTGACGTTATAGTAGTATCTACATTAGATTCTATTTTTTCTTTTTATGTGGGTATATGATTTGAAGGAAAATTATAAAATAATTGTATTGTCATTGCTTTTATGTTAAATAAAATTTCTGAAATGTTATCAGAATCTTTAAAAAGAAAAATGAAATAGAAAACAATCGTGGCATTACATTGGAGAAATTGAATACGGTTTCTGAAAAAAGGCAGTCTTTTAAATCTCACCTTCATAAACAAATTTTAAACCTTGACATTAAAGTAAAGGTTGTTATTCTATGAATCAAACCACATGGAAATTGTTTGTGTTATAGTTATAATAAAATTTATAACAGACATTTGATTAACAAGGAATTACATACTTACCCTATTAAAGGAAAACCGGACTTAGTTTTACACATTTCCATTTAAGGGATTCACGATCGTAATCTTGTCCAGAGAAAACCATTTCAGTTTTACATGGCTTCTATAGTTTGGACAGCTGATATGTTTTTATGCTAATTCATGGTTAAAGTCTTTTCTAGAAATACTGGTGTAGTTTTACATTACTACTATACTAGGAATACCTGACTGATTTTTGCACATTTCCCATTTAAGGGATTTAGGATCATAATCGAAGATAACTGTTTTAGTTTTACATTGCTTCTATAGTGTGGACAGCTGATTTGTTTTTATGCTAATACTATTGTAGGGATACATCGTCAAAGTCTTTTCCAGAAATACTGGTATAGTTTTACATAACTTCTGTACTAACCTGATTTAGTTTTACACAAATCCTATCTCAGGAACATCTACCCAAATCTAGTTCAAGGGATACCAGATTCAATTTCATAATAATCCTACTCAATAAGGTTAACATTATACATGTTACAGTAGTCATGGTAGTTCTGTTGTATTTTCCTCTGTCTGTTTGATGGTTTATAAATCAGTGACCCGGGTTCCCTACAAATGCTATAAATGTCACATTTATTTGTTTATATTGTTATGTTTTGTAAAATAAACACATTCAATCATTTTAAGTATATATGTGTATGGTTACAAAATGTTATAACATTTACTCAAAATATGAATACTGTAATTATAGATAAAACCATGTTAATATGCTGTAATGTGAGTTTGTGTGTGGTAAAGTAACAGTTCTTTTTTTCTAGTGTATATACTAATCATTCATAACAAACTAATATTTTTATGTGCAGATTTGGCTCGACTTGGCTGTGATAATCTATTTTAGTAGAATTTTATGTTTACTGAATAACCTGAGTTAACTGTATGTAATTAGTATCAATATTTATTATGCTTTAGTTTATGTATTGTGTATCTGTCACCATGTTTAAACTGTACAAAAAAGTAATGTATAGGGATTAAAAATATCAGTTGTTTTGTTCCTTCATACTTGTTCTTTCATTATTGGAAAGTCCATACTGCTTTTGTTTTTGCAAAGTTTTTTAGATACTTTCCCGACATATGTTACACTGTATAGAAACACTCAAGAAGATGATGACTTGTATGCACACAGGTCATATGTATGATACCTTTAGTAAACATTTTCAGTTCTCCACGTCAATATTGTGAAATAAATTAAAAAAAACTGTCGGTTTCTATCTATAAGATTCTTAATTAGATTCTCATTTTATCAAAGTATGTAAGAAAATACAAAAAAAATCTTACCAACCCCCTGACTTTGTAAAATACACAACATTTAAATCTTGATTTTTTTTGCATAGCCATTCATACATTTGGTTTACGAAAATAAAATTTGGTTGAAATGTTCAATGAAAATTAAAAAAAAAATGAATTTATACATTGTAACATCTTCTTAAATATATAATAAAGCATGGTATTATTGAAGTTTTAGATGGTTCTAATCACTGTGCAATAACATTAGACACTGTTTACATTGTACGAAAGATTTATGGAAATGATAAAAAAATATTAACAAAATATTTGTGCCAGAAGTATATTATTCTAAAAACCATTGTGTTATTTCTTATGAGATTATTTTGTTTACATTCTTAATGGAAGTGTTAGTGTATAATTTATTTGATATCTGTCTGAATGTGAATCCAGGATATACAATGCTGTATGATGTAGGGTAAGTGTATGGTAACATGGTTTACACAATCTAGATTTTATTTTTAGTGTAATGAAAAACATTTGCTGTGGGCAAGTTGTTTCAATACATATACCTGAATATAGTCCCCAAATATTGAACAAGTAATTTATTTTTCTATTTTCATGTGTTTCGTATTGAATGGACCATATGTAAAGTTTAATTAAACACGTCGCTTTGTTAAGTCTTTGGTCTGGAAATTGAATTTTAAAACAAATACAAAACATGTGAGATAGGAGTGTATTATTATAGTTTGCTTCATCATGTGTTTGTCAGATATAAATACATTGTACTGTACCACATCGTCAATCCAGGAATCCCATATTCAAATCATCTTTAAATAAATCATGATTTACAAGAATGGTGTCTTGTATCATATTTGTACTAGTAAGTGTTGTCTAAACTGCTGAAAAAGATGAGACAAGACGAAACAATCTTTTTTTTTAATGCCAATAACAACTTTTTGTTATTTCTATGTTGTTGTTTAAGGAAAATTAATCCCTGCTTACTAGATTTATTAATCATCTCAAAATTATGAATTGATACATCTGTTTGCAAAATATAGTTATTGGTCAAAAGTACAAAAAAACTACTTTTCATTGATGATAATTGCATCATTTCGAAAATGTTTCTTTGGAGTTGAGATTATTTTATCTAAAGTAAAAGTAAAAAAAAAAGAGACAGTTTTTGCTGTATAAAATTTGTTTAAACTTTTGTTAAATCATTATGAAGCCATGTGAGATGGTGTCATATGTTTGCATCATTCCGACCTTTGACTGTTAACATGTTCATCTCAGATGGAACCACCAAGTGAAATTATAAATAATACAATGAATCCTCCTTTTAATGGGGACCTACCTTCTACTCTTACCATAGAAAAGTTAATGATTACATTGACCTCCACTTCTTACAATAAACAATTTAAAGATGACATTGTCCTTCACCTCTTACCATTGACGAGTTAGTTAATTTATCAATCAAAACATGTTGGAAGTTGAAGTATGTGTGTATTGATGATTGTTGAATTGATGTTGTATCTTATTGAAACAAAATATAAATAAAGATCTGAATAATCCGAAGTGACCTGTATTTATGCATGATATATATTGCTGGTCAGCCACAGTGGCTACCTATACCCTGCTACAGCCACGGATTCAGTACTACTATTGTTAGTGAAATCAGTCTGATTGCAAACTTTCATTTTCGATATGAAATGTGATGTCATCCAACTTAAACTAAGGATTGCAACTGTCGAAATACCATTAAAAAACCATACATCTATCAAATAGTTTTATTGAGGTCTGGACATAGAGTGTCAGTAACTACTAGAAGTCCTTTGATAATGTATGTATCAGTGTCATTTTTTTCTAGTTTCTTTTAAACTGAGTTTAACTGTACGTATTGCTGAGTGATTGTTATATCAGCATCGGCTAGAGGTATAGTGGGAGGGTCGAGATTTCACAAAACATGTTTAACCCCGCCGCATTTTTTGCGGCTTGACCAAATTAGGAGGCTCTGGACTTTGTTAGTCTTGTTTGGTTTTTAATTGTGTTAATTTTAGTTAATTAATATGTTTTGGTTTATAGTATGTCGTCCATAATCACTGACCTAGTGCAGATTTGTGTTTAGGGGCCAGCTGAGGCACGCCTCCGGGTGCGGGATTTCCTGCTGTGTTGAAGACCCATTGGTGGCCATCGGCTGTTTGTTGCTCTTTGGTCGGTTTGTCATCTCTTTATCACACTACCCATTTTCATTTTCCATTTTAGTTGATATGCCTATGGGGAAGATTTATTCCCCTCTTCATTTCGCCGTTATTTTTTTTATTGATGTCTTTATACCGAACTGAACTAACTAAAAAGATGATATCAATTATCTTTTATTTGTGCGTATCACTTAGGAAAACGTGTTACTTTTTACTTATTGCAGCTTTTATGGATTTTTACAACAATGTTGAATTAACCATATAGTTCGGTATATTTGTTATACATTTTTGGTCCCGATAACTATGTTATACTGAATAATTCAAGAAATACAGGTAACTTTGAGGGATAACAATGGAATCAGGGTTGATAGATCTGTCTGTCTGTGGACCGAATAAGCATATTCATTAAAGTTTTATTCAAAGTCGTTGCACCATACAAATATGGGATAAGCTCAGTAGATGGTGTTGCCTTAAACCAGTTATTGACATTCCAATACATGCAAACAAAACAAAACAAAAAATAAGCAAAACTATATTTACCCAAACGAGACATACAGATACAATGGTAATATGCAAGTACTGTGATGAAACTTACGCATTGGTAATAAGGCGTACTGTATATTAACAAAGGAAAACACACGCAAAACCTTATTTGGAGCTGATCTTCACAGTAACAATGCTAGTTGCTAATTGAGTCTTTGGACAGGTTCAAACTGGATACTTTTGCAAATTTGTTCTATCCGCTAATATGACACTCGCAGCAGCAACTTTGAGCTAGAAGCAGGTTTCGCATAAATTTGTGTAATCTCGTTTTGGGTAAAACAATACAGGTCTGACCATTTCTGTGATTCTGCAATACCTCTTAAAATATTTGTTAACGAAGTTTCCACATTAAATTCAACGATATCATTTCGGAAATCAAAATCTGTGGTAGGAAAGAATATTTAAGTAAAAAAAATGTTATAAATACACCTATTAGTTTACCTATAAGATCATGGTTTTTAAGTGAAATACCTAACCGATATATTACAAATGATTGCTTTTGATTCGGGTTTGTTTTTTTCTCTATCGATTTATGAATTTCGAACAGCGGTATACTACTGTTGCCTTTATTTAAAATAAGCAGTATCTGGTGCTTATATAACTCGTAAAAATATCCGTATTAAAGTTAATGAATTATCCCCAAACAATATTTATTCCACAATTTACAACATTGATGTCCGTGTAAATAAGTCCAGTACATTTTACCAAAAGGTATTTTTAGGACTTAGCTAGCAATTTGTGTTCTTGATGCTATGACATAATTTAAGTTTGTTTTCTATTTATAAATATTATCTGCACTTCTAATGTTTTTACTATTGTGGCAATTGCGATAGATCTGTTGGTATCTATAAATATACAATTTTGCATCTTAAATTTGACATTATTGTTTGTGTGCATTCACTGAAATAGCAATAGTCAACCTCACATTTGTACCGATACTTCCAAGAAAAGGAGTTCACGGTCAGATTAACACATGTACACCTTACATTCAGGCCATACACCAAATATATATGTTTGAAATATAATTGACCTATTGCGCATCGAAGAAACAAACTATACCAAGAAAACTTAATATTGAACCAATAAATTGGCCAAGGTTAGATGAATGCTGCCAGACAGTCGTGTACCCCTTATAACCATAACATGTTTTGAATATAGATGACCTACTTTTGCATATACTATCTAAGAAACAAACTAAACCAGAATAAAATGAGATTGAACAATGAACCATGAATATGAGGTCAGGGTCAGATGATAATTGCCAGTCAGGCATACACACCTCACAATCTTTACAAACACCACATTAATCATACAGTATTAAAACAACAGATCAAAACACAAAAACGTAACTATAACAACTGAACCATAAAATTAAGTTTTCGGTTTGATGACACCTGCCAGTTGGACATGTACACATAACAACCATTCTATACAAAAATTATGGGAGACCTATTGTTTATAGTGTCTCAGATATGGATTTAACTATGAAAACTTAACCTTGTTCACTGATCAATGAAATGAGGTCAGTGTCAAGTAAATACTGTCTGACGGGCATGAGCACTTTGCAAGGTAGGCATATACCAAATATCGTTATCCTGCTACTCAAATTAGGAAAGATATTTTAAAACGAGGTCAATCAAAATGGACATATAACAAATTGAAACATATAAAAGATCCAGGTCTTCTACCTTCTGAACTATTAAGAGGTTAGCTAACGCCGCATCTGCCAGATATGTACCCCTTTGTCGAGCTTTCACCGACAAAAGATGCAGACTTGACAAAAACTCAACTTTAGAACGAATTTACAGAAATAGGAATCTTTTTCAAAACGTAAGGTTAAAGTTACAAAGTTTTCGTTCTATGTAATCTGAGCTGTATTGATGGCCATGCTAGCTTTTTTGTTTTATATTAATACGTTTAGTATGCCTGTGGTTTAGGAATTCACAGTGGTATTGTTTTGGTGGGACGATATGTAACAAACAATGTAAAGTACCTATTATATCATGTATATGTACTGTGGGCTGTAGTGTTTGCTATATTAGCCTCATTGTTTGTACATTCATTTGCTCCCTATGCCTGTGGTTCAGGTATCCCTGAGGTAAGTCATTGGTAAGCCAGGATACAACATCAATTGTACAGTACCTATTATATGTACTGCGGGCTGTTGTGTTTTCTATGTGAGCCTCATTGTTTGTACATTCATTTGCTCCCTATATATGCCTGTGGTTCCGGTATCCCTGAGGTAAGTACTTGGTGAGCCAGAATACAACATCAATTGTACAGTACCTGTTATATGTACTGTGGGCTGTAGTGTTTGCTATGTTAGCCTCATTGTTTGTAAATTCATTTGCTCCATATGCCTGTGGTTCAGGTATCCATGAGGTAAGTAATTGGTGAGCCAGAATACAACATCAATTGTACAGTACCTATTATATGTACTGCGGGCTGTTGTGTTTTCTATGTTAGCCTCATTGTTTGTAAATTTATTTGCTCCCTATGCCTGTGGTTCAGGTATCCCTGAGGTAAGTAATTGGTGAGCCAGGATACAACATCAATTGTACAGTACCTGTTATATGTGCCGTCGGGCTGTAGTGTTTGATATGTTAGCCTCATCGTTTGTACATTCATTTGCTCCCTATGCCTGTGGTTCATGTATCCCTGGGGTAAGTTTTATATTTACTCATGCAGGTCTATAGTTTATAGTACTTTGACACATTAGATCTGTTTCTACATTCATTTTCTTCTTTTGAACATTCTTACCATATAAAATACGAGAATTGTTTTCGCCATGCTGATATGAATCCAGCTGAAGTTTGAAAGGAAACTTTAACAGTAACACGAAAAGTACTATAATTTAAAACTTAAGTTAAAAAAAATGATGTACTTTCTTTTCCAATGTTATAATTACTGTCATTTTTGCTAGCCCAGGACAATGATTCAGACCTACCCTGTACACCCGTGGTAGATTAGAATGCTGATTCATATCATTCTGGACCAATGCCTGCCTTTCAGTGTGAAGGTGGTAAAATTGTTGTGTGTAGTGTTTACACATTTCAGAAGCAGAAACTGAAAATTTACATTGACATTCCAATATATGTTCAGGAAACATTCGCAGGAACTTTGACTAGCGGATTAAGAGCTGTAAAGATTATCCCTACATATTGTCGTATGTTTTGTGGGTAAAGACTTTGCTGCACAATCTACATATGGCAATTGTTCATTTACAATTTCTGCGTTTCCACGTGATCATCTTAATTTTTTTTTGATTGGATGTAGCCAGATACAACTGCGACCAATGCAAATCATTACCTTGTGGATCTGCACTTCTATCTTGATCTGCCACAGGTGGAGAGAAGGGGTCTGGATGGTAACCCCTAAGCTAGTGAATATGAAATACTGTAAATTTTAAATAAACAGTATACAATAATGTAAATATTAGCCAGTGAGAAACATTTTTTTGATGTCTGATAAAACAAAGATTAGCATTGCAGAAAATAATGATTGTTCAACTTGAGATATTAATGATGTTATATTATAAATATTTGGCAAAATTCTTCTGAATTTATAGATTATCGGTGATCATCTCAACACGGTACGGCGTAAGCGAGAAAAGCAATAGAGTTGAGATGACCAATGATAATCTGTTCTATAGCTATTTTACTTATGACCACGTTGTCAATTTCATTAGCAACGGCACGTGCCCCGCTTAGTTTTTAGCGATAATTTTCATGTCACCCGACTCTGCTGAGAAAGAAAATTATTAGACAGCAAGATCAAAGGGAAATTTCATAAAATAGCGATAATGCAAAATATATCTATTTTCGAGATTTATCATTCGTGGATATTTAGGAAAGGGGACATTATTAACCAAGTCAGTAGGAATGATGTTAGCTGTATCAGCTGGATTAAGTCTTGGTAAAGAAGGACCATTTGTAAATGTTGCTGCATGCTGTGGCAATATATTTTCTTATTTATTCCCTAAATATGGCTCCAATGAAGCTAAGAAAAGCGAGGTAAGTCAAACATATTTATTGTTTTTGAAAATTTATAAAAAATTGAAAGGTTTTTGTCTCGCCGTGACGGAGTCAAAAAGAGAGACATAGGTATGATTTTTCCGGCGGCGGCGGCCGAGACGGCGGCGATGGCGTCAACAATGTATTAGTTTGTGATTAGGTCTAGTTTATGGTGAACCGAAAGTGGTAGGTCAATCATATTTGATATGCAGTTGTATAAGTATTGGCACATCTCATTTTCATGGAGATTATTTGTCCATGCCCCCTCAGTCATGGTCTATTGACTTCGAAAACTTTTTCTTATTTTACATGTATAAGTTTGTGATTAGGTCAGTTTATGGGGAACCACAAGTGGTAGGTCAATGATATTTGGTATGAAGTTGTATAAGTATTGGCATATCTCGTTTCCATGGAGATAATTTGGCTTCACCCCCTTAGTCATGGTCTATTTTTCTAAGTTATCATATGTTAGTTTGTGATTCGGTCAGTTGAAGGGAAACCATTAGTGGTAGGCCAATGCTAATTAGTATTCAGTTGTATAAGCATTGGCACATATCATTTCCATGGAAAGTATTTGGCCTCGCCCCTCAGTCAGTCTAATGAATTTGAAACTTATCTTAGTTTACATATATTAGTTTGCGATTAGATCAGTTTAAGATGAACTTCTAATGGTAAGTCAATGATATTCGGTATTCAAATTTATTTGCATTTGCAAGTATCGTTTCCATGGAGATTGTATAGCCCCAACCCCCTCTTCATGGTTCATTGACTTTGAAACTTTTACATTGTTTACAAGTTAATGTTTGTATTTAGGTTTGGGAACGACTTGTAATAAGTCAATGGTATTTGGTATGCAGTTGTATAATCATTGCCACATCTCATTTACATGGAGATTGTTAAGCCATGTAACTCAGTCATGGTTCATTAACTCTGAATATTTGCATAACTTGTGTAAGATGTTTAAGTATAATGCAATTTAATTTCAACATTTGCATAATCAAAATAACAAAAAGGCGAGACATATCTCTGTAATAACAGTTTATTTTTACTTTCTCTGCCCCAATTTCAAAGTGATGGCTATATTGCACTAACCTTGTCCATTCATCTGTTCTTCAGTAATTTACCAATCTGGTCTTTCGTCTTTTTCCATCAGTCCCTTTCCAATTCATTTGTTGTACGAAAATATCTGTCACACTTTTCTCAGGTAAACGATCATCATATCACATACGTGTATTCTTCTTGTAATTTTCATATCACATATGTGCACATGTTCAACACTTAATGATATTACTATCAAACAAATGTTGTAACTTCTTTTTAGGGAGCACATGCAGTCAGGAATGATGCGTTTTATTTGGAAATAAAATTCAATCTTTGAATGTCTCCTCAGTAGTTTTGGTCTGCCTATCAAAGTAACATATTCTTAACTTGCAATTGGTGTTCTTACTTATATAATATATTTAAAGCTACTATTCCTTTTGTAGATATTATCAGCAGCTGCGGCAGCTGGAGTCATGGTTGCGTTTGGTGCTCCTATTGATGGAGTATTGTTTAGTTAAGAGGAAGTAAGTTTCTTAGTTTTTGTCAATAGACAACTTTCGAGTTCGATGCATTTCCGTCAAAAACTCTGGTTTTTGTGAACGTCATTTGTGCGTTTAGGGGCGTCGTCACTTCCATTCCAATGTTGAGCGAGTGGTTGGAAAACTATAATTCTATATTGTACAAATTATTCGGCAAATTGAATTCTCAAAATTGACAATCAGCATTGCTGTCATTAGGGAATTGTCATTAAGTACCTACAGAACAACCATTATTTCTAGTTTATCCTGCACAATGACGATCACTAAGACGCTTGATGAACGTAAATAGTGCAGGGATACAGGCAACCCCCTCTATCTGGTCAATGACGTCATAAAGGCGCGAATTATTGACGAGTTTTTTCCGGTGACGGATGAACTCGAAAGTGGTCTATTGTCAAGGCATCAAACAAGAAATAGGTTATTGAAAAAAAAAGATAATCAATTGTTTGTTCATTCTCAGATGAATTACATAAGTAATATGATACCAACATATTGGGTACTGTACATGTAAATTTGTGAAATTTTGAAATGTTTTAATATTTTTAATGAATAGACGATTTATGATATGGCATAAGATCAAAACTCCCATTTAAAATCTTTTAATCATTGTTTGTTGGATAATTTTGAATTTTGATTCTAAGTTGTTTTTGTTCCTCTTGTAGGTTAGTTATTATACAAAAAAGTTTAGCAACAAAAATGTGAAATTCTATTTTATTACAAAATCATAACAACATATAATTTTTAATAAAAACAAAATAGAATTATGACATGTCAGAAGCAACATGAATATTTATCACTAACTTTCATTAGGAGTTTCTTTGTATGGAGCGCGGAAAGGTCAAAAATGCGGAAATGAGTTTAGTGTTATTCAAAATCAATTTCTCAGCCATGCCCTAAGTGCACCAAAGAGGGATTGGCAGGCACACCAGCAGCTGCCCTTAGTCATGCACTACTTTTGTGCCCGGAAAAAAATTGTCACGTGTAGTACAGGTACAGAAGGTAAAACATCAATTACACGTGCAAAGCTGAAATGGGGCGAAATCAATCACCAGGGGACTGTTTTAAATTTAGGATTATATCAATGATGTTTAAATATTTTTTTTCAAGAAACAACAAAAAAAAAAAAAAAAATAAAAAAAAAGTGTTGCTAAACTTTTTTGGCTCAGTATGTTTTCCTTTGAAGACCTTGTGGAGATAATTTTTCTGTGCACTAGTAGATGCATTTGTACTTAGATCTATAAATCCATTTGGCAATGATCATCTTGTGATGTTTTATGGAGAGTATAATGAACCCTGGTACTTACAGGAACTTATACCATTTATATTCCTTGGGGCATTAGGGGTGAGTACATACAGGAACTAATACCTTTTATATTCCTTTGGGCATTAGGGGTGAGTACTTACAGGAATTTTTACCATTCATATTCCTAGGGGCATTTGGGTGAGTTATCACTTACAGGAACTTATACCATTTATATTCCCAGGGGCATAAGGGGTGAGTACCTACAGAAACGTTTACCTTTTATATTCCTAGGGGGATTAGGGTTGAGTACTTACAGGAACTTGTACCTTTTATATTCCTAGGGGCATTAGGTACTTACAGGAACTTATACTATTTATATTCCCAGGGGCATTATGGTTGAGTACTCACAAAAACGTATACCATTGATAATCGTAGGGTTCGGCAATTATGCTGCTTTGAGTCTTGATTAGGGGTTAATAAAGTACGTTATTTTTTTCTTACAAAAAAAATCTGTAAAATTTGGACAACTAATAATTATCAAAAATATCAATTTTACTCAAAAAATAGTTTCAACTAATAACTATCAAAAATATCAATTTTACTCAAAAATAGTTTCCTCCTTAAATATATACACGATAAAACTAATGTCCTTGATGCCTAGTTTTGTGTACACTTAACCTACACAAGGCCTACATTGACTATCGACTGTGTGTAGGTAAAACATGATTTACACTACATGTAAACATTGAGTTTTATCAATGGGAACGCAATTGTGTTTAGTTTACGTGTGAGGTACACTAACACAACACCGGATTTAGGTCAATGTGAACACGGCCTTAGTTTTACAATTTCAACTTGCATTTTTAAATTGTATCAACATTTTTACCAATTTTATTAACTTGTAAATATATCCACATATTAATTGATCACTTTTTATAAACAGTTTTAGACAGAAATGTATTTGGGAAGCAATAGTAATACACTTATACAAAAATAGCAAAACATATATAACAAACAGTAGACATTATTCTATTAAAAAATATATACTGATTGAATGACTGCTGTTTAACTCTATTTGATATCTTTACATTTCGAAACTGACTGATATCTTTTGCCAATTATTGAATGTCAAATATTTTATGCATATTTAGGATGAAATGAAATAACACAACAGATAGAAATTGAACAATAAATTGCCATGTAAAGTGCAAAAGTCTATGTAATTGTTGGTGAACATATTTATAGCTATTGTATCACCTTACTAATTTAATCTTTACTTGGAAAGATAGATATTTTTGCTAGGTTTAACAAAAAATTGTTCAGCTATAAACATTATCTTGAGCAAAATGAAACAGCACAATGCATTTTTTCATTATTTATCCATGACATATATTTACAGGATGAACACAAGTGAATTGATCAGACAGTTGTTTAGTAGGTGTGGAGCGGAAGATAAAACAATGTTATGGTAATGTAAAAAAATTCTTGTTTTTGTAAAAAATTTATAAGTTTCTTTCTTTAAACATTTTTGATATTTTTTTTTATACTTTGGAACATGATGCTTTCGTTATCTACACCTACAGTTTCAGTCAATGATTTTTAAGTTTCATTTAATTTGGCTATAACAAAATATTTGTAAAGAGAAGTATTCATATTTTCAATAATCTCTTTTTGACACCCTCATTGCATATATGTGTTTTATGATGAAACTTTTTCTATTATCCATCGATATCTCCCATCTCTTATTCTTTCTAAAGTACTTATATTGTTATGAAACATAAAACAAGTTAGCACAAGACTGTATTATTCCTCATACATTTGTCATAGAAAACATTGAATATACACCTTTTGTCTAACCTTTCATGTTTTGTGATGAGTTTTCTTTGCTTCGAATTATATGACATAAAAGAGTTTTGTATGTTTTTTAGTCCCTTTGTTGTAACAGTTTTAAACTGTTGACCATTAGATGACACATGTTGTACTGATCCATCCCCACCCCCCACATACAGACTGCCATCTTGTAGTGTAGTCATCCTCATCGGTTTTGATGGTAATGTTAGGGTGTGAAGTCTGCCATCAGTATAACTGTACCAGTACAGCTTCTTGTTGTTGTTGTCAACACCACTGTAGAATATTCTGTCACCAGAACCATGTAACATGTAAGGATAACAGTCAGTCTGTATTGTCTGTACCACCTCTCCTGTCTGGTAATCTATGATCTGTAGTCTGTTTTCACCACTTACAACTAACTTGTTGTTTATAGTTGTAATGCCACTAAGCAGTAACATTCCAGGTACTGATATTGATTTAAGTTTGAGTTTATTGTTTATGTCATACATCTCTATACACATACCGCTCCTCAGAATTACAGCTACTGTAGAGTTGTTGACTGCTGTTACACAAAATGGTCCATCATGAACATATATACTGTCTGTCTGTGGTCCATCTGTATTACAGATCAGTAGTATGTACTTTAGAGATAAACACATCACCAGTCTACCATCATCCATCATCACTATGTCTGTTACGAATCCTCTCCTGTCAACACCATTTTTTGATGTCAGGTCTGTCTGATGATGCAGTGTGAAGATAGACTGTCCTACTTTGTAGGGTTTTACTGGTTGATCTTTTATTTCTGAAATATGAAGCATCTGGTTTGTACACTGAACTTAATAAAAGATCATTTAACAAAAAAATTGTATGCATTATTTATCATTTGTCACTCAAAAGATATGTTTGTTTCTTGAAAATAGATAACTTATATAATATGAACTTGATGAATGTAAGATACAAACCTTGTTTATTAAATTTTCCCCTACAGTTCTGGCAATCTACTCTTTGCATGAATTCCTTAAAAAAAATGAGAATGTATCAAAATGAATAGAAATATTTTTTTGAAACTAGGCAATCAGTATAATTAATTTTATTTACGATCACAGTTACTGTAAATTTACTCTACAATGGCATTACAACTTTTTTACTGGCCGTTTTGTTAATTTCTGAGTGCCAATATGCCAATATGTACACAAAACATCAAACGGTATAAAAACAGTGTATTTTACAGTTCCAGAGTGTCTAGTCAATTTTCGTTATTTTTTGTAAGTGTCTGCTTTCAAAGAAATTTGTTTAATACAGAAGGGTGTAACAAATTTGATGTAACCTCTTCAACAAATGATTTTCTAGAATAGTTGTAAAAACAACTCATTTAACCCTTTCACCAATAATAGCTCTGACAAAAGCTACTCTGAAACTATGGCTTCCTTGGCTATTATGACACAAAAGAGAGATCTTTATATAAAATATCAATAAAAATTTGTCTGCAGTTATTTTGTCTTTATTTTATTCACTTACTCCATGTACACAGTTTTGTTCATGTTTTGATGATTTTTTAGGCATAAAAAACAAAATTTGCAAATTTTCAGCATTGTTTTGATGAAATTCTCAAAATTTCGAATTTTTGACCTTAAATCGTAATTTTTAAACCAAAAAAATAAATTTTAATGAGGTTATATAAATTCCTTACAGTGTGCAATGTTCATCACAAGTGTATTTGTACAAAAAACAGCATTTTAATGTTAAAAAAGTATATTTGAAAGGCTTTAATTCGTCCATATTCTTAAAAAAAATGTTTCCCTTATTTCAAATTCTAGTAAAAACTGTAAATTTCATCTAATTTTGACACAGTTTTCAACTAATGGAAGTGCCATGTTTACACTTTCATCCAGGTATTAAAGAAAGAAAGATTACTTGTTTATGCAATGTTTTTAGCAGGAAATGTAAAAGAGGCATTCTGATCCGGGTAAAGTGGGACTCGTCATCAGCCTTTTGAAGCATGAATCATGGTAAAAGGGGATAAGGGGATTCTTTGTCGAAAATGATAGGTTAAGTGTAAAGTCATTTTAACAACACAATTTTATTACACTTTGCAATTGACCACTTATATTTATTAGTAAGGAGTTGATAGCTTTCAGTGCAGAAGAACACCCAGAAGCATTATTCAAACTATTTGTTTTATAAAATTGAATTAGATACAAAGGAAAACAGAATATTGAATGAATAGTTTTGTTAAAAAATGCAAAGATATATTAAAATAAATGGCTCAAGATTTTTCTATTTTCTTTTGGTCTTTCTTCAATTACTGATATCAGTTGAACCTGTATGTCCTGTCATTTCATAGAAATTTTTATTTATGTGTTAAAATGTGTAAATTAAACATACCTCTATTTTAGCTGTAAGCCCAGCATTGTTCTCTAGTATTTTAGCTGTAAGGCCAGCATTGTTCTCTAGTATTGTACATTAAACATAACTCTATTTTAGCTGTAAGCCCAGCATTGTTCTTTAGTATTTTAGCTGTAAGCCCAGCATTGTTCTCTAGTATTTTAGCTGTAAGCCCAGCATTGTTCTCTAGTATTTTAGCTGTAAGCCCAGCATTGTTCTCTAGTATTTTAGCTGTAAGCACAGCAGTGTTCTTTAGTATTTTAGCTGTAACCCAGCATTGATTGTTCTCTAGTAATTTAGCTGTAAGCCCAGCATTGTTCTCTAGTATTTTAGCTGTAAACTCAGCATTGTTCTCTAGTATTTTAGCTGTAAGCCCAGCATTGTTCTCTAGTAATTTAGCTGTAAGCCCAGCATTGTTCTCTAGTATTGTACATTAAACATACCTCTATTTAAGCTGTAAGCCCAGCATTGTTCTCTAGTATTTTAGCTGTTAACCCAGCATTGTTCTCTAGTATTGTACATTAACCATACCTCTATTTTAGCTGTAAGCCCAGCATTGTTCTCTAGTATTTTAGCTGTTAACCCAGCATTGTTCTCTAGTATTTTAGCTGTTAACCCAGCATTGTTCTCTAGTATTTGAGTAGTCAGCCCAGCATTGTTCTCTAGTATTTTAGCTGTAAACCCAACATTGTTCTCTAGTATTTTAGCTGTAAGCCCAGCATTGTTCTTTAGTAATGTACATTAAACATACCTCTATTTTAGCTGTAAGCCCAGCATTGTTCTCTAGTATTGTACATTAAACATACCTCTATTTTAGCTGTAAGCCCAGCATTGTTCTCTAGTATTTTAGTAGTCAGCCCAGAAGTGTTCATGTTTACAGTATATAGTATTTGATTTGTACTTAAATCTATTTTGGTGTCAATCTGAAATTAAATGTTTATACTTATGATTTTTAAACCAAGAATATTTTAACCTCAAATTCCCTCATCCAAAATTACTGAGTTATGAATTCTGGACCCTAATTAAGGATATGGGTAATTTATCTAAGTAAGGTATTAAAGTTTATGCATTACTAATTCATGAGATGGTCTTTTAGTAAACCTCACTGGTACATTTATTATTGACTGTTTGAACTTTTTCATGCCTCTGTTGTAACAGAGGGAGTATTAAGTTTTATCCTTGTCAACCTGCATCCTGAATGGTGCCAGGCATATAACGATATGTGGGTTTTAACTATACATAATATTTGTTCTTATGTTTTACAGTTACACCACTGTCCCATGTCAGGGAGGGTAGGTATCCCTTTAACATGTTTAACTCTGCCACATTCTGTATGTATGTGCCTGTTCCAAGTCAGGAGCCTGTAATTCAGGCGTTGTCATTTGTTGATGTATTACATATTTCATTTTTGTTCATTTTTATGCCCCATTTATAGGCATTATGTTTTCTGGTCTGTGCTTCTGTTCATCCAAATGTCCATTCGTTTGTCCGTCCGTTCCTTCGTTCGTCTGTCCTGCTTCAGGTTAAAAGTTTTTGGTCAATGGAGTTTTTGATGAAGTTTAGATCCAATCAACTTGAAACTTAATACACATGTTCCCTTATGATATGATCTTTCTAACTTTAATGTCAAATTAGAGATTTTCCCCCATTTTCACGACCAACTGAACATAAAAAATGATAGTGCGGATGGGGCATCCATGTACTGGGGACACATTCTTGTACATAAATTAGGTTGTTATTTTTTATGCCCCACCTACGATAGTAGAGGGGCATTATGTTTTCTGGTCTGTGCCGCCGTTCGTCCGTTCGTCCGTTCGTTCGTCCGTTCGTTCGTCCCGCTTCAGGTTAAAGTTTTTGGTCAAGGTAGTTTTTGATGAAGTTGAAGTCCAATCAACTTGAAACTTATTACACATGTTCCCCATGATATGATCTTTCTAATTTAAATGCCAAGTTATATTTTTGACCCCAATTTCATGGTCCACTGAACATAGAAAATGATAGTGCGAGTGGGGCATCCGTGTACTGTGGACACATTCTTGTTTTCATTTGAATTGCTTTACATTTTCATTTCCGGGTATTTTACAGCTGACTATGTGGTATGGGCTTTGCTCATTGTTGAATGCCTCATTGTTGAATGCTGTACCGTGACCTATAGTTGTTTATTTCTGTGTCATTTGGTCTCATATGGAGAGTTGTCTCATTGGCAATCATACCACATATTCTTTTTTAAATCTCCATCCTCCCAATACAAAGTAATAAAGAATAACAACTCTTTTGTTATTCTTTTTCGTCTCGCTTGATGGCAGCGGTGACGGCGGCGTCAACAATGTATTAGTGTATATGCAGTTCTTCTTCTTCTTCCATATACAGTTCATACCACCATCTGGTGTATTATCGAACTGATGCGTAGTGCAGACAAACCAATATTTACAGTGCAGTTAAAAAATAGTATGTACAGTTAAAAATTGCGCACAGTCCTTAATACATCTTGGTCTTCTGCAACTCACACTTGAATGTGTCAATTGAGTTGCAGGCTACAGTAGTTGGTGGCAGACTGTTCCATAATCTGATGGCGTCTGGGAAGAACGAGTACTGGTATAGCTGCGTTCTTGCGAATGGAACAAGGAATCGTTGGTTGTGTCCTCTTAATGTTGCTGCTGTTGGGATTAGGCAAGATGTTGGTATTGCAACCAAGTGGTTAACTTTGCGGTACATCATTATAACTTTATTCGTAGCTCTACGCTCTTGTAGGGTTGGCCATTGTAGCTGGTGTAATAGGTTTGTTACACTAGTGGTTCGGTGGTAGTCACCAGTAACAAATCTTGCTGCCCTACGTTGTACCATTTCCAGGTTGTAGATATTGTTTGCTGTGTGTGGATCCCAAATGATGCTTGCATACTCCATCTGTGGTCTCACAAGGGTCTTGTAGCAGAGTTCCTTGTGAAGACTGGTGCTATTTCAGAGACTATGAGCTTCAACAGTCTAGCTGACAATCCATCTGGCCCAGTAGCATTGTGGATTTTAAGGCCTTGAAGTAGTTTTAATACACCTGGTTCTGTATGATGTTAATGTTAAACATATTCGGGAACTTCTGTTTACCCATTGGTTTGATGTTGTCTTCTGGTTCGTTGGAGTTAAATACCGATGAAAATTGGTTGTTCAAGATGTTTTGCCGTTGGTTCTGAGTATGTAAGGCCATCTGTTGCTTTAAGGGGTGCCACTCCACTGCTGTCCTTGTTTTTACTGTTTATAAAACTCCAGAAGCGTTTTGGGTTTGAAGTGCAATCTGGTGAGATTATGTTGGTTAGATAATCATTGTAGGCCTTTTTGCATGCTGTTTTTGGTGCAGATTTTAGATGTTGGTACTTTTTCTTGTCCCTTGATCTGTTTGATGATTTTACCCTGTTAAAGCATCTTTTCTTACGCCGTGATAGTGCTTTTATCTCTTTTGTGATCCAGGATTGACTAAAGCGGCTGGTGGTCATCTTTGATGGTACTGATGAATCTAGGATGTTAGTTAGGGCGGTGCTGATGTCTAGCCACATCTTTGCTATAGATGACTGAATAGTGTATTTTTCTAGGAATTGATGTTGGAATTCTAAACATTCCTTTTTTAGTTTTTCATTGTCTGCTCTTTTCCATAGATGTATTTTCCGTTTTACCGGTTTCCCTTGTTTTGCAGCTGCAGATGATTCAATAAAGACTGCATCATGATCTGATATACCAGGTAAAGGAGAGCATCTGTTGATAAGGCTTGGCCGGTTTGTAAGAAACAAGTGTGTTGTCCAGACGGGTGGGAAAAGTGACTGTGTGCTCCATATGACAGTTGTGGATCATGTCTAGGAGTCTTTTGTTGATACCAGAGTTTACTTTATTTCCTTGAATGGATGTTGAGTTCCAGTTAATGTCAGGAAGGTTTAAATCACCCCCTATCCCTAAACTTGATTTTTTGTTACTTTGGTGTACATGTTCAATAGTTTCGCAAAGTAAGTCCATATACTAGTAGTTGGTGTCGCTTGATGGTGGTCTATATACAGATCCGATAATGAGTGACAAATTTTTGCCCAGATTTAGTTTAGCAAATACTGCCTCAGATGTTGTTGTGGTTTCAATGGCGTCAGAGATGTAATCCTTCTTTATTGCCAAAAGAACTCCTCCATATCCATCTTTCCTGTCTTTGCGGATGACTTCATAGTTTGGTGGAAATATTTCTGCACTGCATATTGACGGCAGCAGCCATGTTTCTGTGCCCACGATGATACTTGGGTCGGATTGTTCAATAAGGTTCATCACCTCTGCTTTTTTGTTTTTTATACTTTGAAAGTTGATGACTATAATTTCATTTGTGAGCTATGTGGTTTGTATTGCTTTGTTGGTTTAGATGGGGAAGAGCAGGATGTTGGTGGCCCCGGACTGTGTGTAAGTACATCGCTGATGTCACTGCTATCAAAAGTTGAAAAGCTGTTGCGTGTAGATATTATAGTGGAGTCAAATAAACTGGATGTAAAGTTTGGCATTCCGCAGTTAGTGCAGTGCCATGATAGGTTGTTTAAAGACATGTATACAGGGGTGGACATATGTATACATTCGGCGTGAAACCACTTTTCACAGTCATCACAAGCTTCTCCTCGTTGCTTCCATGTAACGGCTTTATTGCATATCTGACATGGGTATTTTGGGGTTCTCGGCCCTGGATTTTGTTCTGTGTCTGATGCATTGAGAATAAGTATCAATGAGATGTAAGTGAGAACATGTTTCCTACCTCGTCTTATATTTGGGTAAATTCCCTTGTCCCTCTTGTGGGCAAATTGCATTACTATACTTCTCTGTAGTGAACTGTCTTTTGAGTATAATGGGAAGGTCTGAATAGTATCTTCTCTATCTGTATCTTCATGATTTGTAAGTAATCCTATGATGGAGATCCACATCAATATAAGATTCACACATCCGCAAGTCATTGTGATTGTTTATATTGACTACACAGAACCGGAAGTTGTTATCGTTTGTGTAAAAAAGTTAAATTATCTATGTTTACTTATATTTTCACACAGGTAGGTGTTGGATATGATCACTTTCAATGTTTTAATGCTTGGGATCAAGTTTCCTGTAAAGATCTTCAATAAAATAGGTGATTTGATATTTTTTCTCTGCTCTGCAAATTCAGGTTTGTCTACGTCACGCAAGTAAGTCATTTACTCATTACTATTGAGATTATTTTTCACTGCCTCTCAGTTACAGTCTATTGACTTTGAAATTTTGCTTATTTTTCATGTATTAGTTTGTGATTAGGTCAGTTTATGAGGAACCACTAGTGGTAAGTTGATGATAATTAGTATGCATTTGTATAAGTATTGGCACATCTCATTACCATTGAGATTATTTTTCACTGCCTCTCAGTTACAGTCTATTGACTTTGAAATTTTGCTTATTTGTCATGTATTAGTTTGTGATTATGTCAGTTTATGAGGAACCACTAGTGGTAAGTTGATGATAATAAGTATGCAGTTGCATAAGCATTGGCACATCTTATTTCCATGGAGGTTATTTGGCCCCAACCCCTCAGTCATGGTCTTTTGACTTTGAAATTTTGCTTAGTTTACATGTATAAGTATGTGTTCAGGTTTGTTGAAACGGAACTATTTATGATAAGTCAATAGTATTTGGTATGCAGTTGCATAAGCATTGGCATATCTCATTTCAATGGAGATATTTTGGCCCCACCCCCTCAGTCATGGTCTTTTGACTTTGAAATTTTTCCTTAGTTTACATGAATAAGTATGTGTTTAGGTTTGTTAAAATGGAACTATTTATGATAAGTCAATAGTATTTAGTATGCAGTTGTATTTGCATTGGCACATTTCATTTCCATGGAGATTTTTTGTCCCCTGCTCCATAGGTCATATTTTATTGACTTTGAATTTTGCTTAGTTTACATGTATTAGTTTGTGTTTAGGTTTGGTAAAAAGGGAACTATTTATGATAAGTCAATGGTATTTGGTATGCAGTTGTATTAGCATTGGCACATCTCATTTCCATGAAGAGTTTTTAGCCATATACTTACAGTCATTGTTCACTGACTTGGAATATTTGCAAAACTGACATGTTAAAATGTTGCTATTTTAATTTCAACATTTGCATTATCAAAATTACAAAATAGCGAGACATATCTCTGTGATTACAGTTTATTACATTGAAATAATACAATACCTTTTCTAATATTTCGTGGATATCAAGAAGTGTTGTCATGTATTTGTTACACAGTGCATCATCCAGTGGTCTTTTCTGTATCCTTATCAGTTCATCTTCTTTGACCTGGTCAAGTTGAAGGATATTGGTCTTCAGCTCATCCATCAATGGGCCATACTCATCCTTGGTTATACCACATGTTGTGTTATGACTCAGATAGTCATTCTTATTCCGTCGGAGTATATGGACTGCTTCTTCATCAAGTTGTCCCAAGTTACAGCAGTTATATAATATAAGACCACACAAACTCAAATCAAGATCCGCTGGCTTCACTGACTTAGCTGTGTACTTACAAAAACAGTTGTGTATACCAGGCCCGGGATTTTCAGCATGTAATTGTTTCCATTGGTGATGATTTAGAGGAAGAGCTCCTCTGTTGGTGCAGTTTGCTTTATCTTTACAGCACCATGCATTTCTGTGGCGTAAGTGAAATAAGATGTGGATGACTGACTCTTTATCAAGGAAATCCTTCAGACATCTGAATTTTAGGCCTTTATATTTTTCTTTTAACTTTTGTTGAAACAAGGGAGTAACAACCTCTAGGTAAATAGATCCAATGATGAAGTATCTTTTTTTATCTTCTTTGTCCATTCTATAAATACATGATACACATCTTGACTTGATAAAGCCTCAATTGGTATTACAAATTATTTCAACAAAGTCATAAAGCCTGTTACTTTATTTAAAACAGGACTAGAATTATATATATTGTAAATATTATTTTATTTTATATTGTTTTATGTATTATATCTGTTCATTTTGATAGTCTCTAATAATAATGTATGACATGGCTCTCATTTTATTTATTATCGTTTTACAATGTATAATTACTGAATGTACATGTTGAGAGATACAACTTTTATATCATAAAACATTTAATAAGAATATAAATTATTTTATTTTTATCCTTATATTTGGATTTAAGCCATTTCTCCTAATCAAAAGATTTTAACTTTTAACATTGATTTAGAAGCTACAAATATCATTTATATTGATAAAGGTCTCAGAATTGCCTTAAACCTATAAGGAATATTCACTTTATAAAATGATTAAAAATGTTTTTAATTTACTTACTTTCTTTTTTGTTTCACTTTGAATAAATGATTGTATAATGGCTGACAACATTCATAAAATAGGAAATTACCTACACTATTTTTAGTAACATACACTTGGGTTTAACCATATAAATCTTTAAGTGTTTACCTGGATTTTTTAAAAGGACTACACTATGTAATATATTTGATATGAAATTGAAAGAAATGTAGGGCTCTTATTGTCAAGTAGTACAGATTTCATATAAAGGTTCCTATATAATGTTTTTTAACCATTGTGTACATAAAATGTAGGCATCAGTATTAATTTAAGATCTCAGGTTTTTTTTCAATGTTTGTGTACAACTTGTTAATCTTTTTGTTTTTACTATTTTAACTTTTTTTTCTGTATCAAAGGAGTCAAAATAAGTATTTGTCTAGTTTCCAGACAATAACTTGTGTGCAAGTGTATGGATCTTTCTGAAATTGTACCACAAGGTTCCATTCCAAAAAAGGAAGGTTGGCATTGATTTTGGGGGTTATGGCCCAAACTGTTTAGGTATTAGGGGCCAACAACAATACTTTTCTAATACTTTGTATATATTGCTGATTTCTTGACCAATTTCAATGTGGTTTTATTCTTGAATTCCTCATGTTCCTGGGGTTCTTAAATATAATGAATCTAACCATGTATTAAGTCTTTGGAATTTGGTCCCCGGTTTTTAGATTGGTCCACATGAGGTTCAAAGGGTCCAAAATAAAACTTGATCTAACCTTGTATTTAAAAAAAAAATGATTTTTGGGCCCTCTTATCCAATTGGTGTACATTGAGGTCAAAAGGGTCCAAAATAAAATTTTGTTTGATTTTAACAAGATCTGAATTCTAGGGTTTTTTTGATATGCTGAATCTTAACATATATTTAGATTTTTAACCGGATTTTTGTGACAAAAATGTCGGTTATTGATTTGGGGATGTACGGCGGGATGCTGGGCGGCCGGGCGGGCGGGCGGGCCATCGGGCGGGCGGCAATCAAATGTTGTCCGTGCATTAACTCATGAACCGTTCAACAAAAGCTTTTGAAATTTTAATATGTTGTTACTGACAACTAAATGAAGGTCAAGTTAATAATGGCGATTTTGACTTTTACCGTTCAAGAGTTATAGTTCTTGAAAGATTGAAAAATGGAGTTTCCAGTCGTGTCCGTGCATTTACGCATGAACTGTTTTACCAAAGCTTCCCAAATTTTAATATGTTGTTACTGATGACAAAATGGAGGTCAAGTTCAATAATGACGATTTTGACTTTTACCGTTCAGGAGTTATGGTTCTTGAAAGATTGAAAAATGGAGTTTCCAGTCGTGTCCGTGCATTTACACATGAACTGTTCTACCAAAGCTTCCCAAATATTAATAAGTTGTTACTGATGACAAAATGGAGGTCAAGTTCAATAATGACGAATTAGACTTTTACCGTTCAGGAGTTTTGGTTCTTGAAAGATTGAAAAATGGTGTTTCCAGTCGTGTCCGTGCATTTACGCATGAACTGTTCTACCAAAACTTCCCAAATATTAATAAGTTGTTACTGATGACAAAATGGAGGTCAAGTTCAATAATGACGAATTAGACTTTTACCGTTCAGGAGTTATGGTTCTTGAAAGATCGTAAAATGGCGTTTCCATTCACGTTGTTGCATTTACTCATGAACCATTCAATCTAAGCTTTTCAAATTTTAATATGTTGATACTGATGACAAAATTTAAAATTGTTTGTTGTCAACAAAAATTGAATGTATGGGAGTCTTTGATATGCTAAATCTAACTATGCATTTAGATTTTTGTTTTTTGTGACCAGTTATCAAATTGGTCCACATTGAGATCAAAATGGTCCAAAATAAATTTTCTTTGATTTTAACAAAATCTGAATTCTTGGGGTTTTTTGATATGCTGAATCTTTTAACATATATTTTGATTTTTGATTATAGTCCCAGTTTTCAAGTAAGTCCAATTTGGGGTCCAAATTTAAAATTGTTTGTTGTCAACAAAAATTGAATGTATGGGAGGTTTTGATATGCTAAATCTAACTATGTATTTAGTTTTTTGATTTTTGGGCCCTGTTATCAAATTGGTCCACATTGAGGTCAAAATGGTCCAAAATAAAACTTTCATTTCATCAAATATTGAATTATTGGTATTGATTGATATGCTGAATCAATCCATGGCCATGTATTAAGATTTTGGATATTGGACAATAATAGGTAAATTTAATTGAGTTCATGTGACCACATTCATTCTGTGCCAGAAACCTATGCTGTGTCAACTAATCACAATCCAATTCAGAGATGTATCAAGCTTGAATGGTGTGTCCATACTTGCCCCAACTGTTCAGGGTTTCGACCTCTGTGGTATTTAAAGCTGCGCCCAGACGAGCTTTGTTTTTTTTCAGCTCACCTAGCCCAAAGGGCCAAGTGAGCTTTTCTTATCACTTGGCGTCCGGCGTCTGTCGTGCGTCGTCTTTAACTTTTACAAAAATCTTTACCTCTGAAACTACTGGGCCAAATTTAACCAAACTTGGCCACAATCATAATGGAGGTATCTTGTTTAAAAAAATGTGTCCAATGACCTGGCCAACCAACCAAGATGGCAGCCATTGCTAAAAATAGAACATAGGGGGTAAATGTAGATTTTGGCTTATATCTCTGAAACCAAAGCATTTAGAGCAAATCTGACATGTGTAAAATTGTTGATTAGGTAAAGATCTATTTGCTCTGTAATTTTCAGATGAATTGGACAACCCGTTGTTAGGTTGCTGCCCCTGAATTGGTATTTTTAAGGAAATTTTGCCGTTTTTGGTTATATTCTTGAATATTATTTTAGACAGAGATAAACTGTAAACAGCAATAATGTTCAGCAAAGTAAGATATACCATATATCAGTTGACCCCTTGAGGAGTTATTGCCCTTCATAGTCAACTTTTCATAATTTTTTGTATCTTTTACAAAAATCTTCTGCTCTGAAACTAACTACTAGGACAAATTTAACCAAACTTGGCCACAATCATCATTAGGGTATTTAGTTTGAAAATTTAGTTTGATAATTTAGTTTGAAAATTGTGTCCCCAGTGAACCAAGATGGCCAACATGGCTAAAATTAGTACATAGGGTAAAATGCAGTTTTTGGCTCATATCTCTGAAACCAAAGCATTTAGAGCAAATATGACAAGATAAAATTGTTTTTAAGGTCAACATTTATCTGCCCTTCAGATCATTAAGGCAACCTGTTGCTGCCCCTGAATTTGAATATTAGTAAAGTAAGATCTACAAATACACCACCATCACAAAAACACAATTTTGTCATGAATCCATCTGTGTCCTTTGTTTAATATGCAGATAGACCAAGGTTATCGACACAGGCTCTAGTATCTATATACAATTGTATATAGAAATGGTTTAGATTAAAATTCCATTAAAAAACAAATGGGGCAAACAATGAGGCATTTTATGAAAGCAAATCTAAAAAATGTAGTTTTAGTAATTAGATTGTGCAGAGTTTTTTTTAAGTACAAACTGTACATTTGTGTGATGGACCTGATAATATTAATTAGTAAGATCATATTATAAATTTATGTTTTCAGTGATTACAACAGAAACTCCACCTCTTTAAGTTCTTACACATCCAGTACAGTAGCAGGGGATGAAGTTTACACTGCCCTGTGGATGCTGTTTCTTGGACTACTATTTAAAGGTCTAATTACTATTTTTACCTTTGGTATAAAGGTAAGTGTCCATGGATTATTTTTACCTGTGCAAAGCATCTACTCTCATGGGTACAACTCTTGCCAGTAGGTATAAGAAGATGTGGTATGAGTGCCAATTAAAAGATTCTCCATTTAAGTCAAAATTTGTTAAACAAACTATTATAGGTCAGTGTACAGACACAGAGCCTTGGCTCAGATCTAACAGCAAGGTATAAAGCCCCCCAAAAATTACTAGTGTAAAACCTTTCAAACAGGAAAACCAAGGGTCTAATCTAAATGTAAAAAAAAACAAAAAACCGACGAACATTTATGAAAAACATCAACAAACAAAAAGCATGGAACATTAGGTTCCTGACTTAGGACAGAGGCAAACATATTCAGTGGGTTAAAACATTTAATAGGTACCAACCTTCACCCTTACCTGAACAAATAATGTAACATCACAACAAAGAAAGACCCACTATAAGATTAAGAAATAATTCATGGGGCTTAAATGTATTGTGATTTTACCAGGGATTGGCCCTTTACCCTGAGCTATAGAATGTAAAATGCCTATATTCTGACGTCAATGATCTATGACATCGGGTAGCTCATTCATAAAAAAGCATATGACGTGGGAGTACGATCGGAACAGCCCAAACAATATATTCAAATTTTACCACGGGTGTGTACTCAAAGTGTTTGAAGGACGTCATGTTAGAATATGATTAAAAATAGCTTAACTCAATCAAATGACACATTAACACAAACAAGTGAAGATTCACTGAACTAATAATTTTTATCTATGATATAATGTTAATACATAATCATTTAAGTAAGGGGTGAGATGTTCAACAATATCAGGAAAGCAACCATAAAAAAACATTTGACAACATGCCGTTAAGTAAAATAATGTATGTATACAGTAAAGAAAACAAATATATTTTACAAAATTAATGATTTTTTTGTTCATGGTATGAGAACAGAAGTGAAAATTTATAGTCATTTACAAACACTAATCAAAACTGGTATATACTAAAAATACATTCGGAGTTGACGTCCATTATCACTGTACTAGTATACATATTTTTAGGGGCCAGCTGAAGGACACCTACGGGTGCGGGAATTCTCGCTACATTGAAGACCCATTGGTGGCCTTCAGCTGTTGTCTGCTCTATGGTAGGATTGTTGTCGCTTAGACACATTCCCCATTTCCTTTCTCAATTTTATTGATTGATTGTTGGTGGTTTAACGTCCAATGGCAAATATTATTATCATTATATTAATTAAAAATAGAAAGACGAGATTTAAAGCTAAATAAGTAAACATTAAATAAGTTTATGCCAAATATTACAGACAGCAACTAATTACAACGACTGCACAACAGAGACTTTAAAAAATAATAGTTGGAAATGGCTTGCATTGTTACAACTTCCATGTACTTTGTTTCTGGTTATGTTCACTGAATTTTAAAATAGCTGATGTGTAGGGAGAATTTTTAACATATATTTACATGACTGTTTTCAGGTTCCTTCCGGTTTATTTATTCCCAGTATGGCAGTAGGAGCTATTGTAGGAAGAATTGTTGGTATAGGCATGGAACAGTTAGTAGTGTAAGTATTACCTTTTGTTCATTAAGATGAAATTCAAAAAGAGCTAAAGAAGCATTGTCATCCCAACATCCATTTGCTGTGTGTTCACAATCACATCGGATTTCAAGATTATAGACATTAACTAGAAGTAGTAATCCAAAAAATGTATTACTTTGCATGTTGGGTAGTTAGAGGCAGTCCTACAGTATATATATATTGCTAGGATGAAGTCGGAAGATAAATTATTTTATGGTTTATTAGCCTGCATCAACGTTTATAATTGAGTTCTTATAATTAAATATTTTTAGAGTTAGCAAGGCAAAAGTTGGCAATAGTGGTTATTTAAAAACTTGAAAGAAGAAGAATCGTTTTTAACTTTTAATGAAAGGTATCTTAGGAGTAGTTTAGCATAAACTTGAAATATTAGTCATTTTGACCTATAATTTGTGACATTATATCTTTCAGAAATTGTGTAGAACTTAGCAAACTTTGTTATTCAAAACATTTTATATGCCCCTTTTATAGGCATTATGGTTTTGATGAAGTTGAGATCCAATCATCTTGAAACTTAGTTCACATTTTCCCTATGATATGATCTTTCTTATGTTAATGCCAAATTAGAGTTTTGACCCCTATTTTACAGTCCACTGAACATAGAAAATGATAGTTCTAGTGGGGCATCCATGTACTATGGATACATTCTTGTTTATTTGCTTGGACATTCATAGAATGTAAGACATCAGGATTATAATCTTGATGCGGTAGCAAGGAAGTAGCCTGTGTTCTTCATACCTTGTATATGTTATAAAGTTTCTGTCTGTCATATGTGTTGAACTCTATGGAAACTAATTATCACTGAAACTGAATGTGACTGTGCTCATTTATTGAATGACATGACCACTACAAATGTATACAAATGATAATTTTTACAATTTTGGAAGTTAGGATTTATGGTAAAGTTACTTAAAGGTCCACACCATTTCCTGTCAGAAAAAGTTTTACAAATATGTTTTTTTTGTTGATAAATGCATTGCTTAAACAACAACAATTATTTTGTAAGTACTTTTTATAATGTTGTCTTTGTAGGAGGAACCATGACAACCCATTTTTCCAGAATATGTGCCAATCAAAACAGTTCTGTACTATAACACCAGGATTGTATGCCATGGTGGGAGCTGCTGCAGCTTTAGGGGGAGTTACAAGAATGACTGGTGAGGTTAAAAGTATAGTACTAATTCATATATCAGTGTTATTTTGTTATATTGAAGCCCAAGCTGCTTTGGACTAGGAAAGTAACTGGTCAGAATCATTGCATGCAACTCATTTGTACATAATAATATGTTTTGTGTACATTATTTTCACTATCCTTATAGATTATAGAGAGATGGACACTAAACCACTTTTGTTCAATTTTTGTTAACAGTAAAAGATATATATGTACTAATAATTGCAGTGACCTACTTCTATATATTTCTAAGTCTATTGTAGTGATTATTTTTAAGTTGTTTTTATGTTACAATTTATTGCTATAAAATTATTGTAACCTTCTTTTATATAATTCAGTATCTTTAGTGGTAATTATGCTTGAGTTGACTGGTGGATTGCAGTATATTGTGCCATTAATGTTAGCTGTGATGACAAGTAAATGGGTTGGAGATGCTTTAGGAAAAGATGGAATGTATCCTTTTTACCTTATAGGTGATAAAGATATTCAGACTGAAAATTCCTCTTTGAGACCTTGCAAAAACATGTCCCCTTCAAACATAGAGGCAACATGCTACTTTATTAGTTTTATTTATGCATTATTCAAAGGATTCTGTCCCATGTTTGTAGGAGTATGTTAAATAACCCTCAAAAGGATATTATTCTGTTCTCTCCAAAAATACAGAACTATGGTTCATAAGAGTCTTATTTTTAAGTAAGATAACCCTGAAATGATAATATGCTAGTGTATAATTTAAAACTCAAGTTTTTTTCTAAGAAAAAATGAGTGAAAATATCAAAATACCATAATCAAGCGAAAATAAGCCTTAAATAGTTGACTTTTGATTGATAGCATCACATATTACTGAAATTATAGTTATAGATATCAGAGATGAAAAATGTTGATAGTTAAATGCATTTATGTCATTATATAAAAAAATATTTATACATCAAAGGAAAATTATGATGTCCTACGTAGAATTTTTTTGAAAAAGTCATATCCCCAAAATACTGAACTCTGATGAAAATTCAAAAAGGAAAGTTCTTCAAATGACAAAATCAAAAGCTCAAACACATCAAATAAATGGATAGCAAATGTCATATTCCTGATACAGACATTTTCTTATGTAGAAAATGGTGGACTAAATCTTGTTTTAAAGCTAGCTAAACCTCTCACTTGTATGCGAGTCGCATCCACTATTATAATTATTATATTGACAACGATATGTAACAAAAAAGAACAAAATGGCATTATATTTTGGTCACATTCTTGTTTCTATACAGTTTAAAATAGTCTCATTTATTTAAAAAAAAAATTTTTATCTGTTCATTCGTTTTACGCACACTTTTCTCAGTGGCACTGCCATGAGAAAAACAAGTTCCACAAATTTGTGCCCTTCATAAATCAAGAGTTCATCCTTGTATTGTAATATACCGGTAGTTTGTAAATTCATGTTAACCTACTGTTTTTTGTGTGTAAAATAATGTTGGTTTTTTTTTGGTATTAGTGTTGTCCATTTTGACTTCCCCTTGTAATAAATTTTTGAGGTGCAATTCAGACATTTCCATGGATAACTGGGTACAAATATTTTTTTTCCTAGCCTTTTTTTTTAAATGAATTATAATGTCATAGCATAGTAAATTTCTATTGGTCTAGGGGAGACAACTGCAGATAATTTTGATTTTTTTTTAATGCACTTTAGAAGCATAAAATTATTCAGTTCAACATACAGAATGAAATAACTGAAGATAAGTTAGTTGTAAAAACATTAAAATTAAAAACCTTAGAAGAACAGAAGGATATTCAGTAAAAACTCTGTCATATTTTATTTGTATATACCGGTAAATAAATGATATTACATGCATCGTACTAACTAACACAAAGGTTACTGGTTCAATTTCTGTTCTGGGATGAAAATTTCAGGGACTGAATTTGTGGCTCTACTTTGAAACCATTTACAAGTATCGTCTTGAGGAAAAGATGATAGTCCTTCGGGAAGGGACGATAAACAGCTGACCCATGTTAAAGAGAGAGCCATATCTCTTGCGCATACAAGACACCCTTGTAGATTTCAAAAATGAGCAGGCTAATGCAGCTACAAGGCAGCACTGCCACCTGCAAAGTGGAAAGGGATTAATAGAAGTTGCAGTAACTTGTTTCCCAATCCACTATAAAAAATATGTTTAAACTAAATGATATTAGTTCTATGTCAGCCATCCTGCAGGATGATGTCTATAGCTGGCACAGCTGCACATGCTTATTCAAACTTAAAATCTGTTACTGATCAAGTCTTTTGAAATCATTTTATTTCGGTATATGATATGATTTTTTGTCAATATAAAGTTATAATCCCTCAATTAATTAAATCAATGGCACAGAACTCTACGGTTACAATTAGTGTGTCAAGTTAGTACAAGTGTAACATTGAATAAGCCATTTATTATTATTTGTATATTATTCTCTGAAATGAATGGGATGGCAACATGAAGTGTACTTAAATTGTGGGAGAAGATATAACCAGTAGAAACTATATATATTTGTTCTTAACATAGTTCAACAGATATGATGCACATATAGCATTAAATGGTTATCCATATTTAGACAGTAAAAAAGAGTTTACCCATACAACTATAGCAGCTGATGTGATGAGGCCAAGGTATATATCATCTATTGTTAACTTTGAAATAGATACTACGATTACTTGACAATATAACACAATACAAGGATAATCCATAGGATGATATCTGAACATATGTTCATGTAGTCCTCATACAATTTCCACATAATATCAGCTTATTTGTTAATTATGTCTTCCCTCTAATAATTAAAGACATATCATATGGTTTAACCCTGGATTTCTGTCTCCTAGTAAGAAGTGAGAAATTTGGAAATTATACACTTGCTACTTTAAATAAGAGGATGACAATAATTATTATTTGCATAGGACTTTTAAAATATTTCAGCTATTAAACTATTCATGATTTCCCAGGCCCTTTAAATGCTATGAATGTGAAGTTACATTTAATTTTACTAATAAGGATATTTAAGAGAGCAGATATTCTAAACATTAAATAAAAAAAACTTTCCCCCAGAAATGTGTATATATTTTTTTATCAATATCCCGCTTTATTTATTAAGATACTGGAGATATGGTGCTGCTCAGTAAGTGTGTTGTTGTATGTTGTGTGTATTATTTTAAAGCATGTCAGTAATGTTAGTTATAAATCTGCTTCACATGAATGTTTGATGTTGCTGTAATACATGTTTTTTCTGCTAAAATGTCATAAATTTAACAATTGAAATTTAGTACTTTTAGCTTTAACTAACTTGAGAACTTGTATGAATTTTGAATTAAATGACATTTTCTGGTTTGATTTAAAATTTCATAATCCACATTTGCATGATAAGTACTAATTATAACGTTGGTATGAAAAGCAACTGTTGTGAAATTGATTTATTAGTTTAATTGAGATTTAATTGTAATTTTTGTTTTTATTGAGATTTGGGAATATTTAATAATGTAGATTTTTTTTTTCTTTTAAGCACATTTAAGAGACAGAGTTTGGGCACACATTGAACCCTCATTTTCAAGGAGACTTTATTTGGCATGTAGCCCCTTGTAGCCCACTTCACCACAATTTAATATCAGGATTTTTAAAATGTAGTTGGTGTAGATAAATCTGAAAAAAATCCTTGTTTGACATATTTGTGAAATAGCTACTTAGAAATTTAAAAAAAATAAGGTAATAATTTTGCCAAAGTCCAAAGAATTAAAAATATTATAAATATTGTGAAATATTATGTTTACATTTTCATCAATATCATGTAATTACTTACACTTTTAGAGATAAAATGAATATTGCGTTTATCTACAATAATACTTGTGAACCAGATTAGATGATTATTGTCCATGTGGACTCAAGTCACAATTTGTCTATATTGATACAGATAAGAGCATGAACTCTTGTCTATCATTAATGATCCAGATTTGACCTCTAGATTTGTTTTGCTTTGATGTGTTGTTTGATCATGATATCTTTGATATTTTTACTTTTTCAAAGATATTCACTAATACTTTTAATGTGTTGCATTGTAGTGTTTCTGTCATGTCGTTTTTCTCCTCTTATAGTTAATGTGTTTCCCTCAGTTTTGGTTTGTAACCCGGATTTGTTCATCAATCAATTTATGAATTTCGAACAGCTATATACTACGTTGCTTTATTAAGCATAGCAGTATTTTGATATAATTTCTATTTTGAGTAAAGGTGTGTCAATACAGTATAAAAAATATTTTTATTGGAAAATGTATGCATCAGCAATCATATTTTGCTATCATAATGAGCATGCATCCAAATTTCTACCAAATTCTATGAAAATATAATAATTTCATTAGTTTTTTATTAATTTAAAAGCCAAATTTATTCTTTCAGCTTGTGACCTTTTTTTAGAAAACTTTTGTTTGCCCAACACTTGTTTTACTAGTTGTAGCGAAAGAGCTTATGCTTCAGAATTACGACTAGGTTTTTGGGACCAGAATCAAAAAAGGCAACCATAATCAAAGAAGATCTTTTATAGCGAACCCTATGATAGTTTTCCATAGATTCACCTGCAAGTTACCTGTCCATTTAAACTTTTGTAAGTTCTATTGTCCCATCCAACAAATACAACAGGTATTGTTCTCTGTATAGTTCATTCACCAGGACCTTTAAATTTCTTCTAGGAGAAATATATCACTCATTGATTAATTTACCTGACCAAAAAATTATCTTTTTTTTTATTGAAATACTTCTATAAACTCACATAAACTGTATGCAATATTGTATTTATTCAATCTATCATTAATATATTTTCAATCTGTTCAATATAAAATCTGATTTAATAATAAAAAGTTTATTTTAGACACATTTTTTAGTATTTTCCAATGAATTTGCATGTTTTTGTTGTTGTTAATTTATAGACTATGTTTATGAAGACCTTAATTTAAAAATAATAATATTCAAATTTTTATTTATCAAACACACAAAAATATTGATTATTTGATCAGAAATCAACTTTTAATTTTTAAATCAGTATTAATATTGAACACATTAAAATCGAGTTTTTGATATTAAATAAATACAACACCACATGAACATCACATGCAGTTTTGTGAGTCCTTTGTTAGTATTGGTATAAGTATTTTTGCATCATTGACAGTTCAATTTTTTGTTCAGGTAAATTAATCAATGAGTGATAGATTTCTCTTTGGAAGAAATTTAAAGGTCCTAGTGAATAAACTACACAGAGAACAATACCTGTTGTATTTGTTAGATGGGACAATAGAACTGCCAAAAGTTTAAATCGACAGGTAACTTGCAGGTGAATCTATGGAAAACTATCATAGGGTTCGCTATAACATTACTGTTGCTACAACAAGTGACCAATCTGTTTTGCGTGTTAATTTTTCAACTCCTGGGGTCTATGTCTGCTAAGGCTTAATGTGGTTAAAATCCAGAATTTTTTTTTTAAAGTTTTACAAAAAAAAAACTATTTTTCATCAAATTGAGATTTAGTAAAACAAGGTTCTGTATCAAAATTGACAATCAAATAAAAATAAAGAATATAATTTATTATTTTTACCCTGATACATAATCCTCAGACAAATCTTAAAAGACATTTATATAGTTTTCATTGTTATTGTACATCATATCAATCATGAACTTTTTTTCTTTTTTCAGGAGAAATGATCCTCCACTTTGTGTAATAACACAAGATTCTATGACTGTAGAGGAAGCGGGTAAGATTTTATAATTGAATTTGATAAACTTGATATTTGTATTGGGTCTTGAAAAAGTGATACACATCTATGTGTTATTACACAGAATTCAATGAGGGTAAAGAACATGGACTAATAGATATAGGAAGATGTGGTGTGAGTGCCAATGAGACAACTCTCCATCCAAATAACAATTTAAAAAAACCATTATAGGTCAATGTACGGCCATTTAAAAAGACAATACTGTTATATCATATGTATAAGGGTGTTCTGGTCATACAATTCCCAAAATGTTTTAACAACTTATACAATGTTATAGTTTCTTATATACTCAATAATTTCATATTGGTCTGTTATATGGACTGAAAAACACGAGGACTCTAAGTTATCACTAAATAATCAATTTGTTTTTTTGTGCTACAGAATGGAAAAAAATACTGTACCAACAAAACTGACATGATTTGTCATTGTTTACCAACTACTTAGACAGCAGGAATATGGAAAGGCGCTCTTTTAAATGAAATAGTTTTGAAAACGTTTAATAAAAAAATTGTAATTTGATAAATTTCCTTTGTTGAATTATTTTCAAACACATCAAATTTTTTATTGTATTTTTCATTTAAAGGTGAAAAACTTTCTATTTCAGAAGCCATATTTAGAGATACAAGTCATAATGGGTTCCCTGTAGTATTATCCAGTGAATCACAATATCTTGTTGGTTTTGTTTTAAGAAGAGATTTAATGTTAGCCATTGGTAAGATATAGCTATAAAAAAAGAAGGAATTAAAATTTGAAAGTTTTACTGAATTGTCAATTCACAACTTTTATTGAAATGCTTTCCATTATGAAGTAGCTACACAAAACTGTGAAGAAATGAAACAGAATCAATATCTTTATAAAAAAGGAAACAGTAATTGCCAAAAAAGGCTCAAACCACAAAAGTAAACTGACACAACTGGTCAATTATCACACCAATATAAAACAAATGCAAATGTTTCAGAGCTTTTAGACTAAGTAGTAGATTTTTGCTACCAGTCTCTTTTTAGAATTTGTTTGTAAATCTTAGTCTCAGTGCACTTTGGTTCAATACTATGACTTGAAACAAATGTTAACTTTTGATCTTTGCTTTATTTTACAGCTAATGCAAGAAAAAATCAAGAAGGAGTAGTTAGTAATTCTATAGTATATTTTTCAAGTCAAGTACCAAATAATCCTAATGATCCTGCTCCACTTAAATTAAGGAAAATATTAGATATGGTAAGTTTTATGTTAAAGGTTCTGTTTTTCATTTGATGGTGACTTACATTGGTAATTGATAAACAACACATTCTATCCTCCCAAATAACTTCCTATATTAATACAATGATATTTAGTATGAAAAAAAATACTGATAAACTTTATAATCCAGATTCCAAAATTATAATTGGGCCTTTTCTTATATAAATTAATTTTGAATGTAACTCCTTCTGATTGACTGACAGTGTTTTGTCTATTAGCTCATAGACATATTTTGGTCATGTGACCTTGACATTCATGATTTCAACTGGCTTAAAATGCAATTGAGAATTGAATTATAAGGAATGACTGTAACATTTTTTCTGTCTATTCAAAATAGCATCAAAATTGTAGTGCACACTTTAAAATAGTGGGTAAATTAGTGTGCAACACATTTTGTACTTAACTTAGGGATTGACTGTAATATTTTTTCTGTCTATAAAGAAATAACATCAAAAATGTGTTGCACACTGAACTTAAAGTGTGCACCACATTTTTTAGGTTACTTCGAATAGACAGAAAAATTATTACAGTCATTTCTTATAATTCAATTCTAAATTCTGTTTTAAACCGGAGTAAACCAGGAAAAATCATTGATGATGTCACAGTCACATGACAAAATAATGTCTTTGATCTAATAAACAAAAAAACATCAGCCAATCAGAAGATGTGTTACATCCAAAGTTAAATTATTTCTTCATAGACAGAAAAACATTAGTTGTTCCTCAAATAGAGGCAGAAATAAGAATTAAAAAAAAAAACATAAGCAAAGAAAAATATATAATTTGACAATGTTCATAAAGTTAATAAAATAAAGAATCAAAATATATCTAAGATCAAGTTTGAAAGTATTGACTTTTTGTTTTGCCAAAAAAAATGTTTGATGTGAAACAATGAATATTATGGTCTATTCTGTACAGGAATTTATAATTGTAGGCTCCTATAACAATAACTGATCAAACTCCAATGGAAACAGTTGTAGAAATGTTCAGAAAACTTGGGTTAAGACAGACATTAGTTACACATAATGGGTAAGTCACATTTTAGAAATTTTGAGATATCTGTAATTCTGACAAACCTTTGTAACACATTTTTGGTCCGAGTTTTTTTTTTTTTTTTAAAGAAAACTTGAATTTAAAATGCATGAGCTACTTATAACGGTTAAACATCCTTCTTAAAATGTATGGAAAGCTTATATTTTATAAGTTACAAATTTTGGGCAATGACATTATTTCACAACATATTTAGTATTATCAGCATGTTTTGTCACCTCTGAGAAAAAAATCAATTCACCTGATGTTCTGTTATTGGACAAATTAAAAATTCCTTTATTTTTATTTGTGAGTGAACAGAAATATAGAAGTCTTATACTGGATCAGAAATATAGAAGTCTTATGCTGAATCAGAACGAATCAATTTTGAAATGTATTGATATAATTGTCTGTACACTTTAGGTCCACACATTTGTGTTTGGGTGTGCTTTTAAAAAAAAAAACTCTAAGAAAAGAAATCAGTACATCTGATGTACTTTTAGTGATTTTCTTATTATAAGTAATCAAACAGAAACAAGTATTTTGTCAAGGACTGAGAAACAAAAACTTTCAGTTTTGTTGCTGCATGTTGTCTCTTGATTTTTCTCTTTAAAACAAAATTGTAGCAACAGACAACTCTATAATAAAGGAAAGTTTTACTTCAAACAAGAGAAAAAGAGATTATCTATTGGGTAAACATTTGATGTGGACATTTAATACTGTGGTGTTGTGTTATTTGAAATATTATCCTAATTGCCTTGTCTTTTCCTCAAATAATGAATGTACATACAACCATTACATTAAAATGGACATGACCAACTAAAAGAAGAATTGATACCTGATTATGTGCACTATTTTATTATTAACCTATGTACAATTGTAGTACAGATAGATTTTTTTTGTTTTTTGGTTACAATTACATGTACTTTTTTTCATTTTTTTTTCTAATTAAAATTTTTGAAATTTTTGGTGTTCAAGCTACACTGCATACATACATTATTACAATACATAAGGCAAGGGTTTTTTAATTTGTTGGTTTACGGATTTTCCCAATGAAAAAGTTGGGTCAGTCGGTCGGGAAAAAAAGAAAAGAAAAAATCTTTCAAGACAGAAATATGCAAAATAAATATATATTTCACCTTTCTAACAATATGTTTGTAATATGCTATTTTGTCCTCATTTCTTAATTCGAGCGTCACTGATGAGTCTTTTGTAGACGAAACACACTCTATATACTCAATTTAGTCCTGGTATCTATGATGAGTTTATTTACAACCACTGGGTCGATGCCACTGCTGGTGGAGATTTATTTCCCCAAGGGTATCACAAGCCCAGAAGTCAACACTTTTTGTGCTGACATGAATTGTCATTGATATGGTTATATTTATAAATTTACTGTTTACAAATTTTTGAATTTTTTGAAATATTAAGGCTTTTCTACTTCAGGCATAGGTTACCTTACCTGTATTTGGCAAAACTTTTAGGAATTTTGGTCCTCAATGCTCTTCAACTTCGTACTTTATTTGGTCTTTTTAACTTTTTTGGATTCGAGCATCACTGATGAGTCTTTTGCAGACGAAACGCGCGTCTGGTGTATATACTAAATTTAGTCCTGGTATCTATGATGAGTTTATTTGCAACATGCTATTTTGTCCTCATTTCTTAAATTTTAGTTTGATGAAATATTATTGCTCAGCTGTCATAATCACCGCATGACATTGTCTAAAAAAAGGGTGGGGGGTGTGTGCACGGACAAAGACGAAATTAAATGGTCATTTCACAAACAAGAAAAACAGATTCGCGTAGCTCTTAATCAATTCAAGAAAACTTGGTGAATAATGATATTCAAGCATGAAAACTGAAAAAGAAAAAAAATGTAAAAAGGTCAAACGAAAATAAGTTTCAGCACACATGTCAAAAATTAGTAGACTCGTCCACTAAACGAGAATATCGGGTTAATCTGTTGTCATGCATACACGTTTTTAGCTCACCTGTCCCGAAGGGACAAGTGAGCTTATGCCATCACTTGGCGTCCGTCGTCGTCTGTCGTCTGTCGTCGTCTGTCGTCGTAAACTATTTCAAGAATCTTCTCCTCTGAAACTACTGGGCCAAATACTTCCAAACTTTAACTGAATGTTCCTTAGGGTATCTAATTTATAAATTGTATCCGAAGTTGTGATCTATCAACAAACATGGTCGCCATTGCTAAAAATAGAACATAGGGGTCAAATGCAGTTTTTGGCTTATAACTCAAAAACCAAAGCATTTAGAGCAAATCTGAAATGGGGTAATATTGTTTATCAGGTCAAGATCTATCTGCCCTGAAATTTTCAGATGAATCAGACAACCCGTTGTTGGGTTGCTGCCCCTGAATTTGTAATTTTAAGGAAATTTTGCTGTTTTTGGTTATTATCTTGAATATTATTATAGATAGAGATAAACTGTAAACAGGAATATTGTTCAGCAAAGTAAGATTTACAAATAAGTCAACATGATGGAAATGGTCAGTTGACCCCTTTAGGAGTTATTGCCCTTTATAGTCAATTTTTAACCATTTTTCGTAAATCTTAGTAATCTTTTACAAAAATCTTCTCCTCTGAAACTACTGGGCCAAATACTTCCAAACTTTAATTGTATGTTTCTTAGGGTATCTAGTTTGTAAATTGTATCCGAAGTTATGATCTATCAACAAACATGGTCGCCATTGCTAAAAATAGAACATAGGGGTCAAATGCAGTTTTTGGCTTATAACTCAAAAACCAAAGCATTTAGAGCAAATCTGACATGGGGTAATATTGTTTATCAGGTCAAGATCTATCTGCCCTGAAATTTTCAGATGAATCAGACAACCTGTTGTTGGGTTGCTGCCCCTGAATTGGTAATTTTAAGGAAATTTTGCTGTTTTTGGTTATTATCTTGAATATTATTATAGATAGAGATAAACTGTAAACAGGAATAATGTTCAGCAAAGTAAGATTTACAAATAAGTCAACATGACGAACATGGTCAGTTGACCCCTTTAGGAGTTATTGCCCTTTATAGTCAATTTTTAACCATTTTTCGTAAATCTTAGTAATCTTTTACAAAAATCTTCTCCTCTGAAACTACTGGGCCAAATACTTCCAAACTATAACTGAATGTTCCTTAGGGTATCTAGTTTGTAAATTGTATCTGAAGTTGTGATCTATCAACAAACATGGTCGCCATTGCTAAAAATAGAACATAGCGGTCAAATGCAGTTTTTGGCTTATAACTCAAAAACCAAAGCATTTAGAGCAAATCTGACATGGGATAATATTGTTTATCAGGTCAAGATCTATCTGCCCTGAAATTTTCAGATGAATCAGACAACCTGTTGTTGGGTTACTGCCCCTGAATTGGTAATTTTAAGGAAATTTTGCTGTTTTTGTTTATTATCTTGAATATAATTATAGATAGAAATAAACTGTAAACAGCAATAATGTTCAGCAAAGTAAGATCTTCAATAAAGTCAATTTGACCAAAATTGTCAATTGACCCCTTAAGGAGTTATTGCCCTTTAAAGACTTTTTTCACAATTTGTTCATCATGTTGACTTACTTTAAAAAATCTTCTCCTTTGAAACTGCTGTATCAATTTCAGCCAAACTTAGGCTAAATGAGTTTCAGAGTATCTAGTATAAATTTTATATTTTATTTCCTTGTATGTCAAGAAACATAGCTCCTATGGCTAAAATAGAACATAGGAGAAAATGATTATTTTTTTTGGCTTTTGAAGAAAATAGGACGATCCAAAAACCATTTAAATAAATTGAAAAGCCAAAATAATCATTGATGAGAGATTTAACCAAAAGAATTAAGGTGAGCGATTCAGGCTCTTGAGAGCCTCTTGTTTTATACCCAAATGGACGATAATTTTTTATTATCTATGAAACAAGAAAATTCCACATGATTTGTTAATATTCAGTACTTTAACTTGATGTCTTCCACCTGTCCACATTTGGACAAGTCTATTTCTATGAGATGATCCATCTTAGGGACTGATGACAAATAAGAGAAACGAACTTATTGTGTAATTGGTTTTAAACACAGGTTTCGTTCCGCAAAATTATTTGTGCAAACAACATGTCAAGGTCAGTTATAATTGATTATTTTTTACAACAGAAAGTGTTATCAATTTTGATAGTGATTAATGCATTTCATTTCATAAAAGAAGAATATTTTAACTATTTATCAGGGATAATGCATTTGTTAGGATCTGCGGGAATAGAAAAGCATCAAAATTTTTATTCTCAAAATCGGAAAATTGGGTCTGCGGATCCTTAAATCAACAAATTAAAAAATCCTGGCCTAAGTGAATGACATGACATTAATGGTATTGCTATAACTGTTTTAATGCAAATAAGAAATAGATAACATTTACAAGTTTACGATATGAATATGCAGTATATGATACATCTTTAGAATACTTTGGAGTTCATTAAATATACAATCATATTCAAAATAATTTAACTAACTTCCATAAATAACCCTATCTGTGTTCTTTAGATTTGTTACAAGACTTTTCCTATCTTCTTTACCTTAAATGTATTGCATACAAATCAGGTATTAATTCTATTTTTGCAAAAGTACTTATTCATTATTAACAATTTGAAAACTACTTGTTTGAGTGACACCTCTAATACTTATTCATTATCATATTAACTGTTTTTAAGAAGTTTTGCTGTGAAATGTGTCTGTGAGTTGAAGGGAGAAAAACATTTTAATGTCCATTTTTATTAGTCGATTAGGGACTTAGTATAGTATACCCAAGAGTTCTGTCTGCTTATCTTTCCTTATGAAATTTTAATATAATTTGAATTTGAAAGCTTTTTGATCTGTCGTTTAAGAGTAAAGTTACTTTTAATAATAAGATCTAGGGCATCTTTTATACATTGCACACTAACTAAAGTTTGCCTTGATCAATTTAATAAAATCTATATACTGCTGTTTGAATTATTTATTTAACATTTTTTTCTCCAGAGTTACATAACTTTAACTGTCATACCTAAAGCGCTTTATACACATTGCGTCATTATTAGAGTAAACTTATGCTGATTAGCTATCAGATATTGTTTTAATAACACAAACTTGAGTGTGCTAACAGTGGCAGATCTAGAGGGGTTTCTGGGTTTGACCTTTGTTTTTTGGCAATCGATGCATTTGAGTTGTGACATATAGTTGGAACACACCTCCCCTTTTATCCTGGGTTTAGGACCCCCTTTCGAAATGGCTAAAATAGAATGATATAAAACTTTACAAGATATATACCTTTACTTCTGACCATTTCAACAATCAGTTCAAATGATATTTTTCACGTTTATTAATGCACTAGCTGTAGGTTGCATAGTTCAAATAATTACAAACTTTATATTATATATTATATACCTCATGTTTGTGGTATAACATCTTGGCTGCATGTTTTTTGTTTTTCTATTTAGTAAAAAATTCATATTAAGATCCATTTTGTTACATTTTGTGATCAATTTATTTGGCAATCGTTAATGGCAGTCAGCAGGGTTTATGAACATCAGTTGTTCGACCTGTTAGTCAAATGCGTTTTGTTAAAATATACTTTTTCACTTTTTTGGTCTTTTGGAAAATGTTGTTTGTGCAATTTATTTGGCAATCGCCAATGGCAGTCAGCAGGGTTTAAGAACATCAGTTGTTCGACCTGTTAGTCAAAAGCGTTTTGTGAAAATATACTTTTCACTTTTTTGGTCTTTTGGAAAATGTTGTTTGTGCTGTATTTAGACCCTTCTACAACAAAATTTGTTTGACATGCACAAGTATAAAAATTGTGATTTTTATCCAACGCAACCATAGGTTTGAACGTAGTTTTTAATTTAGACTTGTTTATATTTTTTCGTTTGGGCTTGTATCATATTTTCCATCAAGTTTATATGATCCAAGTTCATCCTACTTTGACTCTTTAAATTCAAGAGTCTATCCAAAATTTAGATAAATTAAATGGCCTTCCAAATACTGTTTCTATCCCTAACATCACTGAAGAGACATTTATTGTCGAAATCCGGATATGGTGTACAAAAATTTTTTTTTGCACCTCATGTTTGTGGTATAACATCTTCGCTGCAAGTTTATTGTTTTTCTGTTTAGTATAAAATTCATATTAAGATCCATTTTTTTACATATTGTGATCAATTTATTTGGCTTTAGCCAATGACAGTAAGCAGGGTTTAAGAACATAAGTTGTTCGACCTGTTAGTCAAATGCGTTTTGTTAAAATATACTTTTTCACTTTTTTGGTCTTTTGGAAAATGTTGTTTGTGCTGTATTTAGACCCTTCTACAACGAAATTTGTTTTACATGCACACATATAAAAAATGCGGTTTTTATCCAACGCAATCATAGGTTTGAACATAGTTTTCAATTTAGACTTTTAGTCCCACAATGTTAGATCTGATTTGTTCCCCTGGATTCAAACTTATGCTTCTGAGATATCGTGGCACCGAGTCACATTGCACTGTGACCAACGTGTTAGACCACTCAACCACCTAGGTTCTTAAAAAAAGAGCTTTCTGTGACTGGGTGTTACCTTTCCTTGCAAGTTTTAATCTAGCATCGTAAAACAGTACATGAGTACAGATCAGCTGAATTATCTATTGTAAAGGATCCTACAAATTAATATAAGTTGCAGTCCCAGAAATAATTATATTATAAGTACGTCTGAACCAGTGACGACTCTACAACAGATTTTATCCATCGATTCTTATATTAATTTTTTGACTAAAGATTTGTTTTATCCTCATGTCCTGATGACGCCATGGTACCATAGTGCTAAATACTTTGACCTAAATAGAAAAAATTATAATGGATTTTGTATTTAGATTTGATGTAATTCTTTGGAATCAGTGCTTTTATAAATTGTTAAACTTAAAGGTCACATTTGTCTTGCATATAATTCAGTTGAAGTTCACATGATTAAGCTACAAGTTTGTTGTCTCTTTTCTCATTATTTACATCTTATAGGTTAAGGGATCTGTAAATTAACATTATTCATACCAATTTAATTTTGCTGTAAGGATATAAGTTATAGTTGTTTACCAATATCCAAAACCCTTCAAACCAATTTAACATACAAAATTAGAAGAAAAATGAAGGAAATTGCATATAAACAGGGTGAGACAAACTATTCATTATGCACAAAAACTAGATGCAGTAGTGACAATATCAATCAAAACCAAGGAGTAAACAAAGACTCAAAAAACAAAGGACATTTACATCAACAGTTATAAATAAGAAATAGGAAACAACACAAACTCCACTAAAAACCGGGAGTGAAATCAGGTGCTCCGGAAGGGTAAGCATTTTCTGCACCGTAAACAGCACCCATCTTGTTATTTCTTTGTTCAATTTGGTAATGATGGAAGGTTATTATGACTGAGGAACAATATCAGATATGATTTCTGACACACTTTTGTCATAATGGCCAATCAGCTCATGATGGCGACCGTAAAATTTCTTGAGTGATGACCTTAATTTGATTGATTCATAGCACTGTCTTAGCAACTTTTGAGAAAGCAGTTTCCCTCGTTCAACAAAATCAACGTACTTTGACCTAGCTCTAGAGTAACGTATCAATTGAGACACATATACTCCATGTGCCGCTGGGATGTTGCTACACAGAAATGGAAAGTTGACTATAGAAAAATTAAAATCATTGAGTGTTTGTCATAAATTTTGGTATTGAACCTACCATCAGTAGTCATTTCGAGAAAAAGTTCTAAATTTGAAGCAGATTTATCTGTGTCAGTAGTATCTTTAATTTTAAGTTCACTTGGATATATTAAATGTAAATGATCACTGAATCTATTATTATTAAGAGACAGTACATCATCAATATACCGAAAGGTGAAACTTACAGTTTATGCCAAAAATTTGAATAATGAATAACCTTTCTCATTATAGATTAATTTGTTGTTGAATAAAAGTTTGAAATCCCAGCTGGTATATGAGATGGTTCTTTTCCAACTTAATTACACATTAAATTTGTTCATAGTCATACATCAAATAGTTATTTATATTTTTACAATTTATTTCTTGCAGAAGACTTCTGGGTATTATAACAAAGAAAGATGTTTTACGGCATGTGGCACAACTAGGAAACCAGGATCCTGAATCTATATTGTTTAATTAACTTCCTGGTTTGTTGTCATTGCAACATTCCTCTGTGTTTAATGTGTGGATAATATTCTATCTGAGAGAACAGCAAATGATTATGAAGATACATTGCTATATGTAAACGCTTAAAGGATAATTTATTGTTGTAAGGATAGTGATGTGAGATATATAATTGAGCGGGTACTTGAAAGGATAGATACATTCCTGGTTGTTTAAATTCATTCCACATTGTCCTCTATCATGTGACTGTGTGCTGTGTTATTATTCAGTAGAATTGTTTTATATGCTTCTATGTGTAAGTTGTTAACATAAGTAAACAAGAATTAGAAATGTGTGTGTGTGATAGAAAAACATAAAGTGTATAGTAGTATCTAAATTAGATTCTATTTTTTCTTTTTATGTAGGTATATGATTTGAAGGAAAATTATAAAATAATTGTATTGCATTTTCTTTGATGTTAAATAAAATTTCTAAAAAGTTATCAGAATCTTTTAAAATAAAAATTAAATAGAAAACAATAGTGGCATTACATTTGAGAAATTGAATATGGTTTCTGAAAAAAAGGCAGTCTTTTAATTCTCACCTTCATAAACTAATTTTAAACTTTGACATTAAAGTAAAGATTGTTATTCTGTTAATCAAACTGCATGGCAATTGTTTGTGTTATTGTTATAATAAAATTGATAAAGGACAAGTGATTAACGAGGAATTACATACTTACCCTATTTAAGTAATACCTTACTTATTTTTACACATTTCCATTTAAGGGATTCACGATCGTAATCCTGTCCAGAGAAAATCATTTCAGTTTTACATGGCTTCTATAGTTTGGACAGCTGATATGTTTTTATGCTAATACATGGTTAAAGTCTTTTCTAGATATACTGGTGTAGTTTTACATTTACTACTATACTAGGAATACCTGACTTATTTTTGCACATTTCCCATTTAAGGGATTTAGGATCATAATCTTGTCCGGAGATAACTGTTTTAGTTTTACATTGATACTATAGTGTTGACAGCTAATACTATCGTAGGGATACATTGTCCAAGTCTTTTCCAGAAATACTGGTATAGTTTTACATAACTTCTATACAAGGGATACCTGATTTAGTTTTACACAAATCCTATCTCAGGAACATCTACAAAAATCTAGTTCAAGGGATACCAGATTCAATTTCATAGTAATCCTTCTCAATAATATCAACATTACACATGTTACAGTAGTCATGGTAGTTCCGTTGTAATTTCCTCTGTCTGTTTGATGGTTTATAAATCAGTGACCCGGGTTCCCTACAAATGCTATAAATGTCACATTTATTTGTTTTATTGTTATGTTTTGTAAAATAAACACATTCAATCATTTTAAGTATATATGGGCTGATGTGTGTGGTTACAAAATGTTATAACATTTACTCAAAATATGAATACTGTAATTATAGATAAAACCATGTTAGGATGCTGTAATGTGAATTTGTGTGTGGTTAAGTACTAGTTTTTTTTTCTAGTGTATATACTAATAATTCATAACAAACTGATATTTAATGTGCAGAGTTGCTCGACTTGGCTGTGATAATCTATTTTAGTAGAATTTTATGTTTACTGAATAACCTGAGTTAACTGTATGTAATTAATATCAATATTTATTATGCTTTAGTTTGTGTATTGTTTATCTGTCACCATGTTTAAACTGTACAAAATAGTAATGTATAGGGATTAAAAATTTGGAATTTCATAAGCACACGAAGTGTGCGAAATGGAATTCTAATTTTATGAATAACCGAAACAAGATATGAAAGTGTTATCTCTTGCTGCGCACGCAGCCTGACTAGCCAATCCCTAAGATAATGCATGTTCCACGTGCATTTCCTCATTCTCTTACTGAAGAGCGTCCAGTGAAGAGAAAAAAGAAATTTAACTGCAAAATCTAAACAAAAGCCTAACTAAAATTAATCAGAAAATGAAAATTCCAGAAACAACTGACAATTAACCCCTTGGAAGAAAATAACATGTCCTTTGGTAGATAATTGTCTCATATATATTATACCACATTTCTTAAATATGTACATGTACTTCTTGTCGATTTTTTAAACCTGTTAACATTTGTGTATTTGTTTTATTTTTGTGTCATCTATTTTAGAACACTTAAATACATAAATACTCTAAACAAAGAAAAAACATTTAATATCATTTATTTTGATAATCCTGGTACTGGTCATCAATCTCTCTTGGTCCCTATAGCTACTTCTTGGACTGCTAGGAATGGTTCCTGGTTCTACTTCCCAGATCTGTAAAATACAGAGACAGAAAGTAAGATATGAATACTAGTAGTGAGTATATCTAGTAAATAAAATAGAATAACCGATAAAATGAAAGTGATTAAAGGCGAGGGAGGGAGGGAACACTTTCATATCTTGTTTCGGTTATTCATAAAATTAGAATTCCATTTCGCACACTTCGTGTGCTTATGAAATTCCAAATTTCATATCATAACCTCAACAAGATATTCCAGTGTTAGTTCAAAGCTTACCTAGTTAGGACTGCTTGTTGAAAATTATTCGAAATTACAGGTTTACAGTAAAATCTCATAAAAGTAGACTCATTAGTCCATTTTGCCTGATCTATTACATCCTGGGTAGATAATCCAACGCGTTTTGCCTTTGAAGTAGAGGCCGAACGTGTTGAATGACCAGTAAAAAGGGATGAGAAACCAGATTTTTTTATTGTCTCTTTTAACCATCTTGCAACTGATGAAAGAACTATATGATGATGAGGTTTAACAACACTCAACAGTAGCCACGATCTGTCAATATTATCTCCTTGTTCTCTCCATGACTCTGTGCGAGACATATAGTCATTAATGCAAGTAACAACACATAAGCTCTTTTCATTAGGGAAAGAGTCGAAAGCTATTGATTTAGTTTTTGAACCAGGACGACAAGTTTTGGTTAGTTTTGGTAACTCAAACAGTACTTGTGAACCTTGTTGTTTCATATATTTACAATTTAACATGCCTATTTCAGATGCTCTTCCAGCTGAAGATAGAGCTAACAACATCACTAACTTCCATGAAAGGTGTTTAATGTCTAAATCTTCATTTGGACCCCATGATAAAATTTCATTCAAGACAATATCAACATCCCAAGAAAACTCATATTTTGATGTTGGTGTCCTTTCATTGAAAATAGCTCTCATATGTCGAATAATAAGAGGATGTTTTCCTACTTGTAAACTATCAATTAATGGATGGTTCTTTGAAATTGCAGACCTATAAGTATTTATTGTTCTATATTGTAAACCATCTTTGAACAATTTTGTGAGAAATTCAATTATAGTGACCAAAGGGGCCTGAAAAGGATTAACCGATTGTTCACCACACCAGCTGACCCATTTACCCCAGGAGCTCTTGTAAGAAAGTTGGGTTCCTGGTCTCCATGCTTTTTCATGCAACTCTGCAGCTGCTTTTGATAGTCCCTCTGTAGTACTTCGTCCCCTGAAATTTTCCATGCCACTAGATTGAGAGACTCTGTTTGAATCAGTGGGTGGGGTTCCCCCTGGGGTGACATCAAAAGATTTGGAAAAATTGGTATTTTTATTGGATCTTGTATTAACATTTCCAACAACATTGGATACCATGGTTGTGCTTGCCATGCAGGGGCTATTACTAATAATGTTGCCTTGTCCTTCCTGGCTTTGGAAAGACAGCGACCTATCATTGAAAAAGGGGGGAAGGCATAACCCTTTATTGTTGTCCATGGCATCAGAAATGCGTCTATCTCATGACTGATTGGATCTGGTTTCCAACTCACAAATTTTTTCAGTTTGAAATTTAGTCGCGAGGCAAACAAATCTATCTCTAGGGGACCTGTTTGGTCTTGAACTTGTTGAAAAATATTTTGATCTAGACTCCAATCGCTGGAGTCGGTTATATTTCTTGAGTGCCAGTCTGCTATAAGATTTTCTTTCCCTGGGCGGTGCTCTGCAGTGAGACTTATCTTTCTTTCCTGACACCAGTTCCACATGTTTTTCATTATTTGATTTAAATCTTTTGATTTTGTGCCCCCCATTCTGTTTATGTATGATATTGCTGAAGTATTGTCTTTTCTTAAATGAATGGCCAAATGAAGCCTTTCTTTTGCGAATGTTTGCACAGCAAGAAAAGCTGCCAAAAGTTCTTTTGCATTGATGTGGAAATTTGTTTCTTGCTTTCCCCATATGCCACCTGTACTTTCGTCTTGAAAAGAAGCCCCCCAGCCTAAATTTGAGGCGTCTGATGTGATCACAATATCTGGACAAGGTGTTATTATTGCCTTTCCGTTGAACTCTTCTATTTTTGTTACCCACCAAATTAATTCGTCTCTTGCTGTTTGCGAGAGAACTAATTTTTGTTCGTAGGACTTTCCCTTTAATAGACCCTTTATTTGATCCATTTGAAGAAATCGACTTTGGAAATTTGCTGGAAATATTGCTTGCATAGAGGACGACAGCTTTCCTGTCAACTGTGCTAATTGCCTTACTGTCACAATCTGTGCACTTAACATTTCTCTGCATTTTGTTTTTATCTGAGATACCTTTTCTCTTGGTAGATAGAACATCATTTCTACTGAATTTATCTGAAAACCCAGAAACTCTATCTTTTGAGTTGGATTTAAGTTTGATTTTTTCCAATTTATCAGAAATCCTAATTTTTGGAGAAGAAATAATGTTGAATTTCTGTGAATTTCCAGTTTTTGGGGGGTTTCTGCCATGAGGAGTATGTCGTCTAGATATATGATCATACGAACACCCATTCTTCGCAATATCCCTATTACTGGTTTCATTATTTTGGTGAACAACCTTGGACCCTCTGCTAATCCGAAAGGTAGGGCTGTGTACTCGAACAACGTTTCTTCCCATTTGAACCTCAGAAATTTTCTGTGGTTTTGACAGATGGACAAAACTGAATATGCCTCTTTTAGATCTATTTTTAGCATGAAATCGCCCACTTTTAGCAGGTCTTTGATCATGAACAGGCCCTCCATTTTGAAATGTTGGTACATTACATGTTGGTTTAACTGTTTTAAGTTTAACACTGGCCTTTGACCCCCATCTTTTTTGGGTACTAGGAACCAATTGCTTAGGAATTGATTCCTGCATGGTTTTACTGGTACAATGACCTCTTTTGTCAACATTTCTTTGACCTCTGTTGACATCAGATGTTTTTCTTTTTGATTGAGTACAGTCATTCTTGGATCTTTTAGTTGTATTGGACGTGACTGAAAATTTATCTCTACATTTTGGATATCTTTTAGTATCTTTTTGTCTGAGGTGATTATTTCCCAGTTCTTTACAAAATGTTTTAACCTTCCTGCTATAGGAAATTGTTTTGATAGTGTCACTAGGTTTAGACTCTCCAATGAGATTAAAATATTGTTTGTTTTGTCTAGATTTATTGTGTGACAAAGATTTGAAACAAAATTTAACATACCTGATTCCACCTCTTTTATTTCCTCTGTGAAAACCATTTCCACGGGAGTTGCCTCTGCCTCCTGAGTTTCTTGCTCCCTGTGAATGACTCGGAGGCCTTGACTGAAAGGGCGGTTTGTCTTGATGAGTTTCCTTAGGTTCCCATCGTTGACCTTGTTGCACCTGACGAGGTGTGTCATAGTTGGCCACCTTCTTCTTGTGACTCTTTTTCTTTCCTCCGAGAGCTAAAGCCATTTCGGAAGCTTCCTTCTTGGTTTTGCTCCATTCCTTCAACTCTTCTTTGAATTCGTTTCCAAACAGATGCTTGTCGTTTTTCGCTAAACATTCCTGTTTGTCTCTAAGAAGTGATCTAGCCTTCTTTGAATCTTGATTATTAATTCTTTGAAGAATTGACAAACGTCGCTGATAGTTTATTGCAACATTAGATTGTCCTACCAAACAAATTGTTTTCTCTAGCAAATCAAGAATATGACGGAAGTCAACATTGTCAACATGCGCTTGCGCACTAGAATCGTCACGCCCCTTATCGATTTTTTATCGAATATCTTCAAATAACATCCATAAATTACCGAGAGGCCCCATGGTGTCTATAAGCTTTGTCTGAATACTGACGAAAGCCTTGTCCAACTGCATATTTGTACTACGACTTTGTTCTTCCATAATGGAGAAAATCAATGGATCAATAGATCTGATTGTAAAGCCCTCGTATGATGGGACGGGCATCGTGTTCAAAATTAATTCCTGAACTTTATGTGAAGGAATAAATCTATTGAAGTTATCATCAAGAAATATTTCCATGTCTTTAGAAAACGTGAGTCCTGTTTTTTCCTTCTTGTGAGGTATAAACGATGATAATTCTTGCCATCTTTGTCTCTGTACGTTAAATTTGAGACAGTTTCACTAAAGACGGACCTTTCTTCTTTGTCCGACTCGGAATCAGAAGTAAAATCATCCTTCTTTGAGGATGTTATGCTTTTTCTGCCATACTTTGTGGCCTTTGATTTTTTCCTTCTATGGGAATAATCTTCGCTCTCCGAATCAGAGGAATCAGAAGGAAAATCACGTTTGGCATACTTTGGCCGTTTCCTTTTCTTTTTGTGTTTATCAGTCAAACTATTGTCACTTTGGATATATGACTGCGAACCATGCCCACGTGCTTCTTCAATGTCGGCCGCGTGGTCATCATGGAGTTCGTCGGCTAAATCACCAGACGCACTATTGTCTTCTAAAGAAACCTCGTCATCTTTTAATTCACTCATGACGACTCGGCATTTCCATATAAAATCCCGACGAAAATAAAAATTGAAATAAATCCCCAAAATCCACTAAAGTAAAAACAAAAGAGTTTGTTAATTAGCAGTGAATTTCTTGGAGCTCTTCACTCGACGCTAGCCAGTAAGAGAATGAGGAAATGCACGTGGAACATGCATTATCTTAGGGATTGGCTAGTCAGGCTGCGTGCGCAGCAAGAGATAACACTGGAATATCTTGTTGAGGTTATGATATGAAATACCAGTTGTTTTGTTCCTTCATCCTTGTTCTTTCATTATTGGAAAGTCCATACTGCTTTTGATTTTGCAAAGTTTTTTAGATGCTTTCCAGACATATGTTACACTGTATAGAAACACTGAAGAAGATGATGACTTTTATGTACACAGGTCATATGTATGATACCTTTAGTAAACATTTTCAGTTCTCCACTTCCATATTGTGAAATAAATTAAAAAAAACTGTCGGTTGGTATCTATAAGATTCTAAATTAGATTCCCATTTATCAAAGTATGAAAGAAAATACAATTTTTTTTATCAACCCCTGACTTTGTAAAATACACAACATTTAAATCTTAGCTTTTTTTGTATAGCCATTTCATACATTTGGTTTGTGATAATAAAATGTGGTTGAAATGTTCATTGAAAATTTAAAAAATGAAATGAATTTATACATTGCAACGTCTTCTTAAATATATAATAAAGCAAGGTTTTACTGAAGTTTTAGATGGTTCTAATCACTGAGCAATAACATTAGACACTGTTTACACCATACAAAAGATTTATGGAAATGATAAAAAAATATTAATAAAAAATGGCAAAATATTTGTGCTAGAAGTATATTATTTCTAAATGTTATTTTCTTATGAGATTATTTTGTTTACAAGTTTAATAGAAGTGTTAGTGTATAATTTGTTTTATATCTGTCTGAATGTGAATCCAATGCTGTATGATGTAGGGTAAGTGTATGTTAACATGGATTACACAATACACATATCATTTTTAGTGTAATGAAAAATATTTGCTGTGAGCAAGTTGTTTCAATACATATATCTGAATATAGTCCCCAAATATTGAACAAGTAATTTATTTCTATTTTCATGTGTTTCTTATTGAATGGACCATATGTAAAGTTTAATTTAACACGTCGCTTTGTTAAGTCTTTGGTCTGGAAATTTAAATTTAAAACAAATACAAAACATGTGAGATAGGAGTGTATTATTATAGTTTGCTTCATCATGTGTTTGTCAGATATAAATACATTGTATTGTACCACATCGTCAATCCAGGAATCCCATATTCAAATCATCTTTAAATAAATCATGATTTACAAGAATGGTGTCTTGTATCATATTTGTACTAGTAAGTGTTGTCTAAACTGCTGAAAAAGATGAGACAAGACGAAACAATCTTTTTTTTTAATGCCAATAACAACTTTTTGTTATTTCTATGTTGTTGTTTAAGGAAAATTAATCCCTGCTTACTAGATTTATTAATCATCTCAAAATTATGAATTGATACATCTGTTTGCAAAATATATATATTGGTCAAAAGTACAAAAAAAAAAACTTTTCATTGCTGATAATTGTCATCATTTCGAAAATGTTTCTTTGGAGTTGAGATTATTTTATCTAAAGTAAAAGTAAAAAAAAAAGAGACCGTTTTTGCTGTGTAAAATTTGTTTAAACTTTTGTTAAATCATTATGAAGCCATGTGAGATGGTGTCATATGTTTGCATCATTCCGACTTTTGACTGTTAACATGCTCATCTCAGATGGAACCACCAAGTGAAATTATAAATAATACAATGAATCCTCCTTTTAATGGGGGACCTACCTTCTACTCTTACCATAGAAAAGTTAATGATTACATTGGCCTCCACATCTTATAATAGACAATTTAATGATGACATTGTCCTTCACCTCTTACCATTGACGAGTTAGTTAATTTATATATCAAAACATGATGAAAGTTGAAGTATGTGTGTATTGATGATTGGTGAATTTATGTTGTATCTTATTGAAACAAAATATAAATAAAGATCTGAATAATGCGAGGTGACCTGTATTTATGCATGATGTATATTGCTGGTCAGCAACAGTGGCTACCAATACCCTGCTACAGCCACGGATTCAGTACTACTATTGTAATTAAATCAGTCTGATTGCAAACTTTCATTTTCGATATGAAATGTGATGTCATCTAACTAAAACTAAGGATTGCAACTGTCGAAATACCATTAAAAAACAATACATCTATCAAATAGTTTTATTGAGGTCTGGACATGGAATGTCAGTAACTGCTAGAAGTCCTTTGATAATGTATGTATCAGTGTCATTTTTTTTCAAGTTTCTTTTAAACTGAGTTTAACTGTACGTATTGCTGTGTGATTGTTATATCAGCATTGGCTAGAGGTATAGTGAGAGGGTTGAGATCTCACAAAACATGTTTAACCCCGCCGCATTTTTTGCGGCTTGACCAAATGAGGAGGTTCTGGACTTTGTTAGTCTTGTTTGGTTTTTAATTGTGTTAATTTTAGTTAATTAATATGTTTTGGTTTATGATATGTCGTCCATAATCACTGACCTAGTACACATTTTGGTTTAGGGGCCAGCTGAAGCACGCCTCCGGGTGCAGGATTTTCATGCTGTGTTGAAGACCCATTGGTGGCCATCGGCTATTTGTTGCTCTTTGGTCGGTTTGTCGTCTCTTTAGCACACTACCCATTTCCATGTTCAATTTTAGTTGATATGCCTATGGAGAAGATTTCTTCCCCTCTTCATGTCGCCTTTATTTCTTTATTGATGTCTTTATACCGAACTGAACTAACTTAAAAGATGATGTCAATTATCTTTTATCTGTACATATCATTTAGGAAAATGTGTTACTTTTTACTTATTGCAGCTTTTATGGATTTTTACAACAATGTTGAATTAACCATATAGTTCTGTATATTTGTTATACATTTTTGGTCCCGATAACTATGTTATACTGAGTAATTCAAGACATACTGGTAACTTTGAGGGAAAACAATGGAATCAGAGTTAAGAGACCTGTCTGTCTGTGGACCGAATAAGCATAATCATTACAGTTTTATTCAAAGTCGTTGTACCATACAAATATGGGATAAGCTCAGTAGATGGTGTTGCCTTAAACCAGTAATTGACATTCCGATACATGCAAACAAAACAAAACAAAAAACAAGCAAACACTATATTCACCCAAACGAGACATACAGATACAATGTTAATAGGCAAGTACCGTTATGAAACTTAAGCAATGATAATAAAAGCCTGTATATTAACAAAGGAAAATGCATGCTAAACCTGATTTGGAGCTGATCTTCACAGTAACAATGGAAGTTGCTAATTATATCTTTGGACAGGTTCAAACTGGATAGTATGCAAATTTGTGCTATCCGCTAATATGACACTCGCAGCAGCAACTTTGAGCTAGAAGCAGGTTTCGCAGAAATCTGTGTAATCTCGTTTTGTGTAAAACAAAACAGGTCTGTCCATCTCTGTGGTTCTGCAATACCTCTTAAAATATTTGTTGACGAGGTTTCTATGTTAAATTTAACGATGAGATTACAGAAACCAAAATCTGTGGTAGGAAATATTTTTTTTTATCAAAATGCTACGAATACACCTTTTAAATTTAACATACAAGATCATGGTCTTCCAAGTTAAATAACTGGTGAGATATATTACAAATAAATCCCCAAAACAACAGCAGCTGGAGCTTAAACTTTTGTTTAAATATCAATTATAAAGTAAATCACTTATTCATAAACAATATTTTTTTCCACCATGCGCAACAGGATGTCATTGGAAATAAGTCCTGTAGATTTTACCAAACGGTACTTGGTTAGTTTTTTATTTATAAATATCATTAGAACCTTCTATTGATTAAGTGTTGTTAAGTTATGATCAAGTAAGTTTTTTCTTAGGCAACTTGAAAGAAGGTACCAGTTATAAAGAATTGAAATAATAACAAATTGTATGTTAATAGTAGGGTGATAAACCGTTAGTGAATTGTTAACAACATAAATTGATAAATTTGTGGGACTTTTTTTTTATTATTGTTGTAACAATTGTGACAGATCTGTAGATATCGATAAATATACAATTGTGCATCCTAAACTTGACCTTATAGTTTGTGTTCAGCACTCATTGAAATTGCAATAGCTAACCTCACATTTTTGGAAATGCTTTCAATATTGAAATAAGAGATGCATGCAAAAATTTAGAGAATATTAATAAATAGTGAGTACTTAAACCAAAGTTAACCAACTAAATGACGCAGATCATAACAGGTTAAGTATTATGCGTGTCTTCGTTGAAAAAACTAAAGTTTACACACTTTAATCATTGATAAAGTTGTAAATATAAAATTGTATTACAACTATCACAACACTTTTACATGATCCAAGAAAATGAGTTCAAGGTCAGATAAACCGAACTGGAAAAACATGTACACCTTACACACATTTCATACACCAAATATTCTTTAAAAAAAGTTGACATATAGGGCATCGAAGAAACAAACTAAACCAGGAAAACTTAACATTGAACCATACAACTCGGCCATTGTTAGATGAATGTTACTAGGCAGAGATGTGCAATTGATACTCGTTACATGTTTTAAATATAAAGGACCCTGTGCATGTAGTATACAAGAAACAAACTTAACCAGGAAAACTTGACTTTGAACAATGAATCATGAATAAGAGGTCAGGGTCAGATGATAATTGCCAGTACAAATGTAAGACTTAAATACCTTACAATTATTCCATACACTAAAATTCAGTTGACCTATTACTATTTCTAATAAAATTAAAATAACCAGACCAAAATTTTCACATTTAGCAATGAAGCATAAAAATGATATCGAGGTCAAATAAAGCATACCAAACTGACATGTACATCGAGCTTAATGGGACAGGGGTTGCAGGGTCGACAAGACCCCAACTGATTTTATTCTTCAAAAGTAATTTACGGATATAGAAATCTCTTTAGAAACTGCAGGTTTAAGTTACAAAGTACTCGTTCCATGTAATCTGGGCTGTATTGATGACTGTGTTGACCTCATTTTCTTGTATATTAATATGCTCCATATGCCTGTGGTTTAGGAATTACAGTGGTAAGTTTTTGGTGAGCCGATATATAACATTGTAAAGTACTTGTTATAAGTACTGTGGACTTTGTATTAATTATGTTAATCTCAGTGTTTGTACATTCATTTGCTCCTTATGCCTGTGGTAATTTTATTTGTGAGCTATGATACAACATACATTGTAAAGTACCTGTTATATGTACTATGGGCTGTAGTGTTTGCTATGTTAGCTTCATTGTTTGTACATTCATTTGCTCCCTATGCATGTGGTTCAGGTATCCATGAGGTAAGTTATTGGTGAGCTGTGATACAACATACATTGTACAGTACCTGTTATATGTACTATGGGCTGTATTGTTTACTATGTTAGTCTAATTGTTTGTACAATCATTTGCTCCCTATGCCTGTGGTTCAGGTATCCCTGAGATGAGTTGTTGGTGAGCCACAATACAACATACATTGTAAAGTACCTGTTATATGTACTGTGGGCTGTAGTATTTGCTATGTTGGCCTCATTGTTTAGGTATCCCCGAGGTTAGTTATTGGTGAGCTATGATACACCAATGTTCGTGTAGATAAGTACGACAAAAATCCGTTTGACATATTTGTGAAATAGCTACTTAGAAATAAAACAAAATATAAGTTAATAATTTTTGCCATGGACGAAAGAATTAAAAATATTTTAAATATTGTAAAAAATTAGTTTTACATTTTCATCAATATCATGTAGTTACTTACACTTAAGAGATAAAAGGAATATTGTGTTTATCTACGAAAATAATTGTGAAACAGTAAGTTGTTGAAGGGCATACGATACAGTTACAGGGGAGGTAATGACGTTGCTAACGTAAATTTTATTTTTTGCAACTTCAAACCATGACTTATCGGGAAGAGATAAATTTTTGACTGACTTTTATCATTCAAACTTATCTAACTTGAAAACATAAATAGTATATTTTTTTTTAAATTTGATAAATATATAGCAAAAAATGACGTTTTTTTCTACATTCATGTACATTTGCTATATGAGTTATTCGAAAGAAAAAAAACAAATTGCACAAATTTAAAGGTCATTTATAGAAAATAATTTTACAAATAATTTAACAAAAACAGCTTGTGTTTTTCTTTTAAAACAAAATAGTTATGTATTTCTGTCAAAAGGAAAAAAACCCATCTACCAATCAGAATTTAAGACAATTATATAAACTTCGGACCTCATTTTACTCAAAAAGTAGCACATGAAGATATATTTTTTATTACATATTTGATTTAATCAGGCAAAAAAAGCCTATATGCAAATTTTTATCAAAATTTAAATATGGAATCAAAACTGTATCGTGTGCTATACTGGTTTAGTTTTACATTACTACTATACAAGAAATACCTGATTTAGTTTTACACAAATCCTATCTACGGAACATCTAATGCAGTCTTGTTCCAGGGATACCAGATTCAATTTTAAAGTAATCCTATTCAATTAGACCAATATTACATGTGTTTCAGTAGTCATTGTAGTTCTGTTGTATTCTCCCTGACTGTGTATTATAGGTGGTTTATAAATTAGTGAAACTGGTTCCATACAAATGATATTTTTAACTCACATTTATTTGTCTTACTTTAAAGTATATATGGACTGATGTGTATGGTTACAAGATGTTATAACTTTTACTCAAGATACTAATAATTATAGATAAACCATGTTAGATTGTTGTTCTGTGTCTTTGTGTGTGATTAAGTAATAATTCTTATTTCTAGTGTGTATATATTAATCATAACAAACTGATATTTAATGTGCAGAGTTGGCTCTACTTGGCTGTGATAATCTATTTTAGTAGAATTTTATGTTTATTGAATAACCTGAGTTTATCTGTATGTAATTAATATCAATATTTATTATGCTTTAGTTTATGTATTATGTATCTGTCACCATGTTTAAACTGTACAAAATAGTAATGTATAGGGATTGAAAATAGCAGTTGTTCTGTTCCTTCATCTATGTTTTTTCATTATTGGAAAGTCCATACTGCTTTTGTTTTTGCAAAGTTTTTTAGATGCTTTCCGGACATTTGTTACACTGTATAGAAACACTCAAGAAGATGATGACTTGTATGCACACAGGTCATATGTATGGTCATATGTATGATACCCCTAGTAAACATGTTGAGGTCTCAATGTCTCATTGAGAAATGAATTCGGTTGTATTTATAAGATTCTAAAAAGATTCCCAGTCATAGAAGAATGAAAGAAAATACAAAATAAATCTTACCAACCTGCTTTCTATGCTATACTGAATAAAACAATGCATGGTTGGTGGCATGTATCAAATATATCAGAAATACTGGTATAAACTTTGCGGGAAAACACTGTCCTTGGTTGATAGAATCAGGGAAAAGAGACCTGACTGTCTGTGAATCGCATTAGCATAATCATTAAAGTTTTATTGAAAGTAGTTGCCCAAAACAAATATTAAGTAGGCTCGGTAGATGGTGTTGTCTTAAACCAGTTATTGACATTCCGATACATGCAAAAAAAAAAAAAAAACAACCAAAAAACAAGCAAACACTATATTCACGCAAACAAGACATACAGATACAATGCTAATAGGTAGGTATCGTTATAAAACATAGTAATGATAATAAAAGCATACTGCATATAAAGAAAGGAAAATACATGCGAAACCTTTGGAGCTGATCTTCACAATAACAATGCTAGTTGCCAATTGAGCCTCTGAACATGTTCAAACTGGATACTTTGCAGTTTTGTGTTACCCGCTAATCTGACACTCACAGCAGCAACTGTAAGCGAGAAGCAGGTTCCGTAGAAATCTGCAATCTCGTTTTGTGTAAAAAAATGCATGTTTGACCGTTTCTGTGATTCTCAAATACCTCTAATCAAAATCTGTGGTTGGAAATAATATTTTAGTTAACAAAATGCTATTAATTCATCTTTTAATTTAAACTAAGTTTATGGTCTTCTAAGTGAAGTATCTTGTCAGATATTATAAACAAATGTTTTAAAAGAAGCCGTTGCTGGTGCTTATATAAATTTTGTATAAATATCAGTTATAAAGTAAATCAATGAGAAAAAGTATAATATCAATACTAATTTTGTAGAGTTTTATGGTATTTTATGCGCTATTCCAAATATATGGAAAAGTAGGATAGAAGGTAGTTCTAAACTTGATAATATTGAAAATAAGTTAGTAGATAAAGTTAAAAAAAGAACCAAAATCTTGTAAATTTTTCTATAATTTATTTTTGGGGGATATCAAAGTATTATCTCTTTCTTCTCGTAACAAATGGGAAATAGACTTAAATTTACAGATTGAAGATTGGAATGCTATTTATTCCATGCCCTTCATTATAACCAAAAATTCGTTTTTACAAAATTTTCAATTTAAGATTGTTCATAGAATTTTACCATGTAATTCCTTTTTATATAAATGTAAATTAAAAGAAACTGAACTATAAAATTGAGAAGGGAAATGGGGAATGTGTCAAAGAGACAACAACCCGACCAAATAAAAAACAACAGCAGAGGGTCACCAACAGGTCTTCAATGTAGCGAGAAATTCCCGCACCCGGAGGCGTCCTTCAGCTGGCCCCTAAACTAATATATATTAGTCCAGTGATAATGAACGCCATACTAATTTCCAAATTGTACACAAGAAACTAAAATTAAAATAATACAAATGTACATTTTGTTCAGAAGTTTTAACAAAATTTCCTTTCAGATACTAGCTTTTGATCATAAACAAGCTTCTGTCCAAGTTTGGTACAAATTCAGGATAGTTTAAGAAAGTTAATAAAATTTTAAAAACTTTAACCACAGAGAAATTTTATGTTGTTAAAAGGAGTTCGGTAAGGGCCATATTTGGCCCCGATTATAAAGTTCAATGTAACGAGACAAAAAATGTTTTAAGTTGACTAAAAGACATGTGAGAAAGTTTTTTTTTTTTTTTTTTTTTTTTTTTTTCATTAAAACTAAGTTTTATTAACATATTTACATTTGTTAATATATACATCAAATACCGGTACCTTATCCCGGCCTCGTTAACATTAGTATAGAACATCTATTATGGTTAATTATGTTAGTACACAAATTTTCATTGATCCGGATATAATTCATGTTTTCGCCTAAATGATTTTCTATACTAGTATCTTTGTTTACAAAGAAGGTAGATAACACGTGCAGTGCATATATATGGAATATAAACTAATTAGTGCTTTTTATTCAAGGAAATGTTTCCAAAATATTTGTTTTGAAAGGATTATTGATATGCCGTTATCTTTTTCTGTTGTGAGTATTCGATTGATATGCAAATGCGTTTTACCTGTTTACCAAATATAACTACAGTAAAATCGGATGCTATTTTAAATTGAAAGTAATTTTCATTTTCTGAGTGTTCTAATGTCAGATTATAGATTGTAACGTTATGTTTTGGATAACGTTAAACTAGTATAAAATATGAGTGGACAACCACAAAAAAGAGACGAATAATATATAGTACAAGTAATAACCATGAAAACATAACAAATACATATAAAAACAACTGTTGACTGTTGTATGAAAATATAGTCAAATCTCAACTCACAATTGATAAACACTATAATTTATAAAATTGAGAAAGGAAATGGTGAATATGTCAAAGCGACAACCACCCGACCATAGAGCAAACAACAGCCGAAGGCAACCAATGGGTCTTCAATGTAGCGAGGATTCCCGCACCCGTAGGTGTCCTTCAGCTGGCCCCTAAAATATGCATAATAGTACAGTGATAATGGACGTCATACTAAACTCCGAATTATACACAAGAAACTAAAATTTAAAATCATACAAGACTATCAAAGGCCAGAGGCTCCTGACTTGGGACAGGCGCAAAATTGCGGCGGGGTTAAACATGTTTATGAGATCTCAACCCTCCCCCTATACCTCTAGCCAATGTAGAAAAGTAAAAGAATAACAATACGCACATTAAAATTCAGTTCAAGAGAAGTCCGAGTCTGATGTCAAAAGATGTAACAAAAGAAAATAAATAAAATGACAATAATACATAAATAACAACAGACTACTAGCAGTTAACTGACAAGCCAGCTCCAGACCTCAATTAAACTGATTGAAAGATTATGTCTTCATCATATGAATATCAGGTACAATCCCTCCCGTTAGGGGTTTAGTATCATACTATCATAAAATATATGAGAAGAACATAACCCGTGTCATGCCAACAACTGTTTTTTTTAGAAATAAATGTGTTTAGTTCCGATGCAAAGACCCTATCAGTGAATCAATGTTAAAGCCAAAATATGCAATCTTTAATGAGCTGACAACAGTATCGTAACTATATCCCCTTTTAATAATTCTATTTAAAGGTTTTGTTAGTTTCTGAGGAGAATACTGACATTTTTGTGCTTTATAAAGAATATTTCCATAAAATTTTGGATGTGAAATACCTGAACGTATAAGATGTCTGCATGTTGAGTTATATTTACGAATTATTTCCTTATACCGGTGATAAAATTTAGTAAATGTTTTGACCAGTTTGTGATATCGAAAACCTGGTGTAATAATTTTTCAGTAATACATAAATTTCTCTCGCTAAAATCTAATACATTGTTACATTTGCATGCACATACATAAACAGGTAGTTATACCTGTGCAGTGTTTGAAGAAAAGTTTCGGTATAATCTCAATATTTCAAATATTTACATGTATATACATAAACAGGTAATTATACTTGTGCAATGTTTGAAGAAAATTACAGTATAATCTCTGTATTTAGGCGAATGAGTCAGACATTCAGTTCATTAAATTGCTTTAATAGTCTGTCAATTTTATATCCTAAAAAGTTTCTTATTTCAATAAAAGTTCTGATCTCTTGTCTTAATATTTTGAGTGGTTGTATAACTTTTATTTTTTTGTCAGACATATAGTATACTTTATATATTGTGTAACTGATAATAGTTAAAAGTAAATTCAGTTCATAGTACTCTTTATCATGTATTTTATATCCCAAAACTATGCTTATTAGATTGATAACATGTCTTCCAATATTTAATTTCTTAAGAATTTGTTGTACTTTTTCCCAAAATAATTCAAAATATGAACATTTGAGGAAGAAGTGTTCATAATTCTCTATTTGTTTACAGTGTAAGCAGGTATCTGTTTCTACTATATGCCATTGTTTTAATAGTTGATTACAGGGAAGTATATGATGAAGTAGTTTCCAGCTAAATATTTTATATCTATTATCATCTAAAAATGTAAAGATAAATTTTAATGTTTCATATGCTAGATTAGTATTTTCTAGTGTAAAGTATGATTTCCATTTTAAAAAGCCAATAGGTGTTTGCATTTCCTTTGTTTCAAGTAAGAAGTTATAAATATCATGGTTATTTAGGGTTTGAATAGGCTTTTTGTTTATGATGTTCAGATTTTCTTTTATATTTATATTGACTTGTGTATGTTTAGAAGGTGAATTTTTGATGATATTGGGCCACTGTTTTGGAATAGCTTTCTTCAGTTTTGTGAGCTCAGCTATCCAGTTTTCCTTGTTTTTTAGTTTACTTAGTATGATCTCTGATGATATATTTCCATCTTTATCTAATAAGTCATTTATAGCCAGAATGTTGCTTTGTATCCAGTTTTTAAACAGTAAACATTTATTGTTGATGTTAATATATTTATTGCCCCATATTATTTGTTTCCTTGTGAGAAAGTTAAATAGAACAATTTTTATCAAAGTTTAATTCTAACACGTTGATTTTTACATCCCAAAAAGGTCAAGAAAAGAGATTTTGGTGAAATTTGACAAATTCAGCTGGATGTCAACCAAATTAAGGACCAGGAGACATAGAGCACAGGCGTTGACAAGCTTAATATTCAAATAAGACATGTAAATTGTCTTCACAAACATTATTTTAAAATATTTTTAATGTCGACGTATGCACACTATGTTTCCATGTCAATTAATCTATGGAATTTACCCATTTTCATTGTTCTTTTCGTGGAAAATCAATATGAGTACAACCTGTGACGTCAAAATAAAACACAGGAATTTAAATGTTCAACAAAAGGGTTTATTTCCTATCTATTATCTCTTTTAGCTATGTTTTATTGTGATATTGATCAAGGAATCCTAATTTGAAACTTACACTAAAAAGGGGCCCATATTTAGGACCTTACCAAATATACTCGTTTAAAAGCTGTAACCGCAGAGTGAAAGTAGTGTTTACTAGCAAAAAAACTAAGTCCATTTATAAGTAAAATATGGGGAAAATGGATTATATTTTTACAAAATTTACTTCTGGATACTATCTGATGTTCACAAAAAAACTTCTGTCTAAGTTTGGTAGAAATCAAGGATAGATTAAGAAAATTTATTAAAATTTCAAAAACTTTAACCACACAGAGTGAATGTAATGTTTCCTGGCAAATCAACTAAGTTAATTTATAAGTAAAATATGAAAAAAATAGACTTTTTTTTTTTTACAAAATTTACTTCTGAATAATATCGTATGATCACAAACAGGCTTCTGTCCAAATTTAGTAGAAATCCAGGATGGTTTAAGAAACTTATTAAAATTTCATTAACTTTAACCACAGAGTGAATATTTATAGACGCTGCCGACAATTGAATGTAGGGTTGCTATGTCTCGCCTTTTCAACAAAAGTCAAGGGCTCTACAAAAAGGAGTCAGCTAGAAAGATCAGGAAATAAAAACAAATCAAACCAGAACACTGACATCCTGATTTATATAAAAATTAATTAACAAAATTCAAATATGATAAAATTTATACGAACATTAAAGACATTAAATATTGACAAAATATGCAAATTTCAGGAAGGGGTTATATAAATAAGTACTAATATTATTTGCTATTTTTATTGTAGGTTTTAGGAGTTACCTTAGTAACAGCCATTCTCAGTTATCCAAACAAATATACAAGGTATTGAGAAAATTGTCGATATTAAACAATTATTTACCTAAATTCAGAAATTATTTGGGGCATTTATTATTGTGATTTTTTAAGAATGGACATAAATGCAAGGCTTTATTTATTGCGATTTCAGGAATACCTACATAATGATTTGTGTATCAGATATCAGAATGCAAGTTCTTATATATATTATTGGGATACTCAACTTGTTGCATTATTTGCAATAATAAAAACCTTGCAATAATTTCTGAATTTACATTATATAAAAACTATTTAAAACAAAAAATATTAGTTTCTTTATAATTTCTGTAGTTTTATAAAGGTTAAAAAAGATCCCTGCTGACAATATAAAACAGACTGTTATTATTTACAAAAAACATTTTAATTCTATTTTGTTTTCAACAAAAATAACACAAACATATGTAACACTCCCCAAAACGTGTCCATTTAGCTCAAACTTTTTGGCACTGACATTTATTAAGACGTCAGTAATTTCGCTAGCAATTTCAGTTGATGAATAGTTTTCCACTGGAGTCCAAAGAAAAGGAAAATATATTCATTGTTGTCAATATCGATGTTTTTTGGTGCAATTTCTGAAGATTAAATATAAAAGGAGCTAAAAGAAGATAATTCAAAATGGAGACTTGCAAAATTACAGAGTGACCAAAGCCAAAAATGCCTTATACCTTAGGCTACAAACTTTCTGTCTGTCAAATGTTCATTATTGGGGTTTTTGGGTGTGTGGACGATACGTTTGTGAGTGTTGCATATATATGATATAATTTACAATATCAACTTGCATTTTTTAACTGTATCAACATTTTTACCAATTTTATTATTAACTTATAAATATATCCACATATTAATTGATCACTTTTTATAAACAGTTTGTGACAGACATGTATTTGGAAAGCAGTAGTATCATAAAATAACAAAACATATATACAACACACAGTAGACATGATTCTATTAATAAATACATACTGATTGAATAACCCCTGTTTAAACTCCATTTGATATCCATATGTTTCGAACTGACTGATATCTTTTTGCCAATTATTGAATGTCAAATATTTTATGCATATTCAGGATGAAATGAAATAACACAACAGATAGAAATTGAACAATAAATTGTCATATAAAGTTCAAAAGCCTATGTAATTGTTGTTGAAAATATTTATAGCTATTGTAACACCTTACTGATTTAATCAATACTTGGAAAGATAGATATTTTTGTTAGGTTTAACAAAAAATGTTCAGCTATAAACATCATCTTGAGCAAAATGATACAGCACAATGCAATGAACTTTTGTAAATTTCATTATTTATCCATGACATATATTTGCAGGATGAACACAAGTGAATTGATCAGACAGTTGTTCAGTAGATGTGGAGCTGAAGATAAAACAATGTTATGGTAATGTATAAATATTCTTGTTTTTGTGAATAAGTAATAAGTTTCTTTCATTAAACATTTTTGTTATTTTTTTTTACTTTGGAACATAATGCTTTCGTTGATCTACACCTACAGTTTCACTCAATAATTCTTAAGTTTCATTTAATTTGGCTTTAATAAAATATTTGTAAGTAGAAATATTCATATTTTAATGATCTCTTTTTGACACTCTCATTGCATATATATGTTTTATGAAGAAACCTTTTCTATCATCCATCCATATCTCCCATCTCTCATTCCTTCTAAAGTACTTATATTGTTATTAAACATAAAAACAGTTAGCACAAGACTGTATTATTCCTCATAGAAAACATTGAATATACACATATTGCCTTCCCTTTGTTTTATAATGAGTTTTCTTTGCTTCAAATTATATGACATCAAAGTGTATTTCAGTTTTTGAAATCCCTCTGTTGTAACAGTTTTATACTGTTTACCATCAGATGACACATGTTGTACTGATCCATCCTGACATCCCACATATAGACTACCATCTTGTAGTGAAGTCATACTCCAGAGTGGTGATGGTAATGTTAGGGTGTGATGTGTGTCATCAGTATAACTGTACCAGTACAGGTTGTTGTTCAAGTAGTTTATATTACAGTAGAATATTCTGTCCCTAGAACCATGTAACTCGCCAGGATCACAGTCAATCTGTATTGTCTGTACCACCTCTCCTGTCTGGTGATCTATTATGATCAGTAGTTTGTTGTCACAACCTACAACTAACTTGTTGTTTATAGTTGTAATGTCACTCCCGTTCCACCACATTTCAGGTACTGATATCAATGATTTAAGTTGGAGTTTATTGTTTATGTCATAGATCTCTATACACCGACTATAATACAGTGTAACAGCTACTGTAGAGTTGTTGACTGCTGTAACACACTTTGGCATACCCTGTACATCTATACTGTCTACCTGTGATCCGTCTGTATTACAGATCAGTAGTCTGCTCTTTAAAGATAAACACATCACCAGTCTACCATCATCCATCATCACTATATTTGATACAAATCCTCCCATGTCACCAACTTTTGATGTCAGGTTTGTCTGATGATGCATTGTGAAGATAGGCTTTCCTAGTTTGTAGGGTTTTACTGGTTGATCTTTTACTTCTGAAATATGAAGCATCTGGTTTGTACACTGAAATTAATGGAAGATCCGTTTAAATTTTTTTATATGCATTATTCATCATTTGTCACTCAAAAGATATGTTTGTGTCTTGAATAGATAACTTAACATAAATATCATTATGAACTTGATGAATTTTAGATACAAACCTTGTTTATCAAATTTCCTCCTACAGTTCTGGCAAACTGCTCTCTCCATGAATTCCTTAAAAAAAATAAGAATGTATAAAAATGAATAGAGATATTTTTTTGAAAACATGCAATGAGTATAATTAATTTTATTTACAATTATAGTTACTGTAAATATACTTTACAATGGCGTTACAACTTTTTTACTGACCATTTTGTTAATTTCTGAGTGCTAATAACTATATGTCAATATGTACCCAAAACATCAAACGGAATACAATCAGTTTATTTTACAGTTCCTGTCTAGTCAATTGTCTTTATTTTTTTAAGTGTCTGTTTTCAAGGAAAATATTTTTAAATGTAAAATTTGTTTGAAACAGAAGTGTGTTACAATTTTGATGTAACCTCTTCAACAAATGATTTTGTAGAAAAGTTGTAAAAACAACTCATTTAACCCTTTCAGCCTTGACAAAAGCTCCTCTGAGACGATGGCTTCACTGGCTATTTTGACACAAGAAAGAGATCTTTATATTAAATATCAATAAAAATTTGTCTGCAGTAATTTTTGGCTTTATTTTATTCACCTTCACTTTGTACACAGTTTTGTTCATGTTTTGATAGTTTTTTCGGCATAACAAGAAAATTGGCAAATTTTCAGCATTATTTTGATGAAATTCTCAAAGTTTCGAATTTTTGATCAAAAATCGTCATTATCCAAAGCACCTAAGTTTCAAAATTTGGATGAGGTTATAAAAATTCCTTACACTAAACAATGTCCATTCCAAGTGTATTTGTACAAAAAACAGCATTTTAATGTTAAACTAGTAGAGGCTTTAAAGAGCCTGTGTCGCTCACCTTAGTCTATGTGCATATTAAACAAAAGACACAGTAGGATTCATGACAAAATTGTGGTTTGGTGATGGTGATGTGTTTGTACATCTTACTTTACTGAACATTCTTGCTACTTACAATTATCTCTATCTATGATGAGCTTGGCCCATTAGTTACAGAGGAAAATATTTTATGAAAATTGTTGAAAATTGATTATTAAGGGCATTAACTTATTTGTCAACATTGTTGCTGTTTACAGTTTATCTCTATCTTTAATAACATTCAAGATAATAACCAAAAACAGCAAAAATTCCATAAAAATTACCAATTCAGGGGCAGCAATCCAACAACTGGTTGTCCAAATCATCTGAAAATTTCAGGGCAGATAGATTTTGACTTGAGTCTTAATCAGCTGTCTGAAGCATAAATCATGGTAAACGGGGATCCTTGTTGAAAGGGATAGGTTAAGTGTAAAGCCATTTCAACAACACACCACAACACAATTTTATTACACTTTGCAATTGACCATTTTTATTTATTAGTTTAGTGTTGATAGCTTTAAGTACAGAAGAACACCCAGCAACATTATTCAAACTATTTGTTTTATGAAATTGAATTAGATACAAGGGAAAACAGAATATTGAGTGAATAGTTATGTTAAAAAATTCAAGTATATATTAAAATAAATGGCTCAATGTTTTCCCATTTTCTTTTGGTCTTGTCTGTCTTTCTTCAATTAATGATATCTGAACCTGCATGTCCTGTCATTTCATAGAAATCTTTATTTATGTGTTAAAATGTGTACATTAAACCATACCTCTATTTTAGCTGTAAGCCCAGCAGTGTTCATGTTTACAGTATCTAATATTTGATTTGTACTTGAATCTATTTTGGTGTCAATCTGAAATTAAAATGTTTATACTTATGGTTTTTAAGGGCATACAATACAGTTTTGATCCCGTATTTACATTTTGAAAAAAATTTCCATAGAGACTATTTTTTACCTGATTAAATCAAATATGTAATAAAAAATATACCTTCATGTGCTACGTTTTAAGTAAAATGAGGTCAACATTTTGTGTAGTTGCTTAAAATTCGGATTTGTGGCCGTATTTTCCCTTTCGAAAGAAAGACACAACTTTTTTGTTTTAAAAGATAAACACAAATTGTTTGTTTTAAATAATTTGTAATTTCTGTATTTTATATTTATCAAAAAAATATTTACATTTTTTATTCAGAAATCCCTTAAACCAAGAATATTTTAACCTTGAATTCCTCATCCAAAATAACTGTTTAATGAATTCTGGACCCTAATTAAGGATATGGGTAAATTATCTAAGTAAGCCATTTGTTCATGTGTATTAAAGTTTATGCATTATTAATTAACGAGATGGTCTTTTAGTAAATGAGTAAAATTGTAATAGAGGGAGCATTAAGTTTTACCCTTGTCCATCTGCATACTGAATGGTGCCAAGCATATAAAGATATGTGGGTTTAAACTATACATAATTTTCATTCTTATCTTGTACAGCTACACACCTGGCCCATGTTAGGGGGAGGGTTGGTATCCTGTTGACATGTTTAACTCTGCCACATTCTGTATGTATGTGGCTGTCCCAAGTCAGGAGCCTGTTATTCAGGGGTTGTTTTTTGTTGTATAACACTTTTCATTTTTAAGTCTCCCAAACAAAGTTTGGAGACTTATTGTTTTTGCTCAGTTCTTATTATTTTTATTATTAGGTCTTTCCACTTTTCTGTGGAAAGACCTATTGTTTTTCTTCTGATTATTTTTTTTTTCTTCCGCCTAATTTTGTTCTTGCGATAAACATTTGTTTCGCAATATGTCGCTTAGATATTTTATATATGATATCGAACAGTTTATGCGCTTTTGAAATTTACCCTGCGTAAACGAATACTTTTCTTTGTAGGAGTTATCTCCCCAAACACTGTTTTCCTTGTTATGGCATCTCCTTCGCAACCGTTAAAGATTATGACAAATTTATTTTACAAAATTGTTCGTTACATCCTCAGTAATTTTTGGCGTATTTGGATCGAAGCGATTCGAAGAAATTTTATAGGAGTTATCTATCTTTTCGGAATAAATTTGTCGGTATGTTTTTTTAACTCATAAACCGTTAACCGTATAACCCTGGAATGTTTTTATTTGAGTCCCCTGATTCCTAACTTAGAAAATTAGGTCAAGGTCAAAGGTCAAGGTCATATTTTAGATTTTCATATGTCTTTGATTTCCCTATAACTCTTGAACGGTTATAGATACAAAAAAATTAAGCAGTGAAAAATGCTTGGTACTTCAAGGGGCAACTTTTTTTACATTATGACTATATTGATTTTACCATCATGTAAGGGACATAACTCCCATCGATGGTTTTTAAAAGGCCATTTTTAGGCAAAACTCTTAAACAAAAGGTCCTTGACCCATAGGGTCTTTTGCAATGACCTTGTGGAGCAATGACCTTGACGAAGGTTACAAGGTCAAAGGTCAAGGTCATCAAATTATGTGGTTTTGGCACTATTTAAACAGTTTTATGTGTGTTTGAATTTCAACCAACCAACCAACCAACCAACCAACCAATCAATCAATCAATCAATCAATCAATCAATCAATCAATCAATCATGATCATGATCAATCAACCAATAATGATCATGATCAATCATTCAATCATGTTTCCGTCTCATGTGTTTCTTATAGGGTTCAACCAACCAACCAACCAACCAACCAACCAACCAACCAATCAACCAATCAATCAATCAATCAATCATGATCATGATCAACCAATCATGTTTCCGTCTCATGTGTTTAATATAGGGTCCAAGATCTTCTTTGTGTCTTTTTCCGTGTTTCAATTGACCCTATCCAATGTGTTTAACCAACCAACCAACCAACCAACCAACCAACCAACTAATCAATCAATCAATCAATCAATCAATCAATCAATCAATCAATCAATCAATCAATCAATCAATCATGATCATGATCAATCAATCATGTTTCCGTCTCATGTGTTTAATATAGGGTCCAAGATCTTCTTTGTTTCTTTTTCCGTGTTTCAATTGACCCTATCCAACGTGTTTAACCAACCAACCAACCAACCAACCAACTAATCAATTAATCAATCAATCAATCAATCAATCAATCAATCAATCAATCATGATCATGATCAATCAATCATGTTTCCGTCTCATGTGTTTAATATAGGGTCCAAGATCTTCTTTGTTTCTTTTTCCGTGTTTGAATTGACCCTATCCAACGTGTTTAACCAACCAACCAACCAACCAACTAATCAATTAATCAATCAATCAACTAATCAATCAATCATGATCATGATCAATCAATCATGTTTCCGTCTCATGTGTTTAATATAGGGTCCAAGATCTTCTTTGTTTCTTTTTCCGTGTTTCAATTGACCCTATCCAACGTGTTTAACCAACCAACCAACCAACTAATCAATTAATCAATCAATCAATCAACCAATCAATCAATCATGATCATGATCAATCAATCATGTTTCCGTCTCATGTGTTTAATATAGGGTCCAAGATCTTCTTTGTTTCTTTTTCCGTGTTTCAATTGACCCTATCCAACGTGTTTAACCAACCAACCAACCAACTAATCAATTAATCAATCAATCAACTAATCAATCAATCATGATCATGATCAATCAATCATGTTTCCGTCTCATGTGTTTAATATAGGGTCCAAGATCTTCTTTGTTTCTTTTTCCGTGTTTGAATTGACCCTATCCAACGTGTTTAACCAACCAACCAATCAACCAACCAACCAACCAACTAACCAACTTATCAATCAATCAATCAATCAATCAATCTGTATGACTGTTTAATCATGACAGTTTATTGAAGGAACAAACTCTCAATTATTCAAGAAAAATTGAAATTTAATATTGTTCTTACGTCACTTCTGAAAAAAAAATCCACATGTTCTCTGAAACTACAAGTACAATCGACCTCAAAATTTGCAGTCAGCATGTACTAAACGTTTATAAAAAAACTTGGTGCAGATATCTCTCAAAGCTTTTCCTAGAGAAAAGAAATGGCAATGCCGTAAAAATAGCTTGCTAGGTCCGTAAGAGATGACATCAAAAATTCAATGAAGGATAAAAAACTTAATTCAAATAGTTTTTTCACTGACCCCCCTACCCCCCTATTAACTTAATTTGGGGAAAATTGATTGATCCATATGGATATATGTAAAAATCAATGTCGGATAACCAAATCTTGCAGCAGTTCAACCCCCCACCCCCAAACTATTTGAATTAAGTTTTTTATCTTACATTGATCTTTTGATGTCGTCCCTAAATCTCAGTAAAAACCTACAATAAAATGTCCGCTCCGAGTTTGAAATACTAATCTGTGTTACAAACAGGTGCTGAAAAATGTACATTATCAGAAAATAATCAATAAATGTGTTTTAAAGTTACACCGGATCAATTAAATCTAAAACATGCACTACTTGTGAACTGTCATCAAAATGTCAATTTCCTACAATGACAAAAGAAATTACATTGTGTACATTCCATCTCTATAGATGTTGTCTGTTTAACGTCCCCACCTAAAAAAGAAATAAAAAGACTATCTTTTCGTTATTATAAACCCGTGTCACGTGATGTGGCGCGCGCGCTCTACCTAAAATAAAAGAAAAACTTTCCAAACTAAACATGAAACTTCTCCGGTAACAATAATATAGACCCCATACAGAAACAAACAAACAAACAAACAAACAAACACCCCCCAATTCAATTAATTTTACAGGGGGAAAGACCCCCTACAATTGCTTTTTTAAAGCAATTGATTTATATTTCTTCTTCTTCTTCTTCTTCTTCCTCTTCTTCCGCCACTTTAAAAAATGAACTTGTCCGCAGCGTTTCTCCAAAACCGCTCGTCAGATTGACTTAGAATTTCATAAAATGGTAGACTAATATGTCTAGGTGAGCCATCAATCTTTCGTTTGTGCATTGTGGTCTATTAAGGGGTATTTTGGGGGGTAGAAAGGAGGAAGGGGTTTACTATAGAACCCTATGGGATTTTATTTTCTAAAATTTTCAAATGAATATAACTTGAAAATTGTAAGTGATAGATACATGCAGTCTTCAGAATTGATTATAGGACAATAAAACGAATCACATGAAATATAGGGGGAGTCCCTAGGAGTTCATCCCCACCCCTTCATTTTGAGAATATGCTTATATTTTGTAAACGGTCCAGATCCCCACCCCTAAACCATATATATTCTTGAATGGGACGATAAAACAAACCAAATGAAATTAATTGGAGGTCCCAGGGGGTCATCCCCACCCCAGTCAATTTGAGAATGTGCTATTATCTTGTAAACGGTCCAGATCCCCACCCCTAAACTACATATATTCTTGTAGGGGACATTAAAACAAATGAAATGGAATTAAAGGGAAGTCCCTAGGGGGTCATCCCCACCCCCTCTTGTTTGAAACTTGTAAACGGTCAACATCCCCACCCCTAAACCATATATATTCTTGTAGGGGACAATAAAACAAATGAAATGAAATTAAAGGGAAGTTCCTAGGGGGTCACCCCACCCCCTCTCATTTGAAAACTTGTAAACGGTCAACATCCCCACCCCTAAACCATATATATTCTTATAGGGAACAATAAAACAAATGAAATGAAATAAAAGGGAATTCCGTAGGGGGTCACCCCACCCCCTCTTGTTTGAAACTTGTAAACGATTAACATCCCCACCCCTAAACCATATATTTTCCTGTACGGGACAATAAAACAAATGAAATTAAATAAGAGGGAAGTCCCTAGGGGGTCACCCCACCCCCTCTTGTTGGAAAACTTGTAAACGGTCAACATCCCCACCCCTAAACCATATATATTCTTGTATGGGACAATAAAGCTAATCAAATGAAATTAAAGGGACGTTCCTGGGGGTTGCCCCACCCCGTTCAATTTGAGAATGTGTTATTATCTTGTAAATTGTCCAGATCCCCACCCTTAAACCATATACATTCTTGTAGTGGACAATAAAACAAATGAAATGAAATGTAGGTAAATTCCCTGGGGGTCACCACCACCCCGTCCTGTTTGAATACTTGTAAATGGTGGAGATCCCTACTCCTAAGCCATATATATTCTTGTATGGGACAAAAAATCAAATCAAATGAACATGGGACCATATGAATGGCGAGTCATGGGAGCTTTGTTTGGGAGACTTCGTAACAGCATCCTGTTACAATTACTTCTTGTTGTTCATTTTAATACAACCCCAAAAATTGAAATTTTGTTGGTCGTATATTGGTATAACGTGTCGTTGTCCAAAGACATTTGGTAGTTCACACTATAACTTTAGTAAAAGTAAATAGAAATCTATGAAGTTTAAACACAGGGTTTATGACCATGAAAGGAAGGTTTGGATTGATTGTGGAAGTTTTGGTCCTAACAGTTTTGAAAATAAGGTACCAAAAAGGGCCCAAATAAATTTTTTTCTTGATTTTCGCACAATAACTTAGTATACGTAAACAGAAATCTATGAAATTTTAATATAAGGTTTATGACCATTAAAAGGAAGGTAGGGATTGATTTTTAGAGATTTGGTCCCAACAAATTAGGAATTAGGGTCCAAAAGGGTCCAACATTAAACTTAGTGTGATTTCATAAAAAAAAGAATTAATTGGGTTCTTTGATATGCCAAATCTAACTGTTTATTTAGATTCTTAATTTTTGGTCCTGTTTTCAAATTGATCTAAAGGGTCCAAAATTAAAGTAAGTTTTATTTTAACAAAAATTGAATTCTTGGGGTTCTTTGATATGCTGAATATAAACATGTACTTAAATATTTGATTATGGGCCCAGTTTTCAAGTTGGTCCAAATCAGGGTCCAAATTAAACTTTGTTTGATTTCAACAAAAAATGAGTATATGCTGAATTTAACCATGTATTTAGATTTTTAATATTTGGGCCGGTTATCAAATTGGTCCATCTTGAGGTCTTTTGAACATTATTTGATTTCATCAAAAATTAAATTCTTGTGGTTCTATGATATGCTGAATCTAACCATGTATTTAGATTTTAGATATTGGGCCATAATAGGTAAATGTCCAATTTAAATTTTGAAGTTTTTAAGTTTAAGTTCTTAGACCACATTCATTTTGTGTCAGAAACCTATGTTGTGTCACAATCGGAATTCAGAGCTGTATCAAGCTTAAATGTTGTTTCCATACTTGCCCCAACTGTTCAGGGTTAGAACTTGAAGGTCGTATAAAGCTGCGCCCTGCTGAGCATCTGGTTTCTGTTGAATTGCTTTGCAATTGTCATTTTGAGGTCTTTTACAGCTGACTATATGGAATGGGCTTTGCTCATTGTTGAAGACCGTATGGTGACCTATAGTTGTTAATTACTGTTTCATTTGGTCTCTTATAGAGAGTTGTCTCATTGACAATCATACCACATATTCTTTTTTAAATCTCCATCCTCCCCATACAAAGTAATGAAGATAACAACTCTTTTGTTATTCTTTTTGACATTGAAACAATACAATACCTTTTCAAGTATTTCGTGGTTATCTAAAAGGTCTGTAACATATTTGTTGCATAGTGAATCATCAAGTGGTCTTTTCTGTATCCTTATCAGTTCATCTTCTTTGGTCTGGTCAAGTTTAAGGATATTGGTCTTAAGCTCATCCATCAATGGGCCATACTCATCCTTGGTTATACCACATGTTATGTTATGACTCAGATAGTCATTCTTATTCCGTCGTAGAATATGAACTGCTTCTTCATCAAGTTGTCCCAAGTTACAGCAGTTATATAATATGAGACCACACAAACTCAAATCAAGATCTGCTGGTTTGATTGATTTAGCTGTGTACTTACAAAAACAGTTGTGTATACCAGGCCCTGGATTTTCAGCATATAATTGTTTCCATTGGTGATGATTGAGAGGTAGGGCTCCTTGGTTGGTGCAGTTTGCTTTATCTGTACAACACCATGCATTTCTGTGGCGTAGATGAAATAAGATGTGGATGACTGCCTTTCTATCAAGGAAATCCTTCAGACATTTGAAGTTTAGGCCTTGATATTTTTCTTCTAACTTTTGTTGAAACAATGGAGTAACAACCTCTAAGTAGACAGATCCAACAACAAAGTATCTTCTCTTATCTTCTTTATCCATTCTATAAATACAGGATAAAACTATTGACTTGCCACAGCCTTAATTGTATTATAAATCTTTTCAACAAAATCATATTTACCTGTTATTTAATTTTGAAAAGGCATAGAAGATTTGTACTTTGTAAGTGGTATTTTATTTCATATTGTTTCATGTATTATATCTATGCAATGTAATAGTCTCTTATAATAATGTATAGAATTGCTATCATGTTATAAAAGTACTTATTGAGAGATGAGATTTTAATAAAACATTGAATTAAAATATGAATTATTTCATTTTTGTCCTTATATTTGGATTAAAGCCAGTACCCCATATCAAATGATTTTAGATTGTAACATTAATTCAGAAGCTACAAATATTTATATTTATAAAATTTTCAGAATTGCCTTAAAATAGGACTATTCACTATATAAAATGATTAAAAACTTACTTACTTTCTTTTTCTTTTCACTTGGAATACATGATTGTATAATGGCTGACAACATTCATAAAATGGGAAAGTACCTACACTATTTTTAGTAACATACACTTGGGTTTAACCATATAAAACTTTACCTATTACCTGGATTTTTTAAAAGGACTAGACTTTGTAATAATATATTTGATATGAAATTGAAAGAAATGTAGGGCTCTTATTGTCAAGTAGTATTGATTTCATAGTAAGGTTCCTATATAATGTTTTTTAACCATTGTGAACATAAAATGTAGGCAATAGTATTAATTTAAGATCTTAATTTTCTGTTTTCAATGTTTCTGTACAACTTGTTAATCCTTTTGTTTTAACTATTTTAACATTTTTTTTCTGTATCAAGGGGGTCAAAATAAGTATTTTTTCTAGTTTCCAGACGATAACTTGTGTGTAAGTGTATGGATCTTTCTGAAACTGTACCACAAGGTTCCATTTAAAAAAAGGGAGGTTGGCATTGATTTTGGGGGTTATGGCCCAAAAGTAATTAGGGGCCAAAAACAAGACTTTTCTAATACTTTGTATACATTCCTTATTTCTTGACCAATTTCAATGGGGTTTTATTCTTGAATTCTTGGGGTTCTTAAATATGCTGAATCTGACCATGTATGAAGACTTTGGAATTTGGTCCCCGTTTTTTAGATTGGTCCACATGAGGTCCAAAGGGTCCGCAATAAAACTTTGTTTGATTTCATCAAAAATTGAATTCTTGGGGTTCATTCATATGCTTAATCTAACCTTGTATATATATTTTTAATTTTGGGTCCCATTTTCAAATTGGTCTACATCAAGGTTCAAAGGTTCCAAAATAAGAATTCTTAGGGTTCATTGATATGCTAAATCTAACCTTGTATTTAAAATATTGGCCTTTGGGCCCTGTTATCAAATTGGTCTACATTGAGGTTAAAAGGGTCCAAAATATAACTATGTTTGATTCATCAAAAATCGAATTATGGGGGTTCTTTGATATGCTGAATCTAACTGTGTTGTTTTTTATTTTAGGATTTTGGTCCCATTTTCAAATTGGTCTACATAAAGGTGGAAAGGGTTCAAAATTTTATTTTGTTTGATTTTAGCAAAATGTGAATTCTTAGGGTTCTTTGATATGCTGAATCTTAACATGAATATGATTTTTATACGACCGCAAAAATGGAAAATTTTTTGGTCGTATATTGGTATCACGTTGGCGTCGTAGTCCTTCCTCGTCGTCGTCGTCCGAATACATTTGGTTTTCGCACTCTACCTTTAGTAAAAGTAAATAGAAAGCTATGAAATTTAAACACAAGCTTTATGACCATAAAAGAAAGGTTGGGATTGATTTTGGGTGTTTTGGTCCCAACAGTTTAGGAATTAGGGGCCAAAAAGGGCCCAAATAAGCATTTTTCTTGGTTTTCCCACACTAACTTTAGAATAAGTAAACAGAAATCTATGAAATTTCAACATAAGGTCTATGACCACAAAAGGAAGGTTGGGATTGATTTTTGGGAGTTTAAGTCCCGACAGTTTAGGAATTAGGGGCCAAAAACAGGTCCCAAAATAAGCATTTTTCTTTGCACAATAACTTAAGTATAAGTTAATAGAAATCTATCAAATTTTAACACAAGATTTATGACCACTAAAGGAAGGTTTGGATTGATTTTGGGAGATTTGGTCCCAACAAATTAGGGTCCAAAAGGGTCCAAAATCATACTTTGTTTGATTTCATCAAAAATTGAACTATTGGGGTTCTTTGATATACCAAATCTAACCGTGTATTTAGATTCTTAATTTTTGGTCCCGTTTTCAAATTGCTCTACATTAAGGTCCAAAGGGTCCAAAATTAAACTTAGTTTGATTTTAACAAAAATTGAATTCTTGGTGTTCTTTGATATGCTGAATCTAAACATGTACTTAGTTTTTTAGCTCACCTGGCCTAAAAGGCCATGTGAGCTTTTCTCATCACTTGGCGTCCGTCGTCGTCGTCGTCGTCGTTAACAATTTTTCAAACATCTTCTCCTCTGAAACTACTGAATGAATTTGAATGAAACTTAGCATGATTGTTCCTTAGATTATCCTGCACAAAGTGTGTGCTTCGATTTTTGATCCGTCAAAAAACATGGCCGCCGTTACTTAAAATAGAACATAGGGGTCAAATGCAGTTTTTGGCTTATATCTCAAAAACGAAAGCATTAAGAGCAAATCTGACATGGGGTAAAAATGTTCATTAGGTCAAGATCTATCAGCCCTGAAATTTTCAGATGAATCAAACAAACCATTGTTGGGTTGCCGCCACTTAATTGGTAATTTTAAGGAAATTTTGCAGTTTTTGGTCATTATCTTGAATATTATTATAGATAAAGATAAACTGTAAACAGCAAAAATGATCAGCAAAGTAAGATCTACAAATAAGTTAATATGACCAAAATTGTCAATTGACCCCTTAAGGGGTTATTGTCCTTTAATGACAATTTTTCACAATTTGTTCATCATATTTGCTAACTTTAAAAAATCTTCTCCTCTGAAACTACTGAATGGATTTGGATGAAACTTAGCATGATTGTTCCTTAGATTATCATGCACAAAGCGTGTGCTTCGATTTTTGATCCGTCAAAAAATATGGCCGCCGTTACTTAAAATAGAACATAGGGGTCAAATGCAGTTTTTTGGCTTATATCTCAAAAACGAAAGCATTTAGAGCAAATCTGACAGGTGTAAAAATGTTCATTAGGTCAAGATCTATCAGCCCTGAAATTTTCAGATGAATCAAACAAACCATTGTTGGGTTGCTGCCACTTAATTGGTAATTTTAAGGAAATTTTGCAGTTTTTGGTCATTATCTTGAATATTATTATAGATAACGATAAACTGTAAACAGCATAAATGATCAGCAAAGTAAGATCTACAAATAAGTTAATATGACCAAAATTGTCAATTGACCCCTTAAGGGGTTATTGTCCTTTAATGACAATTTTTCACAATTTGTTCATCATATTTGCTAACTTTAAAAAATCTTCTCCTCTAAAACTACTAAACCAAATTCAACCAAACTTCAACTGAATGATCAGTAGGGTGTATAAAATAAAGTTTGTGCTTTATTTTTTATTTCGTCAAAAAACATGGCCGTCATGGCTAAAAATAGAACACAGGGTAAAATGCAGTTTTTGGCTTATATCTCAAAAACTCCAGCATTTAGAGCAAATAAGACAAGAAGTTAAAGTATTTATTAGGTCAAGGTCTACCTGTCCTGAAATTTTCAGCCGAATTGGGTAACTGGTTTTTCAGGTATAATGCCCCTGAATTGATGATTTTAAAGAAATTTTGCAGTTTTTGGTTATTATCTTGAATATTATTATAGATACAGATAAATTGTTAATAGCAAAAATGTTAAGCAAAGTAAGATCAACAAATAAGTCAATTTGACCAAAATTGTCAATTGACCCCTTAAGGAGTTATTGCCCTTTAAAGACTTTTTTTCACAATTTGTTCATCATGTTGACTTACTTTAAAAAATCTTCTCCTTTGAAACTGCTGTATCAATTTTCAGCCAAACTTCGGCTAAATGAGTTTCAGAGTATCTAGTATAAATTTTATATTTCATTTCCTTGTATGTCAGAAACATAGCTCCTATGGCTAAAATAGAACATAGGAGAAAATGATTTTTTTAACCAAAAAAATTAAGGTGAGCGATTCAGGCTCTTGAGAGCCTCTTGTTTATTATGGGCCCAGTTTACAGTTGGTGCAAATTGGGGTCCAAAATTAAACTTTGTTTGATTTCAACAAAAATTCAATATATGGGGTTTTTCAATATGCTGAATCTAACCATGTATTTAGATTTTTAATATTTAGGACTGATTATCAAATTGGTCCACATTGAGGTCTAAAGGGTCCAAAATTGAACTTTATTTGATTTCATCAAAAATTGAATTCTTGGGGTTCTTTGATATGATGAATCTAACCATGTATTTAGATTTTGGATATTGGAATACCACAAATGGATGGTAAGAATTGTCTTTGAGAGTTATGGCTCAAACCGTTAAGGAATAAGGTGCAAAAAAAGGGAGAAAAGGGTTTCCAGGTTAATGGACAATTACTTAAGTACAAAACATAATTTAAAAGCAGTGTAAGATTGGTAATTGAAACTCGTTTTAATAGCTCACCACAACTGCTCTTAAATTATGTATATTGAAAATTGGCAAAAACTTTGTTATTGATCAATTCCATTGGAAATTTGCCAAAAACTTTAGTTTAATGAACTTCATTGGAAATTTGCCAATATAAAATGTTACATTGGAGTTATCTTTCTTTGTCCAGAATAGTAGTTAAATCAACTTAAATCATGACTGTATGACATTTCATATTTTATGATGTATTAAAATGAGTAGTTATTGTTGAAAACTCCATTAGAAATTTGAATTGAGATCATTTTTGGAATAAGAAAAGGGGGAGGTGAAAAAAAAATTGGTGGGGTTCAATTTTTCTTATTTCAGATTTGAGAAATGAAAAAGAAAATTTCTTCAAATATTAAAGGATTAATATTCAACAGCATAGTGAATTGCTCAAAAGCAAAAGAAAAAACATTTTAAGTTCATTAGACCACATTCATTCTGTGTCAGAAACCTATGCTGTGTCAACTATTTAATCACAATCCAAATTCAGACCTGTATCCAGTTTGAATGTTGTGTCCATACTAGCCCAAACCGTTCAGGGTTCGACCTCTGGTGTCGTAAAAAGCTGCGCCCTGCGGAGCATCTGGTTGAATATGCTCACAGTTTTCAAGTTAGTCCGATTTGGGGTCCAAAATTTAACTTTGTTTGATGTTCTTGGGATTAATTGATATGCTGAATCAATCCATTGCCATGTATTTAGATTTTGGATATTGGACCATAATAGGTATATTTAATTGAGTTCATGATACCACATTTATTCTGTGCCAGAAACCTATGCTGTGTCAACTATTTAATCACAATCCAAGTTTAGAGCTGTATCAAGCTTGAATGTTGTGTCCATTCTTGCCCCAACTTTTCAGGGTTCAACCTCTTCGGTCTTTAAAGCTGCGCCTAGCGGAGCATCTGGTTTTTATTTGTAAACAATTGCATATAGAAATGGTTTAGATTAAAATTCCATTAAAAATAAAATGGGGCAAACAATGAGGCATTTAAAGAGAACAAATCTAAAAAATGTAGTTTTAGTAATAAGTTTGTGTAGAGTTTTTTTAAGTAAAAATTGTACATTTGTGTGATGGACCTGATAATGTTTATTAGTAAGATCATATTATAAATTTATGTTTTCAGTGATTACAACAGAAACTCCACCTCTTTGAGTTCTTACACATCAAGTACTGTAGCAGGGGATGAAGTTTACACAGCCCTGTGGATGCTGTTTCTGGGACTACTATTTAAAGGTCTAATTACTATTCTTACCTTTGGTATAAAGGTAAGTGTTCATGGACTATTTTCCCTTTTGCAAAGCATCTACTCTCTTGCGTACAATTCTTGCCTATAGGTATAAGAAGATGTGATATGAGTGCCAATGAGACAATTTTCCATCCAAGTCAAAATGTGTTAAATAAATCATTATAGGTCAAAGTATGGTCTTCAACACAGAGCCCTGGCTCACACATAACAGCAAGCTATAAAGCCCCCCTAAATAACTAGTGTTAAACCATTCAAACAGGAAAACCAAGGGTCTAATCTATATAAAAAAAAAACAGGAACACTTATGAAACACATCAACAAACTAAAAGCATGGAACATCAGGTTCCTGACTTAGGACAGGGGCAAACAAATGCAGTGGGTTTAAATGTTTAATAGGTACCAACCCTCACCCTTACCTGAACATCACAACATAGAAAGACCCACTATAAAATATGATTTAGAATAGCTTAACTCAATCAATAGATACATTAACACAAACAAGTGAAGATACACTGAACTAATATTTTTTTTATCTATGACACAATGTTTATACAAAATCATTTAAATAATGACAATTAAGCCAAAAAGCTAAAAAAAATTATTACAGACAGCAACCAATTACAACTACTGCACAACAAAGACTGTAAGAAAAAATATTTGGATATAGCTTGACTCATCAGATGCATCAACTTCCATGCATTTTTACCACTTTTTTTTCCCAGGAAGTTCATCTAGCTATGTTTACTGAATTTAAAAAAAGGTAAATTCAGAAATAAATGCCAGGTTTTTATTATTGCGAAAAATGCGACAGAGTTGAAAATGCAATAATTTAAACTCGTATTTTGAAATATTTTACATAAATAAAACAGGGTTTTTCTCAAAATCGTAAAAATTAAAATCGCATTTACATACCTGTCAACTGACCCGTATTCTGCCGGTGTGACCCGAGATTTTCACAATTCTGAGGGATCACCCGGGACACCCGTCGGGTCATTGAACAACCCGGGAATTCTGAAATGACCCGTTTTCACCCGTATTCCTTAGCCTTGAGATTGATTTCATAAGTAATATTCCTTTGAAATACCGGCAAATTCGTAATTGTTCCATGAACAGGAAGTTCATCTAGCTATGTAAACTGTCAAATGAAGTGACCCATTAAGTGCATGACTTCACTTAACAGCTTTGGTGTCAAACACACTGTTAATTAACACCAATTACCTTAGCTTTAGGTGGTAAATAAATTGCACTGTTGTTTTACAAACATATTTCTACTAGAGTTATTTCCCCTTATTCAAAATTATTCCTAATATTTCCGTTTTTTTTTGGGAAATAATTAAATCTTTAAAAAAATGAAATTCAAATACATATTGAAATATAACTTTTCATTATTTTTATACCTTTATACAATTTTGAAAAAAAAAGTTGAAAATTATTTTGTACATCTATACTTACTAACTGTATTACTATATTTTATTAAGTCTCCCAAACAAAGTTTGGAGACTTATTGTTTTTGCTCAGTTCTTATTATTATGGCACCCTCAACGGAGTTGGGGTGACATATTGTTATTGTTCGTTTCTTTTTGTCTTATTATTATTATTATGTCACCCGATCGACAATGTCGGGTGACATATTGCTTTTCCTCTGTTTCTTTTTCCGTATTATTATTATTATTTTTCTTCCACCTAATTTTGTCCGGCAGTTTTCTCAGAGCCAAAGGAACCAATCTGAATGATGATGCACTATAACAAGGAACCCTGACTTTCCAGTTGCAGTGCAACTTTGGAACTAAAAAATGGCTGCCATCACCATAGAAACGGAAAAATGGTGAAAAAAATGTAATTTTGGAGTTAGGTGAATTGTTTGAGAATGCTTAAAATTAAAATCTTTAGATTTTAATACAATGTAGGTGCCGACTTTATACTGCTTTGGGATGATTTTGGCAATCATTGGAACTACTATGTTGCCATGGAAACTACACCAAAAATTTCAAAAATATGAAAATGATCCAATTTTTTTGAAACTTTAGCATAACGATGAGCAACTTTGGTAGAGGCGGAATTTGACGTTGGAATTTCCAAAATGTCTGCCGTTTCCATGGAAACAATGCAAAAAGGTCAAAATTCTCCAAAAACTTCCGGGTTTGGTGAATAACTTTGGTATGCTTGAACTTAAAATCATCAAATTTTAATGCAATATAGTTGTCCACTATATACAGGTTTTGAATGATTTTGACAATCATTGGAACTACTCTGTTACCATGGATACAGGAGCAAAACTTTCAAAATGCTTCAAAATTGATGAAACTTGATATGATTGTTGACTATGAAGTCTACATATGACTTTTGAAGTTGGAATTTCCAAAATGGCCACGGTTGCCATGGAAACTGCAAAAATGTCAAAAATTCTCAAAATGGTTTTAACTTAATGAAATTTGATATTATTGGTAACTGACAAGTAGAGATGAGACTTTTGACTTTGAAATTTTCAAAATGGCTGCTGTTGCCATGGAAACGGTATCAATGTGAAATACTTTAAAATGCTCTAAATATACTGAAAATTTACAAAAAGATGAATAGCCATGCATTTTTGTGCATTTACTGTTAAGCAAGTTTGAAATGGCTGCCGCTTAGTGGCAATAGGGGGAAGGGTGACATCCGCTATTGCTTGCAATGGCAATTCTAGTTATTATTATTTTTCTTCCACCTAATTTTGTCCGCCCGCTTTCTCAGAGCTAAAGGAACCAATCTGAATGATAGTGCACTATAACAAGGAACCCTCAATTTCCTTTAGACTTTTTGACTTTGGAACTAAAAAATGGCTGCCATCACCATGGAAACAGAAAAATGGTGAAAAAATATTATTTTAGAGTTTGGCCAATTATTTGAGAATGGTTATGCTTAAAATCTTTAGATTTTGATACAATGTAGGTGCCCACTATACACTGGTTTTGGGATGATTTTGGCAATCATTGGAACTGCTATGTTGCCATGGATACTACACCAAAAATTTCCAAAATATGGAAATGCTCCAAATTTAATGAAACTTCACAGTAACGATGAGCAACTTTGGTAGATGTGGAATTTGGCGTTGGAATTTCCAAAATGTCTGCCGTTTCTATGGAAACAATGCAAAAATGGTCAGAATGGTCCAAAAACACCTAAAAGTGGCATTTACTTTCTTAAAAGGGTAGGTCAAATCCATTGAAACTCTGATGGTATGTTCCCTCCCATGTACCAATGTGGTATCTGCCATTAGAAATTTGGAATGGTCTATGTAACCATAGAAACCAGCCAAAATGTCAAAAATTTCAAAAATTTCAAAATGCTCCAAAATTGATGAAACTTACTATATTTGTTGACTGTCAAGTCTACATGAGACTTTTGAACTTGGAATTTCCAAAATGGCCACCGTTGCCATGGAAACTGCGGAAATGTTAAATATTTTCAAAATGCTCCAAACTTAATGAAACTTAATATTATTGTTAACTGGCATGTATAGATGAGACTTTTGACTTTGGAATTTTCAAAATGGCTGCCGTTGCCATCGAAACAGAAGAAATGTGAAACTTTTGACAATGCTCAAAATGTACTGAAAATTTACAGAAAGATAAATTGCAATGCGTTGATCAGCATTCACTGTTAAATTGTCTTCAAATGGCTGCCACTTAGTGGCAATGGGGGGAAGGGTGACATCCGCTATTGCTTGCAATGGCAAATCTAGTTATTATTATTTTTTTTCCACCTAATTTTGTCCGCCCGCTTTCTCAGAGCTAAAGGAACCAATCTGAATGATAGTGCACTATAACAAGGAACCCTCAATTTCCTTTAGACTTTTTGACTTTGGAACTAAAAAATGGCTGCCATCACCATGGAAACAGAAAAATGGTGAAAAAATATTATTTTAGAGTTTGGCCAATTATTTGAGAATGGTTATGCTTAAAATCTTTAGATTTTGATACAATGTAGGTGCCCACTATACACTGGTTTTGGGATGATTTTGGCAATCATTGGAACTGCTATGTTGCCATGGATACTACACCAAAAATTTCCAAAATATGGAAATGCTCCAAATTTAATGAAACTTCACAGTAACGATGAGCAACTTTGGTAGATGTGGAATTTGGCGTTGGAATTTCCAAAATGTCTGCCGTTTCTATGGAAACAATGCAAAAATGGTCAGAATGGTCCAAAAACACCTAAAAGTGGCATTTACTTTCTTAAAAGGGTAGGTCAAATCCATTGAAACTCTGATGGTATGTTCCCTCCCATGTACCAATGTGGTATCTGCCATTAGAAATTTGGAATGGTCTATGTAACCATAGAAACCAGCCAAAATGTCAAAAATTTCAAAAATTTCAAAATGCTCCAAAATTGATGAAACTTACTATATTTGTTGACTGTCAAGTCTACATGAGACTTTTGAACTTGGAATTTCCAAAATGGCCACCGTTGCCATGGAAACTGCGGAAATGTTAAATATTTTCAAAATGCTCCAAACTTAATGAAACTTAATATTATTGTTAACTGGCATGTATAGATGAGACTTTTGACTTTGGAATTTTCAAAATGGCTGCCGTTGCCATCGAAACAGAAGAAATGTGAAACTTTTGACAATGCTCAAAATGTACTGAAAATTTACAGAAAGATAAATTGCAATGCGTTGATCAGCATTCACTGTTAAATTGTCTTCAAATGGCTGCCACTTAGTGGCAATGGGGGGAAGGGTGACATCCGCTATTGCTTGCAATGGCAAATCTAGTTATGTCACCCGATCGACAATGTCGGGTGACATATTGCTTTTCCTCTGTTTCTTTTTCCCTATTATTATTATTTTTCTTCCACCTAATTTTGTCCGGCAGTTTTCTCAGAGCCAAAGGAACCAATCTGAATGATAGTGCACTATGACAAGGAACCCTGACTTTCCTGTTGCTTTCCGGTATTGGTACTAAAAAAATGGCTGCCATCACCATGGAAACAAAAAAATAGTGAAAAAATATAATTTTAGAGTTTATGGAATTGTTTGAGAATGCTTAAGCTTAAAATCTTTTGATTTTAATACAATGTAGGTGCCCACTATATACTGCTTTGGGATGATTTTGGAAATCATTGGAACTGCTATGTTGCCATGGATACCACACCAAAAATTTCCAAAATATGGAAATGCTCCAAATTTTATAAAACTTCACAGTAACGATGAGCAACATTGTATGATTAGGAATTTGGCGTTGGAATTTTGAAAATGTCTGCCGTTACCATGGAAACAATGCAAAACAGGTCAAAATGGTCCAAAAACCTTAAAGTGGCATTAACCTTCTTAAAATGGTAGGTCAAATGGATCGAAACTTTGATGGTATGGTCCCTCCCATGTACCAATGTGGTATATGCCATTAAATTTTGGGAATGGTCTCTGTTGCCATAGGAACCATCACAAATGACAAAAATTCCAAAAATTTCAAAATGCTCCAAATTTGATGTAGACTGGCAAGTCTGGATGAGACTTTTGAAGTTGGAATTTCCAAAATGGCCACTGTTGCCATGGAAACTGCAAAAATGTCAAATATTTTCAAAATGCTCCAAACTTAATGAAACTTAATATTATTGTAAACTGGCATGTATACATGAGACTTGATTTTGAAACTTTCAAAATGGCTGCCGTTGCCATGGAAACAGCAGAAATGTCATGTTTTTAAAAATGATCTAAATGTACTGAAAATTTACAGAAAAATGTATAGCCATGCAAATATGTGCATTTACTGTTAAAAGTTTTTGAAATGGCTGCCGCTTAGTGGCAATGGGGGGAAGGGTGACATCCGCTATTGCTTGCAATGGCAATTCTAGTTATGTCACCCGATCGACAATGTCGGGTGACATATTGCTATTCCTCTGTTTCTTTTTCACTATTATTATTATTATTATTATTATTATTTTTCTTCCACCTAGTTTTGTCCGGCAGTTTTCTCAGAGCCAAAGGAACCAATCTGAATGATGGTGCACTATAACAAGGAACCCTGACTTACCAGTTGCAGTGCAACTTTGGAACTAAAAAATGGCTGCCATCACCATGGTAACCGAAAAATAATGGAAAATTACAGTTTTTGGTTTTGATGAATTATTTGGAAATGCTTTAACTTAGAATCATTATCTTTTGATACAATGTAGGTGCCGGGCATATACTGCTTTGGGATGATTTTGGCAATCATTGGAACTGCTATGTTGCCATGGATACTACACCAAAAATTTCCAAAATATGGAAATGCTCCAAATTTTATGAAACTTCACAGTAACGATGAGCAACATAGGTAGAGGTGGAATTTGGCGTTGGAATTTCGAAAATGTCTGCCGTTACCATGGAAACAATGCAAAACAGGTCAAAATGGTCCAAAAACCTTAAAGTGGCATTTACTTTCTTAAAATGGTAGGTCAAATGGATCGAAACTTTGATGGTATGGTCCCTCCCATGTACCAATGTGGTATATGCCATTAAATTTTGGGAATGGTCTCTGTTGCCATAGGAACCATCACAAATGTCAAAATTTTCAAAAATTTCAAAATGCTTCAAAATTGATCAAGCTTCACATGATTATAGACTGTCAAGTCTACTTGAGACTTTTGAAGTTGGAATTTCCAAAATGGCTACCGTTGCCATGGAAACTGCAAAAATGTCAAAAATTCTCAAATTGCTTTGAACTTAATGAAACTTGATATTATTGTTACCTGACAAGTAAAGATGAGACTTTTGACTTTGAAATTTTCAAAATGGCTGCCGTTGCCATGGAAACAGTAGAAATGTGAATTTTAAAAAATGCTTTGAATGTACTGAAAATTTACAGAAAAGTCGATTGCCATGCATATATGTGCATTCACTGTTAAACAATTTTTAAATGGCTGCCGCTTAGTGGCAATTGGGGGAAGGGTGACATCCGCTATTGCTTGCAATGGCAATTCTAGTTATATTTATTCTTCCACACTTTTTTGTCCATACTATTTCTCGGAATTGGCTTGAACAATATTAATGGAACTATACCATAATGTAGACCACCACATTCTATAGTGCAGTGGGGTATGGCACCATCAAGATGGCTGCCGTTGCCATGGAAACGAAACAAATGTGAAAAATTTCTGTTTTTTGTTTTGGTGAACTGTTTGAATATGCTTACACTCAGAATCATCATATTTTAATACAATGAAGGTGCCCACTATATACAGGTGTTGGATGACTTTGGCACTCATTGGACCTACTATGTTGCCATGGAAACTAAACCAAAAATTTCAAAAATATCAAAATGCTCCAAACTTCATGAAACTTCACAGTAACGATGAGCAACATTGGAAGATGTGTAATTTGGCGTTGGAATTTCCAAAATATCTGTAGATACCATGGAAACAATGCAAAAAGGTCAAAACTTTGAATTTTCACAGAACATTCCAGAACATCAATGTTAAATGTATTCTAGAGACATTAAATGGTATATGATGGTATATATGATTATGGAGGGAAAAAATTGCAGCGGGGGTTTGACGTTGGAATATTCAAAATGGCCGCGGTTACCATGGGAACAGCAAAATTATGAAAAACTTCAAAATGCTTTAAATTTAATGAAACTTATTACAAATGTCGCCTAGCTTATGTAGACTTAACTTTTGAGTTTCGAATTTTCAAAATGGCCGCCGTTGCCATGGAAACAGCAAAAATTTTCAAAATGGCTGCCGCTCGCCTGGCAATGGGGGAAGGGTGCCATCCGCTATTGCTTGCAATGGCAAATCTAGTTTTTATTATTCTTCTTCTTCCTCTTCCTCTTCCTCTTCTGCTGCTTTAAAAAATGAACTTGTCCGCAGCGTTTCTCCAAAACCGCTTGTCAGATTGACTTAGGATTTCATAAAATGGTAGACTAATATGTCTAGGTGAGCCATCAATCTTTCGTTTGTGCATTGGGTTCTATTAAGGGGTGTTTTGGGGGGTAGAAAGCAGGGAGGGTTTTACTATAGAACCCTATGGGATTTTATTTTCAAATTTTTTTAAATGAATATAACTTGAAAACTATAAGTGATAGATACATGCAGTCTTCAGAAATGATTATAGGACAATAAAATAAATCACATGAAATATAGGGGGATGCCCTGGGGGGTCATCCCCACCCCTTCAATTTGAGAATGTGCTATTATCTTGTAAACGGTCCAGATCCCCACCCCTAAACCATATATATTCTTGTAGGGGACAATAAAACAAATCAAATGAAATAAAAGGGAAGTCCCTAGGGGGTCACCCCACCCCCTCTTGTTGGAAAACTTGTAAACGGTCCAGATCCCCACCCCTAAACCATATATATTCTTGTAGGGGACAATAAAACAAATCAAATGAAATAAAAGGGAAGTCGCTAGGGGGTCACCCCACCCCCTCTTGTTTGAAAACTTGTAAACGGTCCAGATCCCCACCCCTAAACCATATATATTCTTGTATGGGACAATGAAACAAATCACATGTAATTAGATGGAAGTTCCTGGGGGTCACCCCCACCCCGTTCAATTTGAGAATGTCCTATTATCTTGTAAAGAGTCCAGATCCCCACCCCTAAACCATATATATTCTTGTAGGGGACAATAAAACAAATCAAATGAAATAAATGGGAAGTCCCTAGGGGGTCACCCCACCCCCTCTTGTTTGAAAACTTGTAAACGGTCCAGATCCCCACCCCTAAACCATATATATTCTTGTAGGGGACAATAAAACAAATCAAATGAAATAAATGGGAAGTCCCTAGGGGGTCACCCCACCCCCTCTTGTTTGAAAACTTGTAAACGGTCCAGATCCCCACCCCTAAACCATATACATTCTTGTAGGGGACAATAAAACAAATCAAATGAAATAAAAGGGAAGTCCCTAGGGGGTCACCCCAACCCCTCTTGTTTGAAAACGGTCCAGATCCCCACCCCTAAACCATATATATTCTTGTATGGGACAATAAAACGAATCACATCAAATTAGATGGAAGTTCCTGGGGGTCACCCCCACCCCGTTCAATATGAGTATGTACTATTATCTTGTAAACGGTCCAGATCCCCACCCCTAAACCATATATTTTCTTGTAGGGGACAATAAAACAAATCAAATGAAATGTAGGTAAAGTCCCTGGGGGTCACCACCACCCCCTCCTGTTTGAAAACTTGTAAATGGTGGAGATCCCTACTCATAAGCCATATATATTCTTGTATGGGACAAAAAATCAAATCAAATGAACATGGGACCATATGAATGGGGAGTTATCGGAGCTTTGTTTGGGAAACTTCGTAACAGCATCCTATAATTAATTTCAATGAAAAAGTTGGATTGTAATGAATGATTTGGATGATGTGTTTGAAGGCTGAATAGCTGATGAGAAACAGTTTAAAATTACTCTTGAAAAACTATATCCTGATGTTTGAGGGTAAAATAAAGAAGACTGTGTTACACAAATTTATAAAAAAATCTTAAAAAGTGCAATGAAATAATAATTAATAAGATTTAAAATTACTTACCAAGTGAACATGCATTGATGTTTTGGTAACTTTGATTTAAATTATAAGAAAAAAGTACCATAAATACTGAAATTCAACTTGAAAAAGTTCGTACGCGTTATGACCTGAGATTTGATTCTTCAATGCAGGTCATGACCTGCATTTTCATCGTCACAGGTTGACAGGTATGCATTTAAGTCTAAAACGACAAAATCGCAATAATAAATGCAGGCAATTTCTGAATTTACAGTATGTGATGTGTAAGCTAAATGCAGTTATTCTGTTCTCGAATCTAAGAAATATTGTTCTTCCTAAAAATAAATCATGACAAAATTTTATTTTGCTGTTATCAGATAATATATTGTCAAACTGTATATTTACATATTTTTACATAACTGTTTTCAGGTGCCTTCCGGTTTATTTATTCCCAGTATGGCAGTAGGAGCTATTGTAGGAAGAATCGTTGGTATAGGCATGGAACAGTTAGTAGTGTGAGTATTATCTTATGTTCAGCAAGATGATGTTTGAAAAGAGCTAAATAAGCATTATCATCCCAACATCCATGTGCTGAGTATTCACAATCACATATAAGAATTTCAAGATTATAGACATTAATCAGAAGAAGTAAGCCAAAAACTGTATTACTTATCATGTTGGTAAATTTAAGGCAGTCTTACAGTATATATGTTGCTAGGATGAAGTCGGAAGATACTTTATTTCTTGGTTCATTGACCTGCATTAATGTTTATTTCTGAGTTCTTATAAGTAAATACTTTTAGTGGTTATTTCTTATTAACTTGAAAGAAGACGAATCATTTTAACTTTTAATGAAAGGTATCTTGGGAGTAGTTTAGCATCTCGCAGATATTAGTCACTTTGACCTATATTTTGTGACATTATATCTTTCAGAAATTGTGTAGAACTTAGCAAACTTTGTTATTCAAAACATTTTATATGCCCCTTTTATAGGCATTATGGTTTTGATGAAGTTTAGATCCAATCATCTTGAAACTTAGTTCACATGTTCCCTATGATATGATCCTTCTTACACTATTTTAATTCCAAATTAGAGTTTTGACCCCAATTTCACAGTCCAATAAACATAGAAAATGATAGTTCTAGTAGGGCATCCGTGTACTATAGACACATTCTTGTTTATTTATTTTATAAATATAAATGTATGGCCTGTATAGCAGAAAAGACAGCCGTAGCTGGTAAATTTATGTGATTTCCTTGCCTGCTTGGACATACGTAGAATGCGAGACATCAGGATTACAATCTTGATGCAGCGACAAGGGAGTAATCTGTGTACTTCATACCTTGTATATGAAGTTTTTGTCTGTCATATGTCTAATGGTCCGAGACCACAATTGTCGTCCCTTGATTTTCGTTGTTCACAAATATAGTCCCTAGTGTTGACAGTGGGTTACTTGCCATTAATTTTTATAACCCTTTCAAATTTATTTCTCCATGTTTAATGCCTCATATTGCAAGTATGGGGGTGAAAATACACTGTCATAAAATTTGGAATTAGAATTTTAAAGGAAAGTAGTGATTTGGTCCAGGTGAAAAAGATTGAAAAATAGTACTTCGGAAACTGTCAAAAGATTTCAAGACGCCCTAAAGATAAAATTGTCCATATTTTGAGTTAGAGACGATGAAGTTTTCTATAATTTTGATATAATTTGTTCCAAAAGTAGTACAACACACTGTAAAAGTTTCTTTGAGAAAGCGCAGGTGGGATTTTTTTTTATTTTCATTTATGTTCTAAAAGAAATGCACTACGAAATAATTGTGGTCTCGGACCTGAGGTGAAATCTGTAAATATAGAATCTGTACTTTGGCAACTTCCCTAAATGATTTGATGGTGTCAATCTGTCAAATAGCATGAAACTAAAGGATTTAAACTTTTATTTTATAGAATTTCTGCAAAAATGACCAATTTTGGCATTTTATGGTCAAAATAGGCATTTATAGCTTTTTTCAATATTGATGCATAAATGGCATCCTGACTTTCTATCTGACAGGTTTTCATGTGTCAATATTTGTGTTTCTATGCCTTTATCTAGTTCTTTTACTTATTTATGAACTCTGAATCTACAGAAAAGAAGATTATCTCAGACAATATGTGCAAAATGTGTTGTATAAATGACCCTTGTCTAACGCCCTGTTTGGATGAAGTCAAAAGTGGGGAGCTTGGTACATAAAATTTAAAGTCCATAATAAAGACCTCACTAAATTTGTATCAAAAACACTTTTCAATGTCTATTGTACCTGTTCCATTTCACATAATATCTTTCTTTTCTTCTGTAGGATAGCAAGTGGTTTAAATATAAGCCTGTTGAGAATAAATTGCATGCAAGTTTTTCCCTAAAAAGGCAAAAATCTTTGTATCAGACCATACTGTTTGTAAGAAAAGTTAATTGCAAGAGTCTTTTTGTGCTCAGATTTGTTGAATCATGTCACATGAGTATAGAAATGATAAAAAAGACACAAAATTTTATTTCTTATAGCCTCAATATGCATTTTTTAATGTAAATATGTGGCACGGCCTAAATTGACCCTAAATGTTTTCCAGTCTTACTTGGCCTAAGACCCTTTTAAACAAATATGATATGTTATTTGTAACTTTTCTTTCCATTTAAAGTACTTTCAATACATATGTAAGGATTATTTATAACCAAAAAGCTTCACAAATTTAAAATTGCTGGAAAATATTACATCTTCATGTAAGCCCCCCCCCTTCATTGAAAAACCTCAATTTTTAGGCACAGGCTCATATAAATTTGACTTTTGAATAATTATGCCAAGTCTGATAAATCAAATGAGTACTCTATTGCTTTTAGTACATGATAAGTTATATATTAAGGCATTTAAAAAGTTTTTTTTTGCAATATTTTAATTTTTAAAGCCCCAAATGTTGATAGTTGAATTTTTTTAAATTTTAACGTCAAAATTTTACACGCAAAGATGAGTATAGAACTTAACTTATTGTCTATAATATACATCCTATTGTCATAAAACTTTGTAAGCAGTGTTATAATTTATTAAGCTTTGGTCATACCAAGTTTTTTTAAGATTTGTCAACTCTTTCTATCCTATTAGGTCCGAGACCACAATTGTCGTCCCTTGATTTTCGTTGTTCACAAATATAGTCCCTAGTGTTGACAGTGGGTTACTTGCCATTAATTTTTATAACCCTTCCAAATTTATTTCTCCATGTTTAATGCCTCAGATTGCAAGTATGGGGGTGAAAATACACTGTAAAAAAATTTGGGTCCAGAATTTTAAAGGAAAGTAGTGATTTGGTCCAGGTGAAAAAGGTTGAAAAATAGTACTTTGGAACTGTCAAAAGATTTCAAGACGCCCTAAAGATAAAATTGTCCATATTTTGAGTTAGAGACGATGAAGTTTTCTATAATTTTGATATAATTTGTCCCAAAAGTAGTACAACACACTGTAAAAGTTTCTTTGAGAAAGCGCAGGTGGGATTTTTTTTATTTTCATTTATGTTCTAAAAGAAATGCACTACGAAATAATTGTGGTCTCGGACCTAATGTCCTTGAACTGTTTTACATGGTTTAGCGCCTTTATAAAAAAAAAATAGTTTTTTTGTCATGTGTGATTCCCTCATTCTATGAGTAAAAGGATAACTATATGTTTATAAGGGTTCCTTCGAAGGTCATACAAGGTTCTACTGAACTCTATTTCATATTATGGATCAGCAATCAAGTTTAAAGTTACCCAATAAGTATAATTCTTATATGCTATTTGCAGAAGTTCAACTATATGTTATGTATGGAATGATTGTAAGATGTACATGTCTCTGGCAAGTATCATCTGACCTTGACATCATTTGCATGGTTCATTTATCAATATTAATTCTCAAAGTTTGATCTGTTTCTTGGATACTATATGAAAAAGGTCAACTATATTTTGTTGTAGGGAATGATTGTAAGGTGTTACAAATAATCAATTCTCTCTGGCTGGTTTTATCGGTAGATAACCTTATTGTCATTGAGGATTGATAATTGTTAGGTTATGTTATTGTAGTAAAATCTTTAAGAGGGGCCTCAAGGCAGACATACATCCATCTTGAAATCTTGAAATCAAAGATGGTCATTAAGGAAGGCAAGACATTTCAGTGTGTGCACACTTGTAGTAATAATTATCAATAGAATTAAATGTGACTGTGCTCATTTATTGAATAAAATGACCACTACAAATGTATACAAATGATAATACAGTTATGGAAGGGAGGATTTATGGTCAAGTTACTTAAGTGTCAACACGATTTCATGTCAGAAAAAGTTTTACAAATATGCTTTCTTTTTGATAAATGCACTGTTTAAACAAAAATAATTATTTTGTAAGTACTGTTTATAATGTTGTCTTTGTAGGAGGAACCATGACAACCCATTTTTCCAGAATATGTGCCAATCAAAGCAGTTCTGTACAATAACACCAGGATTGTATGCCATGGTGGGCGCTGCTGCAGCTTTAGGGGGAGTTACAAGAATGACTGGTGAGGTTAAAAGTATAGTACATGTACTAAGTCATATATCAGGGTTATTTTGTTCTGTTAAAGCCCAAGCTGCTTTGGACTAGGAAAGTAACTGGTCAGAATCATTGCATACAACTCATTTGTACATAAATTGATTGTGTCTTTTGTATATTTTTTTCACTATCCTTATACAATAGATAGACACCTAACCACCTCTGTTCAATTTATGTTATAAGTAAAAGATTTACTTGATTTCTTCTATAAATTTCAAAATCTTTTGTAGTGATTATTTTTTAGTTGTTTGATATGTTATTGTTCCATTAACTTTAGCAGTATTGATATACAGATTAATGTAACCTACTTTAATATTTTACAGTATCTTTAGTGGTAATTATGTTTGAGTTCACTGGTGGATTGCAGTATATTGTGCCATTAATGTTAGCTGGGATGACATGCTAGATTACAGTGACCTACTTTTATATATTTCAGTATCTTTAGTGGTAAATATGTTTGAGTTGACTGGTGGATTGCAGTATATTGTGCCATTAATGTTAGCTGTGATGACAAGTAAATGGGTTGGAGATGCTTTAGGAAAAGATGGAATATATCCTTTATACCTTATATGGGAGTATGTTTAATAACCCTCAAAAGGATATTATTCTGTTTTCTCCAAAACTACAGAACTATGGTTCATAAGATTCTTATTTTTAAGTAAGACAACCCTGAAATGATCATATGCTAGTGTATAATTTAGAACTAAAGTTTTTTCTAAGAAAAATGAGTGAAAATACCAAAATATCATAATCAAGCAAAAATAAGCCTTTAATAGTTGACTTTTGATTGTTAGCATCACATATTACTGACATTATAGTTATAGAAATCAGAGATGAAAAATGTTGATAGTTAAATGCAGTTATGTCATTATTTAAAAAAATATTTATACATTAAAGGAAAATTATGATGTCCTACGCAGAATTTTTTTGAAAAAGTAATATCCCCAAAATACTGAACTCTGAGGAAAATTTAAAAAGGAAAGTTCCTAATCAAATGACAAAATCAAAAGCTCAAACACATCAAATAAATGGATAGCAAATGTCATATTCCTGATACAGGCATTTTCTTATGTAGAAAATGGTGGACTAAATCTTGTTTTAAAGCTATCTAAACCTCTCACTTGTATGAGAGTCACATCAAATTCCATTATATTGACAACGATATGTAACAAAGAAGCACAAAATGGCGTTGTACTTCAGTCACATTCTTGTTTCTGTACAAATTATAATAGTCTAGTTATTTTTTTATTTTTTTTTTATCTGTTTTGTCACTTTACTCATATATTTTTCTCACTGTTACTTGCCATGAGGAAAACAAGTTCCACAAAATTTTGCCCTTCATAAATCCAGAGTTCACCCTTGTATTGTAATATAGTTTGTCAATTCATGTTAACCTACTGTTTTTTTTTGTGTGTGTAAAATGATGTTTTTTTCTTTTGGCATTAGTGTTGTCCATTTTGACTTCCCCTTGTAATAAATTTATGAGGTGCAATTTAGACATGATCATGGATAATTGGGTCCAAATATTTGTTTTCCTAGCCTTTTTTTAAATGAATTATAATGTCATAGCATAGTAAATTTCTATTGGTCTAGGGGAGACAACTGCAGATAATTTTGATTTTTTTTTAATGCACTTTAAAGCATAAAATTATTCAGTTCAACATACAGAATGAAATAACTGAAGATAAGTTAGTTGTAAAAACATTAAAATTAAATACTTTAGAAGAACAGAAGGATATTCAGTAAAAATTCTGTCTGTCATATTTTATTTTAAACTAAATGATATTAGTTCTATGTCAGCCATCCTGCAGGATGATGTCTATAGCTGGCACAGCTGCATATGCTTATTCAAACCCAAAATCTGTAACTGATCAAGTCTTTTGAAATCATTTTATTTCGGTATATGATATGATTTTTTTGTCAATATAAAGTTATAATCCCTCAATTAATTAACTCAATGGTACAGAACTCTACGGTTACAATTAGTGTGTCAGGTTAGTACAAGTGTAACATTGAATAAGCCATTTATTATTATTTGTATATTATTCTCCGACATGAATGGGATGTCAACATGAAGTGTACTTTAATTGTGGGAGAAGATATAACCAGTAGAAACTATATATATATATTTGTTCTTAACATAGTTCAACAGATATGATGCACATATAGCATTAAATGGTTATCCATATTTAGACAGTAAAAAAGAATTTACACATACGACTATAGCAGCTGATGTGATGAGGCCGAGGTATATATCAACTATTATTAACTTTGACATAAATTCTACGATTACTTGAAAATGTAAAGCAATACAAGGATAATCCATAGGATGATATCTGAACATATGTTCATGTAGTCTTCATACAATAACCACATAATATCAGCTAATATGTAATTATGTCTTCCCTCTAATAATTAAAGGCATATCATATGGTTTTACCCTGGATTTTTGTCTCCTAGTAAGAAGTGAGAAATTTGGAAATCATACACTTGCTACTTTAAATAAGAGGATGACAATAATTATTATTTGCATAGGACTTAATATTTCAGCTATTAAACTATTCATGATTTCCCAGGCCTTTTAAATGCTATGAATGTGAAGTCACATTTAATTCTACTAATTAGCATATTTAAGAGAGCAGATATTTTAAACATTAAATAAAAAAAACTTTTCCCCAGAAATGTGTATGTATTTTTTATCAATATCCCGCTTTATTTATTAAGATACTGGAGATATGGTGCTGCTCAGTAAGTGTGTTGGTGTTGTATGTTGTGTGTATTATTTAAAGCATGTCAGTAATGTTAGTTATAAATCTGCTTCACATGGATGTTTGATATTGCTGTAATACATGTTTTTCTGCTAAAATGTCATAAATTTAACAATTGAAATTTAGTACTTTTAGCTTTAACTAACTTGAGAACTTGTTTGAATTTTGAATTAAATGACATTTTCTGGTTTGATTTAAAATTCCATAATCCACTTTTGCATGATAAGTACTAATTATAAAATTGGTATGAAAAACAACTGTTGTGAAATTGATTTATTAGTTTAATTGAGATTTAATTGTAATTTTTGTTTTTTATTGAGATTTGGGAATATTTAATAATGTAGAATTTTTTTCTTTTAAGCACATTTAAGAGACAGAGTTTGGGCACACATTGAACCCTCATTTTCAAGGAGACTTTATTTGGCATGTAGCCCCTTGTAGCCCACTTCACCACAATTTAATATCAGGATTTTTAAAATGTAGTTGGTGTAGATAAATCTGAAAAAAATCCTTGTTTGACATATTTGTGAAATAGCTACTTAGAAATTAAAAAAAAATAAGGTAATAATTTTTGCCAAAAACCAAAGAATTAAAAATATTATAAATATTGTGAAATATTATTTTTACATTTTCATCAATATCATGTAATTACTTACACTTTTAGAGATAAAATGAATATTGTGTTTATCTACAATAATACTTGTGAACCAGATTAGATGATTATTGTCTATGTGGACTCAAGTCACAATTTGTCTATATTGATACAGATAAGAGCATGAACTCTTGTCTATCATTAATGATCCAGATTTGACCTCTAGATTTGTTTTGTTTTGATGTGTTGTTTGATCATGATATCTTTGATATCTTTACTTTTTCAAAGATATTCACTAATACTTTTAATGTGTTGCATTGTAGTGTTTCTGTTGTGTCGTTTTTCTCCTCTTGTAGTCAATGTGTTTCCCTCAGTTTTGGTTTGTAACCCGGATTTGTTCGTCAATCAATTTATGAATTTGGAACAGCTGTATACAACGGTTCTTTATTTAGCACAGCAGTATTTTCATATAATTTCTATTTTGAGTAAAGGTGTGTCAATGCAGTAAATTTTTTTATTTTTATTGGAAAATGTATGCATCAGCAATCATATTTTGCTATCATAATGAGCATGCATCCAAATTTCTACCAAATTCTATGAAAATATAATAATTTCATTAGTTTTTTTGTTAATTTAAAAGCCAAAAAATTTATTCTTTCAGCTTGTGACCTTTTTTTTTTTTAAATTTTTGTTTGTCCAACACATGTTTTACTAGTCTTAGCGAAAGAGCTTATGCTTCAGAATTTAAGACTAGGTTTTTGGGACCAGAATCAAAAAAGGCAACCATAATCAAAGAAGATCTTTTAACATTACTGTTCCTACAACAAGTGACCAATCTGTTTTGCGTGTTAATTTTTCAACTCCTGGGGTCTATGTCTGCTAAGGCTTAATGTGGTTAAAATCCAGAATATTTTTTTTCTTCAAGTTTTACAAAAAAAACTATTTTTCATCAAATTGAGATTAAGCAAAACAAGGTTCTGTATCAAAATTGACAATCAAATAAAAATAAAGAATATAATTTATTATTTTTACACTGATACATAACCCTCAGACAAATCTTAAAAGACATTTATATAGTTTTTATTGTTATTGTACATCATATCAATCATGAACTTTTTTTCTTTATTCAGGAGAAATGATCCTCCACTTTGTGTAATAACACAAGATTCTATGACTGTAGAGGAAGTGGGTAAGATTTTATAATTCAATTTGATAAACTTGATATTTGTATAGGGTCTTGAAAAAGTGATACACATCTATGTGTTATTACACAGAATTCAATGAGGGTAAAGAACATGGACTAATAGATATAGGAAGATGTGGTGTGAGTGCCAATGAGACAACTCTCCATCCAAATAACCATTTAAAAAAACCATTATAGGTCAATGTACGGCCATTTAAAAAGACAATACTGTTATATCATATGTATAAGGGTGTTCTGGTCATACAATTCCCAAAATGTTTTAACAACTTATACAATGTTATAGTTTCTTATATACTCAATAATTTCATATTGGTCTGTTATATAGACTGAAAAACACGAGGAGTCTAAGTTATCACTAAATAATCAATTTGTTTTTTGTGCTACAGAATGGAAAAAAATACTGTACCAGCAAAACACTAAAACTGACATGATTTGTCATTGTTTACCAACTACTTAGACAGCAGGAATATGGAAAGGCGCTATTTTAAATGAAATAGTTTTGAAAACGTTTAATAAAAAAATTGTAATTTGATAAATTTCCTTTGTTGAATTATTTTCAAACACATCAAATTTTTTATTGTATTTTTCATTTAAAGGTGAAAACTTTCTATTTCAGAAGCCATATTTAGAGATACAAGTCATAATGGGTTCCCTGTAGTATTATCAAGTGAATCACAATATCTCGTTGGTTTTGTTTTACGAAGAGATTTAATGTTAGCCATTGGTAAGATATAACTTTAAAAAAAGAAGGAATTAAAATTTGAAAGTTTTACTGAATTGTCAATTCACTACTTTTATTGAAATGCTTTCCATTATGAAGTAGCTACACAAAACTGTAAAGAAATGAAACAGAATCAATATCTTTATAAAAAGGGAAACAGTAATTGCCAAAAAAGGCTCAAACCACAAAAGTAAACGGACACAACTGGTCAATGAATAAACCAATATGAAATAAATGCAAATGTTTCAGAGCTCTTTTGACTAAGAAGTAGATTTTTACTACCAGTCTCTTTTTAGAATTTGTTTGTAAATCTTAATCTCAATGCACTTTGGTTCAATACTATGACTTGAAACAAATGTTAACTTTTGATCTTTGCTTTATCTTACAGCTAATGCAAGAAAAAATCAAGAAGGAGTAGTTAGTAATTCTATAGTATATTTTTCAAGTCAAGTACCAAATAATCCTAATGATCCTGCTCCGCTTAAACTGAGGAAAATATTAGACATGGTGAGTTTTATGTTAACGGTAAAAGGCAACACATTCCATCCTCCATAATAGCCTCCTATAATAATACAATAATATGACGTATGAAAAAAACCCACTGATAAACTTTATTATCAAGATTAAAAAAAAATAGTTAGGCCTTTTCTTATATGATTTAATTTTGAATGTAACTCCTTCTGATTCACTTACAGTGTTTAGTCTATCAGCTCATAGACATAATTTGGTCATGTGACCTTGACATTCATGATTTCAACTGGCTTAAAATGGAATTGAGAATTGAATAATAAGGAATGACTATATACCATTTTTTCTGTATGATAAACAAAACATTATCAGGCAATCAGAAGACGTGTTACATCCAACATTAAATCATTTCTTCATAGACAGAAAAACATTAGTCATTCCTCAAATAGAGCCAGAAATAAGGATTAAAAAAAACACCATAATCAATGAAAAATATATAACTTGACAATGTTCATAAAGTTAATAAAATAAAGAATCAAAAAGTATCCAAGATCAAGAAAGTATTGACTTTTTGTTTTGCCAAAAAAAATAATTTTGATTTGAAACAATGAATATTATGATCTATTCTGTATGGAAACCTATAATTGTAGGCACCTATTACAATAACTGATCAAACTCCAATGGAAACAGTTGTAGAGATGTTCAGAAAACTTGGATTAAGACAGACATTAGTTACACATAATGGGTAAGACACATTTTAGAAATTTTGAGAGATCCGTAAATCCTTTGTAACACATTTTTGATAGGAGTCATTTTAGCTTTTGTTTTTTTTTAAAGAAAACTTGAATTAAAAATGCATGAGTTACTTATAATAGTTCAATGTCCTTCTAAAAATGTATGGAAAACTTATATTGTACAAGTTACAAATTTTGGGCAATGACTTTATTTCACAACATATTTAGTTTTATATCAGCATGTTTTTTCACCTCTGAGAAAATAATCAATTCACCTGATGTACTGTTATTGGACAAAAAAAAACTGCATTATTTTCATTTGTAAGTGAACAGAATTATAGAAGTCTTAATCGGGATCAGAATGCATCATTATTGAAATGTATTGATATCATTATCTGTACACTTTAGGTCCACACCTTCGTGTTGATGTGTGCTTTTTAAAAAAAAATTTCAACTCTAAGAAAAGAAATCAGTACATCTGATGTACTTCTAGCAATTTTCTTATTATAAGTAATCAAACAGAAACACATATTTTGTCAAGGACTGAGAAACAAAAACGTTCAGTTTTGTTGCTGCATGTTGTCTCTTGATTTTACTCTTTAAAACAAAATTGCAGCAACAGACAACTCTATAATAAAGGAAAGTTTTACTTCAAACAAGAGAAAAAGAGATTATCTGTTGGGTAAACATTTGATGTGGACATTTAATACTGTGGTGTTGTGTTATTTGAAATATTATCCTAATTGCCTTGTCTTTTCCTCAAATAATGAATGTACATACAACCATTACATTAAAATGGACATGACCAACTAAAAAAAGAATTGATACCTTATTATGTGCAGTATTTTATTATTAACCTATGCCAATTGCAGTACAGATAGATTTTGTTTTGTTTTTGTATTATATGTACTTTTTTCAGATTTTTTTCTAATTAAAATTTTTGAAACTTTGGTGTTCAAGCTACACTGCATACATACATTATAACAATACATAAGGCAAGGGTTTTTTGATTTGTTGGTTTACAGATTTTCCCCATGAAAAAGTCTGGTCCGTTGGTCAGTTGGGGAAAAAAAAAAAAATCTTTCAAACAGAAAAATATGAAAAATAGATATATTTTTCACCTTTATAACAATATGTTTGTAATATGCTATTTTGATCTCATTTCTTAATTTTAGTTTGATGTAATATTATTGGTCAGCTGTCATAAACATCGCATGACATTGTCTAATAATTTCCCCTCAAAAAAAGGGGGGGGGGGTGTGCACAGACAAAGAAACTTAAATGGTCAAAAACAGATTTGCGTAACTCTCAATTCCAGAAAACTTGGTTAATAATGATATTCAAGCACAATAACTGTTAATAAAGAAAAAAATGTAAAAACGTCAAACGAAAATAAGTTTCAGCGCACATGTCAAAGATTAATAGACTGGTCCACTGAAAAAACGAGAATATCGGGTTTATCTGTTGTCATGCTTTCTGTTTTTTTTAATATCCAAATGGACGATATTTTTTGGTTATCTATGAAACAAGAAAATTCCAAATGATTTGTTCATATTCAGTACTTTAACTTACTTGGTGTCTTCCACTTGTCCACATTAGGACAAGTCTATTCCTATGAGAAAATCCATCTCACAGACTATTGACAAATAAGGGAAACAAACTTGTTGTGTAATTGGTTTTAAACACAGGTTTTGTTCCACAAAATTATTTGTGCAAACGACATGTCAAGGTCAGTTATAATTGATTTCTATTTTTAGCCTTGTTGGCCTTTTAGAAACGTAAACTGGAAGTTTTACTTTTTACAACAGAAAGTGTTATCAATTTTGATAGTGATTAATGCATTTCATTCCATAAAAAAAGAATATTTTAATTATTTTCAGGGATAATGCATTTGTTAGGGTGGGCGGGAATAGAAAAGCATGAAAATTTTTATTCTCGAAATCGCCAAATCAGGTCGGTGGATCCGTAAATCAACAAATTAAAAAATCCTGGCCTATTAAAGTGAATGACATGACATTAATGGTATTGCTATAACTGTTATAATGCAAATAAGAAATATATAACATTTACAAGTTTGAGATATGAATATGCAGTGTATGATACATCTTTAGAATACTTTGGAGTTCATTAAATATAGAATCATATTCAAAATAAATTCACTAACTTCCATAAACAACCCTATCTGTGTTCTTTAGATTTGTTACAAGACTTTTCCTATCTTCTTTACCTTAAACGTATTACATACAAATCAGGTATTAATTCTATTTTTGCGAAAGTACTAATTCATTATTAACAATTTGAAAACTACCTGTTTGAGGGACACCTCTAATACTTATTCATTATCATATTAACTGTTTTTAAGATGTTTTGCTGTGAAATATATCTTTAAGGTGAAGGGAGAAATACATTTGAAGGTCCATTTTTATTAGTCGATTAGGGACTTAGTATAGTATACCCAAGAGTTCTGTATGTTTATTCTTCCTTATGAAATTTTAATATAATTTTAATTTAAAGCATTTTTATCTGTCGTTCAAGAGTAAAGTTACTTTTACTGATAAGATCTAGGGCATCTTTTATACATTGCACACTAACTCAAGATTGCTTTGATCAATTTAATAAAATCTATACACTGCTGTTTGAATTATTAATTTAACATTTTTTTCTCCAGAGTTACATAACTTTAACTGTCATACCTAAAGCGCATTATACATATTGCATCATTATTAGAGTAAACTTATGCTGATTAACTATCAGATATTGTTTTAATAACACAAACTTGAGTATGCTAGCAGTGGCAGATCTAGAGGGGTTTCTTGGTTGGACCCCTGTGTTTTTAGCATTCGATGCATTTGAGTTGTGACGTATAGTTGGAAAACACCTCCCCCCTTTTTTTTGTAATTTATTTTTATTTCATCTGAAAAACTCACCAAGTATTGTGATACATAATTATATTGTTAATTCATAATACATGTATTGATATTAAATTTTTCAATAACAGTCTAAACTTAAAAAGTTAGTTATGCTAATTGTTCTAAAGTTTGTACTCGATCATACACATCCTCTATCACTCTGGATTAGAATACCTGAATATGCTAATAAGGTTAATGATGGCAACAGCCTTCTCCTCTAGCAATATGCATCACTGCCTATACAATGATTTTGAACATGAGAGGTACCAGGAGAGGCCACCAGAGATCATTAACAGATAACATGTTGGACAGAATCACATAATAAATGTCAACATAAGTCAAGGGGAGATAATTCAATTATAATCAAACAAAAACTAGTATATCAATATATATATAACAATATCAATAAACATAGATAGTACTTTTAAGATGTACACAAATCACTGTCCAGTTGTGATGTGCATCAACATATTATTAATTCTACATGAACTATTATAAAGCCTTAAGTAAGTACAAAATAGAAAGACCCCCCCCCCCTTTTATCCTGGGTTTGGGACCCCTTTCAAAATGGCTTAAATAGATTTATATAAAGATATAAATCTTTTACTTTTGATCATTTCAACAGTCAGTTCAAATGATATTTTTCACGCTTATTAATGCACTAGCTGTAGGTTACATAGTTCAAATAATAACAAACTTTATATTATATATATGATATATATATATATGGATAGATTTAATCGTCTCAACATCAGCCCTACAATGTTAGATCTTTAAATTTGCGTCTGCAAATTTCTTGTTCTTCCCTCACCTGAATTCTAACTTATGCTTCTGATATATCGTGGCACCAAGTCACATTGCACTGTGACCCACACCTTAGACCACTCAACCACCTAGGTTCTTAAAGAGCTTTCTGTGACTGGGTGTTACCTTTCCTCAGCAATCGTAAAACAGTACATGAGTACAGATCAGCTGAATTATCTATTGTAAAGGATCCTACAAATTAATATAAGTTGCAGTCCCAGAAATCATTATATTATAAGTACGTCTGAACCAGTGACGACTCTACAACAGATTTTATCCATCGATTCTTATATTAGTTTTTACCATCCTTTTTGACTAAAGATTTGTTTTATCCTCATGTCCTGATGACGCCATGGTACCATAGTGCTAAATACTTTGACCTAAATAGAAACAATTATAATGGATTTCGTTTTTATATTTGATGTATTTCTTTGGAATCAGTGCTTTTTAAATTGTTTAATTTAAAGGTCACATTTGTCTTGCATATAAAATCAGTTTTATTTCTCAAGATATTAACAAGATTAAGCTACAACTTTGTTGTCTCTTTTCTCATTATTTACATCTTACAGGTTTAGGGATCTGTAAATTAAAATTATTCATAACAATTTAATTTTGATGTAAGGATATAAGTTATAGTTGTTTACCAATATCCAAAACCCTTCAAACCAATTTGAACATACAAAATTAGAAGAAAAATGAAGGAAATTGCATATAAACAGGGTGAGACAAACTTTTCATTATGCACAAAAACTAGATGCAGTAGTGGCAATAACAATCAAAACCAAGGAGTAAACAAAGACTAAAAAAACAAAGGACATTTACATCAACAGTTATAAATAATAAATAAGAAACAACTGGAACTCCACTAAAAACTGGGAGTGAAATCAGGTGCTCTGGAAGGTTAAGCATTTCCTGCATTGTAAACGGCATCCATCGTGATATGTCTTTGTTCAGTTTGATAATGATGGAAGGTTATTATGACTGAGGAAGAATATCAGATATGATTTCTGACACACTTTTGTCATAATGGTCAATCAGCTCATGATGGCGATTGTAAAATTTCTTGAGTGATGACCTTAATTTGATTGATTCATAGCACTGTCTTATCAACTTTTGAGAAAGCAGTATCCCTCGTTCAACAAAATCAACGTACTTTGAGCTTGCTCTAGAGTAACGTATCAATTGAGACACATATACTTCATGTGCTGCTGGGATGTTGCTACACAGAAATGGAAAGTTGACTATAGGAAAATTAAAATCATTGCAGTTCTCATAAATTTTGGTATTGAACCTATCATCAGTAGTCATCTCGAGAAAAAGGTCTAAATATGAAGCAGATTTATCTGTGTCAGTAGTTTCTTTAATTTTAAGTCCACTTGGATATATTAAATGTAAGTGGTCACTGATTCTATAATTATTAAGAGACAGTACATCATCAATATACCGAAAGGTGAAATTTACAGTTTATGCCAAAAATTTTAATAATGAATAACCTTTCTCATTATAGATTAATTTGTTGTTGAATAAAAGTTTGACATCCGAGCTGGTATATGAGATGGTCCTTTTCCAACTTAATTACACATTAGATGTGTTCATAGTCATACATCAAATAGTTATTTATATTTTTACAATTTATTTCTTGCAGAAGACTTTTGGGTATTATAACAAAGAAGGATGTTTTACGGCATGTTGCACAACTAGGAAACCAGGATCCTGAATCTATATTGTTTAATTAACTTCCTGGTTTGTTGTCATTGCAACATTCCTCTGTGTTTAATGTGTGGATAATATTCTATCTGAGAGGACAACAAATGATTATGAAGATACATTGCTATATGTAAACACTGAAAGGATAATTTATTGTTGTAAGGATAGTGATGTGAGATATATAATTGAGCGGGTACTTGAAAGGATAGATACATTCCTGGTTGTTTAAATTCATTCCACATTGTCCTCTATCATGTGACTGTGTGCTGTGTTATTATTTAGTAGAATTGTTTTATATGCTTCTATGTGTAAGTTGTTAACATAAGAAAACAAGAAATTGAAATGTGTGTGTGTGATAGAAAAACATACAGTGTATAGTAGTATCCACATTATATTCTATTTTTTCTTTTCATGTGGATATATGATTTGAAGGAAAATTATAAAAAAATTGTATTGTCATTTGCTTTTATGTAAATGTCAACAGAATCTTTAAAAAGAAAAATGAAATAGAAAACAATAGTGGCATTACATTGGAGAAAATGAATACGGTTTCTGAAAAAAAGGCAGTCTTTTAATTCTCACCTTCATAAACTAATTTTTAAACCCTGACATTAAAATAAAGATTGTACTATGCATGGCAATTGTTTGTGTTATGGTTATAATAAAATTGATAACAGACATTTGATTAACGAGGAATTACATACTTACCCTATTCAAGGAATACCTGACTTATTTTTACACATTTCAAGGGATTTAGGATCATAATCTTGTCCGAAGATAACTGTTTTAGTTTTACATTGCTTCTATAGTGTGGACAGCTGATATGTTTTTATGCTTATACTATCGTAGGGATATATGGTCCAAGTCTTTTCCAGAAATACTGGTAAAGTTTGACATAACTTCTGTACTAGGGATACCTGATTTAGTTTTACTCAAATCCCATGTCAGGAACATCTACACAAATCTAGTTCAAGGGATACCAGATTCAATTTCATAGTAATTATACTCAATAAGGTCAACATTACACATGTTATAGTAGTCATGATATTTCTGTTGTATTTTCCTCTGTATGTTTGATGGTTTATAAATCAGTGACCCCGGTATCCCTACAAATGCTATAAATGTCACATTTATTTGTTTTATTGTTATGTTTTGTAAAATAAACACATTCAATCATTTTAAGTATATATGGGCTGATGTGTATGGTTACAAAATGTTATAACATTTACTCAAGATATGAATACTGTAATTATAGATAAAACCATGTTAGGTTGCTGTACTGTTTGTGTGTGGTTAAGTAATAGTTCTTTTTTCTAGTGTATATACTAATAATTCATAACAAACTGATATTTAATGTGCAGAGTTGGCTCTACTTGGCTGTGATAATCTATTTTAGTAGAATTTTATGTTTACTGAATAACCTGAGTTAACTGTATGTAATTAATATCAATATTTATTATACTTTAGTTTATGTATTGTGTATCTGTCATCATGTTTAAACTGTACAAAATAGTAATGTATAGGGATTAAAAATATCAGTTGTTTTGTTCCTTCATCCTTGTTCTTTCATTATTGGAAAGTCCATACTACTTTTGTTTTTGCAAAGTTTTTTTAGATACTTTCCAGACATATGTTACACTGTATAGAAACACTCAAGAAGATGATGACTTGTATACACACAGGTCATATGTATGATACCTTTAGTAAACATTTTCAGTTCTCCACGTCAATATTGTGAAATAAATTTTAAAAAACTGTCGGTTTGTATCTATAAGATTATTAATTAGATTCTCATTTATCGAAGTTTGAAAGAAAATACAAAAAAAATCTTACCAACTCCCTGACTTTAAAATACACAACATTTAAATCTTGATTTTTTTGCATAGCCATTCATACATTTGGTTTGCGAAAATAAAATGTGGTTGAAATGTGCATTGAAAATTAAAAAAAATGAAATAAATTTATACATTGCAACATCTTCTTAAATATATAATAAAGCCAGGTATTATTGAAGTTCTAATCACTGAGCAATAACATTAGACACTAACTCCGTGTTTACATCGTACTAAAGATTTATGGAAATGATAAAAAAATATTAACAAAAAATGGCAAAATATTTTTGTGCCAGAAGTATATTATTCTAAAAACCATTGTGTTATTTTCTTATGAGATTATTTTGTTCACATGTTTAATAGAAGTGTAAGTGTATAATTTATTTTATATCTGTCTGAATGTGAATCCAGGATATACAAGGCTGTATGATGTAGGGTAAGTGTATGTTAACATGGATTACACAATCTAGATTTTATTTTTAGTGTAATGAAAAACATTTGCTGTGGGCAAGTTGTTTCAATACAAATATCTGAATATAGTCCCCAAATATTGAACAAGTAATTTATTTCTATTTTCATGTGTTTCTTAATAAATGGACATTATGTAAAGTTTAATTAAACACGTCTCTTTGTTAAGTCTTTGGTCTGGAAATTTAAATTCAAAACAAATACAAAACATGTGAGATAGGAGTGTATTATTGTAGTTTGCTTCATCATTGTTTGTCAGATTTAAATACTTTGTACTGTACCACATCGTCAATTCATGAATCCCATATTCAAATCATCTTTAAAAAAATCATGTTTTACAAGAATGGTGTCTTGTATCATATGTGTACTAGTAAGTGTTGTTTGAACTGCGAAAAAGATGAGACAAGACTAAACTATCTTTTTTTTTTAATGTCAATAACAACTTTTTGTTATTTATATGTTTTTGTTCAAGAAAAATTAATCCCTGCTTATTAAATTCATTAATCATCTCAAAATTATGAATTGATACATCTGTTTGCAAAATATATATATTGGTCAAAAGTACAAAAAAAACCTTTTCATTGATGATAATTGCATCATTTCGAAAATGTTTCTTTGGAGTTGAGATTATTTTATCTAAAGTAAAAGTATAAAAAAGACCATTTTTGTGCAAAATTTGTTTAAACTTTAGTTAAATCATTATGAAGCCATGTGTGATGGTGTCATATGTTTGTATCATTCTGACTTTTGACTGTTAACATGCTCATCTCAGATGGAACCACCAAGTGAAATGATAAATAATACAATGAATTCTTCTTATCATAGAAGAATTAATGGGGGACCTACCTTCTACTCTCACCATAGAAAAGTTAATGATTACATTGGCCTCCGCTTCTTACAATAGACAATGTAATGATGACATTGTCCTTCACCTCTTACCATTGACGAGTTAGTTAATTTATATATCAAAACATGTTGAAAGTTGAAGTATGTGTATATTGATGATTGGTGAATTGATGTTGTATCTTATTGAAACAAAATATAAATAAAGATCTGAATAATCCGAAGTGACCTGTATTTATTTCTGGTCAACAACAGTGGATACCTATATCCTGCTACAGCCACGGATTCAGTACTACTATTGTTAGATAGAACAGTCTGATTGCAAACTTTCATTTTCGATATGAAATGTGATGTCATCTAACTAAAACTAAGGATTGTAACTGTTGAAATACATTAAAAAACCATACATCTATCAAATAGTTTTATTGAGGTCTGGACATGGCATGTCAGTAACTGCTAGAAGATAATGTATGTATCAGTGTCATTTTTTTCAAGTTTCTTTTAAACTGAGTTTAACTGTACGTATTGCTGTGTGATTGTTATACATTGTATCAGCATTGGCTAGAGGTATAGTGGGAGGGTTAAGATCTCACAAAACATGTTTAACCCCGCCGCATTTTTTGCGGCTTGACCAAATGAGGAGGCTCTGGACGTTAGTCTTGTTTGGTTTTTAATTGTGTTAATTTTAGTTGATAAATATGTTTTGGTTTATAGTATGTCGTCCATAATCACTGACCTAGTACACATTTTTGTTTATTGGCCAGCTGAAGCACGCCTCCGGGTGCAGGATTTTCTTGCTGTGTTGAAGACCAATTGGTGACCATCGGCTGTTTGTTGCTCTTTGGTCGATTTGTCGTCTCTTTAGCACACTATCCATTTCCATCTTCAATTTTAGTTGATATGCCTATGGAGAAGATTTCTTCCCCTCTTCATGTCGCCTTTATTTCTTTATTGATGTCTTTATACCGAACTGAACTAACTTAAAAGATGATGTCAATTATCTTTTTTCTGTACATATCATTTAGGAAAATGTGTTACTTTTTACTTATTGAAGCTTTTATGGACTTTTTGAACAATGTTGAATTAACCATATAGTTCGGTATATTTGTAATACATTTTTGGTCCCGATAAGGGAACTAGGTACTGCAATGCCATATGGTTGCAATGATAATGTCAAAGGAGTAGGAAATTTGTCAAGTCCAGCATGCAGTGATGTTAATGTAATGAGTTTATTTAATACTACCTTACGAAACCAACGTAGTCATGGACAAAAACGTTACCATCGGCCTAATGTAAAAAAGTCTTCCAAATCGAGATCGGCCTCTGGAAGCTTTGATGACCTTCTTTCTCATCTGCATCATCCCTTAGGGTTACATTACATTAGAACTATTCTTTTTTCACTGCCGGTTAATTTTCTAAAATGTTTGAGAGATTATGCACTTGACAAAGGAGGTACTAATACATTTTCTCCAATATACAGACTTGTCAGTATAATTTGTGATGTAGCTCTTTTCCGTCTCTTTAAACCAGTAAGATCGGAACCTTTACATGAGGAAAAGAGGAAATTCCTTCCTGTTCACTTTAACAATAGAGGAATTGATGCAATCAACATCAGCAACGTTCTACATCACAAGGAGGTAACATCTAAAATTCCTATTTATTTTCAAAATCAGTCTGTTCCTATTGTATCCTACAGTTACACCAAAACCATTGCACCCAAAATATTTAACTATAAACAAGCATTACAGGACCTTGATTTAGAACAATACCTAAATAAACCTCTGACATGTGACTGTTCCAACTCGCCTTACAATTACAGCCCCTCTGGCCATGTTATTACTGGGGATCTAAACATAATTCAACATGAAAATCTCCGAAAGGTGATTTCTCGTGGTCCTAAGTTTAGAGAACCCCAACACATCAATTGGAACCATAACTTCAAAATAATTATGGATTCCATTGAGAACTACGCCAGAGCATGGGCTAAGCGAGAAGAAGTTCAACTGGACACTTTGTCAGAATGGGTCAAAACAATCCGGTCTCTGATAAAACGTCGCATTCATAAGTTGAAAAACTGTGTGAATGATCGACCTAAGTCCATTTTCAGTGACAAAGAGGCTGTGAAATGTCTATCATCTCTTCAAGATAAGTATGTTGTTGTGCCTGCGGACAAAGCTTCAAATAATATTGTCTTTGTATGTAAATCGTATTACTACGAGTGTCTTATAAAAGAATTAGGAATAAATGAACACTCAGGTAATCCCACATACAAAAACATATCATTTGACAAGGATGAGATTTTGGCGAATCATAAGTCCTTCATGGCTTCTATGAACATTGCATTGAACCACAAATCGGAGGACTTACCTTGTTTGTATTGGATACCTAAACTTCACAAAATTCCGTACAAACAACGGTACATTGCCGGCTCATCTGCTTGTTCTACTAAAGAATTGTCCATTAGATTGACTAAAATTCTGTCCGCAGTTAAAGAGGGTCTTCAGATATACTGTGAAACTGTTTACTCACGTAGTGGTATTAACCATATGTGGATTCTGAAAAACTCTAAAGAACTTCTGGATAATTTTAAATCTCGGTCTTTTTCTGAAATTAGTTCTATTAAAACTTTTGATTTTTCAACCTTGTATACAACCATTCCCCATGTGAAATTGAAAACCCGTCTAAAAGAAATAATTCACAATGCTTTTCATCATAAAAATGGTAGCATACGCTATAAATTTATCACTTTGGGATACCACAAGGCATATTTTGTTAATAAGGAACAAAAGGGTAAAACATACTACACAGAGGAACAAGTGATCAGTATGCTGGAGTTTCTTATTGACAACATATTTGTTGAATTTGGAGGTAGACTTTTTCAACAAATTGTCGGCATTCCTATGGGAACGAACTGTGCGCCTCTTTTTGCCGACCTCTTCTTATTTTCATATGAATCGGAGTTCCTTCAGACACTTGTTAAAAACAAGAAGATCAAAGAAGCCAGGTTATTTAATTTCACTTTCAGATATATTGATGATGTTCTTTCCATTAACAATCCGAACTTTTCTGATTGGATTCCATTAATATACCCACCAGAACTAGAAATTAAAGAGACCACAGACACGGCTTCCTCTGCCTCATTTTTAGACTTATACCTCGAATTTGACATACACAGTCATCTCAGTACCAGAATCTATGACAAACGAGACGATTTTAATTTTGAAATTATCAACTTCCCCCACCTTAGTAGTAATATACCAACTTCACCTGCATATGGAATATACATTTCCCAACTTATTAGGTATTCAAAAGCTTGCAGCTCCTATTCAGACTTTGTAAAACGTCACCAGTGTCTGAGCAGAAAATTGATGAACCAGGGATATGTCAAAGAACGTCTCGTCCTTTTTCTAAAAAAGTTCATCGGAAGATACCCAGAACTTGTTGATAAATATTCCGGATCAACTTCACAAATAATACAAGATGGTCTTGAAGTATAGATTTTGCGTACTGACGTTTGTTATCATCTTAATTACGTATTATAGTATTCTTTTATATGTCTTTTTTAGATATTCATTTGAAGTGACTCTGTGGTTATGTAAAACCACATACTTTGAACGGCAAAATTATTTCATTTATTGATATTACTTTTACTTAAGGATCTTGACATACTATGAATGACAAAACTATTTTATTCAATAAGACTACTTTTTCTGTTTAGTCTGTTTTTTATGATATACATTTGACGTGAAACTGTACTTATGTATCCCGTCATACTTTGAACCACACTATTGTTTTATTTATTATTATTACTTTTACTGTTAAATCTGGTTTTTGTTATATCTACTTTACGTGAGTCTGCATTTATGTATGCCGTCATACGACAAAATTATTTTTATGTCTACCTGTGCGAATTTCAAACGTGCAATTTTACACCAGTAATGAAAACCTCCTATCATTTATGGGTAGACTTTACATAGATAAATTCAGCCGTATTTGACGTGAAACTGTTCTTATGTATCCCGTCATACTTTGAACCACACCATTATTTTATTTATTATTTTTACTGTAAGTCTGTTTTTTGTTATATCTACTTTACGTGAGTCTGCATTTATGTATGCCGTCATACGACAAAATTATTTTTATGTCTACCTGTGCGAATTTCAAACGCGCAATTTTACACCAGTAATGAAAACCTTCTTTCATTTATGGGTAGACTTTACATAGATAAATTCAGCCGTATAGGAAAAGCAAAATGAGAATGTTGAATTTGATGTATGCCTTTTTGTGCTACTTTGTTACATTTGTTGTTTATGTAGTGATATTAAGATGATAACACAATATTGACTGTTGTACCCCTATTTTTGACATTTTTACTCTTTGAGTATGTTTGTTTTGTTCATGCATCGTTGACAATGTAATGGAATTTGATGCGACTGTCATACTAGTGAGAGGTTTAGCTAGCTATAAAACCAGGTTCAATCCACCATTTTCTACATTAGAAAATGCCTGTACCAAGTCAGGAATATGACAGTTGTTATCCATTCGTTTGATGTGCTTGGACTTTTGATTTTGCCTTTTGATTTTTGATTTTCCTTTTTGAATTTTCCTCGGAGTTCAGTATTTTGTGTTTTTACTTTATACTGAATAATTCAAGAAATATTGGTAACTTTGAGGGAAAACAATGTATGTGGTTGATAGAATCAGGGTTAAGAGACCTGTCTGTCTGTGGACCGCGTTAGCATAATCATTAAAGTTTTATTGAAAGATTTTGCACCATATAAATATGAGATAAGCTCGGCAGATGGTGTTGCCTTAAACCAGTAATTGACATTCCTATACATGCAAGCAAAACAAAACAAAAAACAAGCAAACACTATATTCACCCAAACGAGACATACAGATACAATGTTAATAGGCAAGTACCGTTATGAAACTTAAGCAATGTTAAAAAAGCGTACTGTATATTAACAAAGGAAAATAAATGCAAAACCTTATTTGGAGCTGATCTTCACAGTAACAATGCTAGTTGCTAATTGAGTCTTTGGACAGGTTCAAATTGGATACTATGCAAATTTGGGCTATCCGCTAATATGACACTCGCAGCAGCAACTGTGAGCTAGAAGCAGGTTTCGCAGAAATCTGTGTAATCTCGTTTTGTGTAAAACAATACAGGTCTGACCATTTCTGTGATTCTGCAATACCTTTAAAATATTTGTTGACGAAGTTTTCACATTAAATTCAACGATATCATTTCGGAAATCAAAATCTGTGGTAGGAAAGAATATTTAAGTTAACAAAATGTTATTAATACACCTATTAGTTTTACCTATAAGATCATGGTTTTTAAGTGAAATACCTATCAGATATATTACGAATGATTGCTTTTGACTCGGATTTGTTTTTTCTCTATCGATTTATGAATTTCGAACAGCGGTATACTACTGTTGCCTTTATTTGAAATAAGCAGTATGTGGTGCTTATATAACTGTCATATGAATATCCCTATTACAGTTAATCAATTATCTCCAAACAATATTTATTCCACAATGCACAACGTTGATGTCCGTGTAAATAAGTCCAGTACATTTTACCAAAAGGTACTTGGCGGGACTCAGCTAGCAATTTGTGTTCTTGATGCTTTGACATAATTTAAGTTTGTTTTCTATTTATAAATATTATCAGCACTTCTAATGAGGAAGTGTTGTTTAGTCAAGAGCAAGTTAGTTATGTCAAAGGCAACTAAAAAGAAGCTACCTGTTATATGAAGAATTGAAATGATAACAATTTGTATGTTATTAGTAGGGTAATACACCGTTGGTCAATTGATAACAGCATACATTGACAAATTTATTGGATGTTTTTACTATTGTGACAATTGCGAGAGATCTGTTGGTATCGATAAATATACAATTTTGCATCTTAAGTTTGACATTATTGTTTGTGTGCATTCACTGAAATAGCAATAGCCAACCTCACGTGTACCGATACTTCCAAGAAAATAAGTTCAAGGTCAGATAAACTGTAAATACATGTACACCTTACACTCAGGCCATACACCAAATATGCTTTATATAGCACTGACCTATTGCACATCGAAGAAACAAACTAAACCAGGAAAACTTAATATTGAACCATTACAATTGACCAAAGTTAGTTGAATGCTGTCAGACAGTCTTGTACCCCTTATAACCATAAAATGTTTTGAATATAGATGAACTTTTGCTTCTACTATCTAAGAAACAAACTTGATCTATGGATATTGTTAATGTTATTAGAAAATACAGACCAAAATACAAAAATTTAACATTAATCATACAGTATTAAAACAACAGATCAAAACACAAAAACGTACCCATAACCACTGAACCATGAAATTGAGGTCAAGGTTTGATGACACCTGCCAGTTGGACATGTACACCTTACAGTCATTCTATACAAAAAAATATAGGAGACCTATTGCTTATAGTGTCTCAGATATGGATCTAATTATAAAAACTTACCCTTGTTCACTGATCAAAGAAATGAGGTCAGGGTCAAGTAAATAATCAAATTGAGAAAGGAAATGGGGAAAACTGTCTGACGGGCATGAGCACCTTGGAATGTAGGCACATACCAAATATCATTATTCTGCTACTCATATTAAGAAAGATCTTTTCAAACGAGGTCAAGGAAAATGGCCATATAACGAATTGAAACATAAAAGATCCAGGTCTTCTATCTTTTGACATATTAAGAAGTTAGCTAACGCCGCCGCGACCATTTCTGTATCCCTATGTCGAGCTTTCACCGACAAAAGTGGCAGACTTGACAGAAACCCAACTGTTTTTATTCTTTAGAACGAATTTACAGAAATAGGAATCTGTTTAAAAACGGCAGGTTTAAGTTACAAAGTTCTCGTTCTATGTAATCTGAGCTGTATTGGTGGCTATGTTAGCTTTTTTGTTTTTGAATATTAATATGTTTATTATGTCTGTGGTTTAGGGATTCACAGTGGTAATGTTTTGGTGAGCCATGATACAACATACAATGTAAAGTACCTATTATATGTATTGTGGGCTGTACATAGTGTTTGCTATGTTAGTCTCATTGTTTGTACATTAATTTGCTCCCTACGCCTGTGGTTCAGGTATCCCTGAGGTAAGTTATTGACGAGCCATGATACAACATACAATGTGAAGTACCTATTATATGTACTGTGGGCTGTAGTGTTTGCTATTTTAGCCTCATTGTTTGTACATACATTTGCTCCCTATGCCTGTGGTTCAGGTATCCCTGAGGTAAGTTATTGGTGAACCATATATTGACATTACTGTTATAATTACTCAGGTCTATAGGGGTTATAGTATTTTGCCACACTAGATCTGTTTCTACATTCATTTTCTCCTTTTGAAAATTCTTAGAATGTAAAATACAAGTATTTTTATACGACTGCAAACAAATTTTGGGACCGTATAATCGTATGATGTCGTCGTCGTCTGCGTCGTTGTCTGCTTCGTCCGAAGACACATTGGTTTCCAGATAATAACTTTAGTTTAAGTGAATAGATCTATATGAAACTTATTAAGAAGGTTAAATACCTCAAAAGGAAGCTTGGAATTGATTTTGGGGATGATGGGACCAACCATTTAGGAATTAAGGGCCTTAAAGGGGCCCAAAACAAGCAATGTTATTCCAGTTCTTGAACCAATGCATACATACTTTATAAACTTAGTCTTCTGTGCAAAATTTTATCAATTTTTTCGCATAAAATTCATATAATTTTTTTTCAATCAGTCAGTGTTGTTGTGAAAATATGGCAGGTAATTAAAGTTCATGTTTTGAATCCGAATTATAACGATTGTCACACGTTGTCAACAATCAACAAAAATGCATGGATATTGAGCACTTGTTTAACATATACATTTAGATAATAGTTTAGTTCAGTGACAGATCCATGCCTATTGCGATCACCGGATTTTTATGAAAGGGTCACACTAAGGTCACTTTTGTCCGGCGAATTGCTTCCTTGGGTACAATTTTCTCACTTTAGATTACAGAAATTAAAAAGAAAAATTTCTTCAAATATTTTTTTTATATTCACTTTTACTACCAACTGATAAATTAAAACAATCTTTACCATTTACTTTTTTACATTTTAATATTTTATGTTGTATTTGAATGAGTAGTTATTGTTGCAAACTCCATTAGAAATTTGAATTGAGATCAGTTTTGGAATAAGGGAAAGGGGGATGTGAAAAAAAATTGGGATGGGGGAGGGGGGGGGGTCAATTTTTCTCATTTCAGATTTCATAAATAAAAAGAAAATTTCTTCAAACATTTTTTTGAGAGGATTAATATTCAACAGCATAGTGAATTGCTCAAAGGCAAAAAAAAAAAATTAAGTTCATTAGACCACATTCATTCTGTGTCAGAAACCTATGCTGTGTCAACTATTTAATCACAATCCAAATTTAGAGCTGAATCTAGCTTGAATGTTGTGTCCATACTTGCCCCAACCTTTCAGGGTTCAACCTCTGCGGTTGTATAAAGCTGTGCCCTAAAGCTGTGCCCTGCAGAGCATCTGGTTCCCATGCTGATATGAAACCACCAGTTTGAAAGGAACCTTAACAGTATGATGAATTAACGCTTAAATCAGAAAAATGACATACTTTCTGTCAGTTTTGCTAGCCCAGGATTATGATTCAGTCCTATCCTGTACACCCTTGGTAGATTATCATTCTTGACCAAGGGCTGCCATTCAGTGTAAAGGTGGTAAAATTATTGTGTGTAGTGTTTACAAATTTCAGAAGCAGAAACTGAAAATTTTTCGTTGACATTCCAATATTTGTTCTGGAAACATACTGGTACCCATAGATTAAGAGCTGCAATTTAAAATAGTAATAATTTTATCTTATATAAACTTTTGAATTGAAAAATATATTTATCTTTCAGATTAAAACAATATTAAGTGGATTTATTATTCGTGGATATTTAGGAAAGTGGACATTATTGACCAAGTCAGTAGGAATGATGTTAGCTGTATCAGCTGGATTAAGTCTCGGTAAAGAAGGACCATTTGTACATGTTGCTGCATGCTGTGGCAATATATTTTCTTATTTATTACCTAAATATGGCTCCAATGAAGCTAAAAAAAGGGAGGTAAGTCAAACATATTTATTGTTTTTGAAAACTTTATATTTATAAAGAATTGAAAGCTTTTTTTACCTTCACTGCCTCAATTGAAAGTGGCCGCTATATTGCATTTACCTTGTCCATTCATCTGTTCTTCAGTAATTCATCCATCTGGTATTTTAATCTTTTTCCATCAGTCCCTTTCCAATTCATTTGTTGTGCAAAAATATCTGTCACACTTTTCTCAGGTAAATGTATCATGACATGACATGTATTCTTCTTGTAATTTTATTAGGGTTTAAAATAACATTGTCAAATTAACTATGCCTAAAACGTTTTAGGTCAGACTCACTTTAATAATTCAGTCCCTCCCATTGTCAATCTTTTCTATTTATGAGGGCCTGAATTCCTATTGCTCTTAAAACTGGTAATGAATCCAGGATATTGATAGGTGCTATGTGGAGAAAAAAATGACCAATCAAAAGTCAGCTCAATTTTATTGAGATGGGTAAGCCCTGTGCTCATGCCAAGTGGTCAATTGATGATTTTTCTTTTTCTGTGCTTTACGGCATTACTATATATAGTAATGGAAGATGTGCGAAAAATAGCGATTGAAATATTCATGTTCGTCCAGATATACATTTCATTTTCAAAGACGCAACAGTAAGGATGGAAAAAAACACTGAAAAAGGCCAATATTGTATGAAGTTGAAGAAGCGTTTTGCTGGAGCAGATTTTAAATGAAACGGAGAAGCTTTTCATACCACAAATGTGCACATGTTCAACACTTTGACAAGTCTATCTAATTTACATTTTGTTTTATGCTATAACCATGGAACAAATGTTGTAATTTTTTTTTATAGGGAGCACATGCAGTCAGGAATGTTGAGTTTTATTTGGAAATAGAATTACTTTTTGTCTGCCTTTCAAAGTGACATATTCTTAAGAAATACCTATGTAATGTTATTATGTAGAGATAAAAATCATTTATTTAAAAAAACAATACTTTTGGAAATCTTAAAGGGAAACTCCGCAAAAAAATCAAATATTATGTCAATTCTGTATAAAAATACTCAAATTCATAGATATTAAAGTTTTATTCTGCTAGACAAGAGATCACCATCGATTTTAAATTTAGAGTATCAATTCTCTGCGTGCCGCCATTTTGACCATCTTTTTCGTTTTAAACCACGATATGTCTATGAACCACAAAGGAACAAAACCACAGTAACCTAATGAAGTCGTAATTGCGTGTCGATATCGTGTCAATCGTACTAACTAACTTGATACGGATTTTTTTTTTTAAGTAACCAAGGTCTGTCGTTTTTTACTGTTTATATGGGAATTGGTTAAAAACTCATAGTTCAAAGTCATAAATGATCATAAATAAGTGTTCCGTGAAAATTGTTTTCGAAAATCTAATTTGTTTATAATTCTTTTATGTAATAAACTTATTAACTAAATTCGGACCTTCCCTTGTCTGATCACCAACATGGCTAAAGGTATTACTCCCAAATGTATTGTGAGGTGACAAGTCTAGGTATTCAAGCGATTTCCTTTCGGACTTGCAAGTTCATGCATCATTTCACTTCTGAGGGTATTGATCAGTGTACACGACAGATAACTTGAAACTTTCCATTTTAAACTATCAGGTGTATATTATACATCTCTGTCTTGCGTTCCCATTAGTGATATACTAGTAACTACAAAAACTCATACGCTTGTTTATAAATAACATATCTGGTGTAAAGAATATTATTTATAAAAATCTTAATTTTTCCAAGGGTAAATTTGGGAAAATGTAAGTACTCGTTGTCAAAAGTGAAGAAACATACAAGAAATATTGATTTAACATAAATATACAAGTCGACCATTCGTTTATACGCCTGGATAGAAAGTTACGGAACTATAGATAGTTGCAATTTAAAATTATATACATTTATACATTGAACATAAGAACAACACATACATTTTGTTTAATTTGGGTTAAAAGTTTTGTAAATAGACTAGTCCTCGTATGACAACAGTATGTTATCATGGGATGTCGATGAACTATTGTATACCAGAAGAAGAAGAAGAGAACCAATTTGAATTAAATGCAGGTCGATATTTAACTTGCTTTGGTTCATCGAAGTTATGGACATAGTAAAGTCACAGATTTCTATTTCAATAAGATTGTTCTCGAACAAAAGAAGGAATTCGTCATCACAATTGTTGGGTATAATGTATAATAATGTGAGCATGGTTCTGAAAGTACTTTATGCCAAATTTCCTGCTCCGACATGCATGTTATATATGTGCCACTGGACGTACACTAATTATCCCCAAGGGATGTGAATATTTTGCTGGAAAACTATTGAGTATCTAAGTTTCAAATTAATTTCGGGATTTATTTTCTTTCTTGGTATTCAATAACAGAAAAAAGAATTAACTGCTTGTCCGCTAAATAGGGATATTCTTGCCAGATAAAAGACTTATAGTTATATTAAAAAATAGGGAAATATGACATTAAATTGGTTCTGCCTTTTTTTTTAAACATCGTTAAAAAGATGTGTGTCTAAGGTGAACGACAAAAGAACCCTGTTATACTAGTAGGAGAGTATAGCATGTAAACATTCCTTCTCAATATGGTTGTATTGGAAATCATTTCATACAGATTTACAACTCATGGTCCGATATGCATGTAATATTTGCCACATGACGCCCATTGTTCTTTCTACCATCATCATCTTATTCTTTGATATTTCTGTAAACATCGATGGTTCACACACACAAAAAATGGGAGTAATGTACCTTCAGAACTTCTCCGTGAAATATTAAGACGAAATTTCGGTATTGAAGTGAATCTACATCTCACAAACAGGATTTTTAAATAACAATTTAGAGTGATTACCTACCAAACCAAAATAAACGTATGGCAAGATATAACCATGCAGGAATTTAGTTTTCGTCAGACGCAAGAACTCATCACTATCATAAACGTATACATATATATGTATGTAGTTTCAAATATCAAGAACAAGCGGTTGATGTCGATAGTCCGTTTACTAACTGTTCAGAGTCAGACATGTCACTTATTCATTCTTGGAAGCCTTCGTATTCCCCGTCCGACGATGGAAACTCTTTCTGATTGTGTTGACTATAAATGCTTTTATGGTGATTCTGTCGTTTATCTGTACAAATGGTTGCATGTCCTCTCCTTTCCCAACAAACAAACTAACGAAACGCTACTAGTCTGCTTTCTCTGGAGCTCATCCTCAATGGCGCTTATACGTCAGGAAACTTACATGTATACTAGTAAAGATTGTTTCAAGAACAACGACGTAGGGACGAACTATTCCAAATTCGTCAATATCAGTTTTGCATGACTAAAATATAAGTTTTATTACAACTACTGTATTACTTATTTGAACTAATGATGGTTATCATATTCAACACTGCACAAATATTATCATAGAATTTAAAAAAAATGTTAAAAAATCCTCAAACAAAATAATGCATGAGCTTAGATTTATTATATTGTATGTATATCCATTAATGATATAAATGATAATTGGTATTCTTTTCACAAATAATTCGTGTAAATGATTGTCCAATGAATTCAATTATGTAAGAATGAAATGTTAAAAAGAAACTTAGAAAAATCATGCATGTTGTATGCTGTATTTTTTTTTTCAATTAAAAACTTTAAAATTGCGATAGTTTTATGATTGTTAGCATTAAACACAGCCAGATTCGAATACAAGTTAAGAAATTCCGGTAAAGTATATCAAACATATGTGCAATGGTATATCCTTATCAAATTTGGAAATATTACATTTAGTTTTTATTAAAGATTTAAAGTACTATTTTTTACTTCATATTTGAATCTTTAAGCTAATTGCTGCTAAGAAAGTAATCAAAAATTGTTTAATTTTAATTTTATACACTTTCGGAATTATGAAGCTGAATTTTATTTTCAATTAATTTACACAATTTAATTGTTGTGTATTAAATCTTAGTGTATTAACTACGGCATACTCTTTCTGATCTTTTTTGTTTATCCTTTCCAAATAACAACATTCATACCTGTGTACGCGTGAATTCACACCTGAGGCTAAATTGCTAAAAGGTAAATGAATTGACATCAAGGCGAGAAATATACAGTGACCTAATAATAATAAACACACTCTGCTCACACATAAGTTGCATTGAAATGATTATCAAAATAATAACGGTAGATAGAACGGAAATATTTTCAGTTCAATATCTGTAAAAATGTTCAATAGATATTTTATGAAAAAATCTCAACAATAATTAATGAAATTTATTCGAAAATATTTACTAGAGATAATTTTATATAGGAAGTTTAATTCAATCAATACAAAACAGTATACGCATATGATTTTTTGTTTATTCTTACATTGTGGTTAATAACTACGACCATTCGTCAGCTGTGCGCTTTTAATTACGTAAATTGGCGATAAGCTATAAGAGTAAAACAGATTTTATTTTTTTCCCAGAATTCAACACATCGGGCTAAAATTTCACAACCCACTCGAGAAGGTCAACCAAAAAAGTTACAAATACTTGATTTTCTCCATTATTAAAAGGAATATAAATTTAAAACTTTGCAAATGTGTTTTTTATGTTAAGATGAACATAATTAGATGATAAGTAAATAATCACAGAATTTCCCTTTAAACTTGAGGTCAATTACATTAAAGTGTTATTACAGAACAAGTTAATGTAGACTTTTTAAACCTCTGAATCAATTAGTTTTTACAAAGAGCGCATGATTTTACCATCCACAAAATTGGTACCAAGAAAAAATGTCTTTAGTAGATCTTTTCAAAAAAAAGTTTTCAACTTGCAATTGGTGTTCCTACTTATATAATATATTTAAAGCTACTATTTTTTTGGTAGATATTATCAGCAGCTTCAGCAGCTGGAGTCAGTGTGGCGTTTGGTGCTCCTATTGGTGGAGTATTGTTTAATTTAGAGGAAGTAAGTTTCTTTTTTCTCAATTTTCAAGGCATCAAACAAGAAATAGGTTATGGAAAAAAAAATTGTAATCAATTGTTTGTTTATTCTCAGGTGAATTAACATAAGTAATATGATACCAAAATATTGGGTACTGTAAAATGATTTTTTTAAATGTTTTGATATTTTCAAAAAAACAGACCATCTATGGCGTAAGATCAAAACTCCCATTTTAAATCTTTTAATCATTGTTTGTTTGATAATTTTGAATTTTGATTCTAAGTTGTTTTTGTACTTTTTGTAGGTTAGTTACTATTTTCCTTTGAAGACTCTGTGGAGATCATTTTTCTGTGCACTAGCAGCTGCGTTTGTACTAAGATCTATTAATCCATTTGGCAATGATCATCTTGTGATGTTTTATGTAGAGTATAATGAACCCTGGTACTTGCAGGAACTTATACCATTTATATTCCTTGGGGGCATTAGGGGTGAGTATTTACAGGAACTTATATCATTTATATTCCTTGGGGCATTAGGGGTGAGTATTTACAGGAACTTATACCATTTATATTCCTAGGGGCATTAGGGGTGAGTACATACAGGAACTTATACCGTTTATATTCCTTGGGGCATTAGGGGTGAGTATTTACAGGAACTTATACCATTTATATTCCTTGGGGCATTAGTGGTGAGTATTTACAGGAACTTATACCATTTATATTCCTAGGGGCATTAGGGGTGAGTACATACAGGAACTTATACCGCTTATATTCCTTGAAGCATTAGGGGTGAGTACATACAGGAACTTATACTGTTTATATTCCATGGGGCATTAGGGGTGAGTATTTACAGGAACTTATACCATTTATATTCCTAGGGGCATTAGGGGTGAGTACATACAGGAACTTATACCGTTTATATTCCTTGAAGCATTAGGGGTGAGTACATACAGGAACTTATACTGTTTATATTCCATGGGGCATTAGGAGTGAGTATATACAGGAACTTATACCATTTATATTCCATGAGGCATTAGGGGTGAGTACTTACAGGAACTTATACCATATATATTCATAGGGGCATTAGGGGTAAGTATATAATTTATAATCCATTAGGCATTAGGTTAAGTACATTCAGGGTCTTATACTGTTTATATTCCTAGGGGCAATATGAGTGAGTATATTTTTAATATTCCTGGGGCATAAAGTTAAGTATATTCAGGGACTTATACCTTTATATTCCTAGGGACATTAAGGGTGAGTATATAATTTATAGTCCAATAGGCATTAGATTAAGTTCATTCAGGGACTTAAACCATTTAACCATTTATATTCCAAAGGGTATTAGGGGTGAGTATATACCTGAATTTAAACTGTTTATATTCCAAAAGTTGAATACATACATATATTTTGCAAGGACATTAAAATTGAATATGTACAGGAACTATGACAGAAATTAAAAGTTTTGTCTTAAATCTTGAAAACCACCTAAAGATATAAACAAAAAATGGAGTGTGAAACATACGTTCAGAATGATTAAATACACTTTCTGTCTTTTAACATGACAACTTGCAGATGGCCTATTGTAGGAGTTCTTGTCCTAAAATGACAAATTTTGTGAATGTTTAATACAACAGATTAGATGAAGCAAATACTGTAAATTTGAATATATATATGGGGGTCACTTGGTTCATATGCAACTGCATAAAGTTATTCCAATATTTCTATAGTTTTCTAAAAAGAAGAAGTGGTATGATTGCCAATGAGACAACTATCCACAAGAGACCAAACTGACACAGAACTTAACAACTATAAGTCACAGTAAGGTCTTCGATAATGAGCAAAGCCCATACCACATAGTCATGTATATAAAGCCCTGAAATGACAAATGTAAAACATTTGAAACGAGAAAACCAACGGTGTAATTTATGTACAAAATAATAAACGTTAAAAACAAATATGGACGGTGGTTTAACAGTACAACATAAGAATGAACTGTAGTGTAAAAGTCAGTTAATGAAGGTTTAACTCACCAGAAGGATACAAATAGTAATACATCTAACAAAAACATAAAGTGGACATGGACTGGTATTTGTACATCCCAACAACAACAGATCTGAAAGTGCTAGCAGTTACTGACAATTAGTTTAAAGCCAATAACAACTAATAAAAAAATCCTGCATCTAAGAAATAAACCATCAGTTTTAGAATTTGTGCAAACCAGTCAACACAATGCTCCATTATTCTATTGAACTGTGCTCTAATAGCTGTTAGCACAAATGAATTATATTTAAAGACTTGAATATCAGAACAAGATCTTAGATAAGTCTTAAAATCCTTATATTTAATTTTGACAGATATCCCTATTCTGATTTCTGTTATAACTGTGAACTGAAGCATTACAACAAAATTAATAACATAATCACATATGCTCTCTTTCAGGGTTGATATTGAAGTTTTTTTAATAAAATGAATATAGCCTGGTGTAGATATAGGAAGAATTCAAAGTTAGGACAATACCCAATAGCTGAGGTTGGTATATACATAGAGAATAATACATGTCAAAATCCGTATCATATGTCGTATCATCCTGAGACACCAATATCAGCCAAAGGGCCTTTAGGCCTGAGGGATGATATTGGTCGAGGCTGATACAGGATGTGATACGGATTTTGCCATGTTTTATGCGCCTTATCATATATTTCAACAGGAGAGTTATATCATATGAACTGTTTTCTGATCCATAGCACTGGGTTATTTTGTCTTGTTTTAAAAGCCTTTTAAAAGAACTGCTCATTACTTATCCAAAGCACCTGGGCTACCTAACAATTTGCGTGCTGTTGTTTTAAAAATATTTTGTTTATTATTGGTTTTTTTTGTGTGTTTTGTATTTTTCATAGTTGCATTTAGTGTGCCAAAAAATATGAAAACTTGATGTTCGTGACGTCACGTGTACATACCAAACAATGACGTCATTCAATAAATTGCGTCACGCAGGAATGACCGTTCTATTGGACCTATTTTGAGGAAAAATATTACTTAAGCTTACATAATTAAAAACTGACTTAATGTAAAAAAAAAAAAAAAAAAAAAGGTAGGGATGTGATAAAGGGTAAAGGTGTGATAAAGGGTATGCAATAAAGGGTAGGGGTTTGATAAAGGGTATGCGATATTTACTACTAAACATATGATAAAAAGTTTTTACATATTCCCTGAAATAGCATAGAAAATGATTTCCTATGACATAAAAATACATTCATGGTAAAGGCATGACTCTAAATTGACTTTTTATGACCCTGTCATAGCAGAGGGGCAATGAAGTTTTACCGTTGTCCGTATGAAGGTACGTCCATAAGTTCCCAAATTGGTTTCCGTTCTCAAACAAATGTTATAAAACTTGTACACAATATGCTTATTGCAACAAAACATAGATTTAGTTTGAATTTTGGTGCGGTATTTTTTTCTGTTCTAGATGCCCATTACAAATTGAAAAAATTGCTGAATTTTTGTTTCCATTCTCTGCCTCAACCAAATGTTATGAAAATTAAACAAAATGCTTATTACTACAAAACTCAAATCGGGAACAAATTTGGGTAGCGTCACTTTTACTGGTCTTGATTTATTTTCATTTATGAAGTTTTAGGCAAGCAGGGGCTTCCTCAGTTTCCTATGGACACATTCCCCATTTATTTTGAATTATGTCTTCAACAACAGGGGATAGGAAAATAAATCATATCTCTTCTACTTATAACATAAATCATACCATTGACTCTTAGGAAGAATTCAAAGTTAGGGCAATACCCAATAGTTGAGGTTGGTATATACAATTTTTTTACATTTTCCCTGAAAAAGCATAGAAAATGTTTCTCTATGACATTGAAAATATATTTATTGTATAGTATAAAATTGAGAATGGAAATGGGGAAATAGACTCTGTTTTACATTGTCTTATCGGGGCCTATTATAGCTGACTATGCGGTATGGGCTTTGCTCATTGTTGAAGGCCGTACGGTGACCTATAGTTGTTAATGTCTGTGTCATTTTGGTCTTTTGTGGATAGTTGTCTCATTGGCAATCATACCACATCTTCTTTTTTATATCTTGAGTGGACAATTCTCTGCACTTATTCTTAATGCTGTGTGCTTAGTGGAGAAGCAGAACGTACTAATTCAAAAGTCTTTAGTTTGACCAGGCCCTTGTTCCAAAACAAAACTTCTTTCACTTGAGGATATCCCTTGAGGATATCACGCTACCACTAGACCACCTAGGCAATAATACCATAGGAGCCACTAGACCACCTAGGCAATCATATCATAGGAGCCACTAGACCACCTAGGCAATCATACCATAGGAGCCACTAGACCATCTAGGCAATCATACCATAGGAGCCACTAGACCACCTAGGCAATCATACCATAGGAGCCACTAGACCACCTAGGCAATCATACCATAGGAGCCACTAGACCACATAGGCAATCATACCATAGGAGCCACTAGACCACCTAGGCAATCATACCATAGGAGCCACTAGACCACCTAGGCAATCATACCATAGGAGCCACTAGACCATCTAGGCAATCATACCATAGGAGCCACTAGACCACCTAGGCAATCATACCATAGGAGCCACTAGACCACATAGGCAATCATATCATAGGAGCCACTAGACCATCTAGGCAATCATACCATAGGAGGCACTAGACCATCTAGGCAATCATACCATAGGAGCCACTACACCACATAGGCAATCATACCATAGGAGCCACTTGACCATCTAGGCAATCATACCATAGGAGCCACTAGACCACCTAGGCAATCATACCATAGGAGCCACTAGACCACATAGACAATCATGCCATAGGAGCCACTAGACCATCTAGGCAATCATACCATAGGAGCCACTAGACCAACTAGGCAATCATACCATAGGAGCCACTAGACCATCTAGGCAATCATACCATAGGAGCCACTAGACCACCTAGGCAATCATACCATAGGAGCCACTATACCACCTAGGCAATCATACCATAGTCACCACTAGATCCAGTTCGAAATGACTTAATTTTACATCGTCTTCCAAAGTGACAATTGAACACAAATTAAGATTGGGTTTGACAGAAATTTTCTTTTATGTTCTGAATATTGTGAAAAATATATATGTCTAGACCATTTGTTGTTCATTTATGTTTGTTTTTCTATAAACATGAAAAGATGTGGTAAGATGACCAATGAAACAACTCTCCACCAGTGACCAAATGACATAGAAATTTAAAAAACAAAGGGTCACTGTTTGGCCTCTGACACTTAGCAAATCCCATACATACAGCATACTCAACTAGAAATGACAAATTGAATTATTGAAAACAAATCAAACCAGAAAACTGACATCCTGATTTATATAAAAATTAATTAACAAATTAAAATATGATAAAATTTATACTAACATTACAGACATTAAATATTGATACAGACAAAATATGCAATTTCTGAAAGAATTACTTTAATATGAATAAGTATTTGTAGGTTTTAGCAGTTACTTTAGTAACAGCCGTTCTCAGTTATCCAAACAAATATACAAGGTATTGAGAAGATTGTAGATATATATAACATTTATTAACCAAAATTGAGAAATTATTGTGTGCATTTATTATTGTGATTTTTTAAAGAATTTACATAAATGCAAGTCTTAATTTATTGCGATTTCGGGAATATCTTCATATTGATTTGTGTTTCAGATATCAGAATGGGAGTTCAAATTATTGGGATACTCAACTTTTTGCATTATTTGCCATTATAAAAACCTCGCAATCATTTCTGAATTTACATTATATAAAAAGAATTTTTAAACAATTTTTTTTAGTTTCTATATAATTTCTGTACTTTTATTAAGTTTTCAAAAAAAAATTCCTTGCTGATATTATTAAACAGACTGTTATTATTTCCAAAAACATTTTTAATTCTATTTTGTTTTCAAGAAAAATAACACAAACATATGTAACACTCCCCAAAACGTGTCCATTTAGCTCAAACTTTTTGGCACTGACATTTTATTAAAACGCCAATAATTTCTATAGCAAATCAAGTCCATGAATAGATTTCCACAGGAATCCAAAGAAAAGGAAAAAATATATCCAAGGTTGTCAATATCGATGTATTTTGGGTGCAATTTCTGAAGATTAAAATAAATACGGACCTAAAAGAAGATAATCTAAAATGGAGACTTGTAAAATTACAGAGTTGGCCAAAGCCCTAAATGCTTCATACCTTAGGTTACAAACTTTCTGTCTGTCCAATATTCATTATCATGGACCGTTTTATGAGTGTGTGGACAACACGTTTGTGAGTGTTGCATATATATGATATAATTTACAATTTCAACTAACATCAACATTTTTACCAATTTCATTAACTTATAAATGTATCCACATATTTATTGATCACTTTTCATAAACAGTTTGTGACAGACACTTTTTTGGGAAGCAGTAGTTATACACTTATACGAAAAAAGCAAAACTTATATAACACACAGTAGACATGATTCTATTAATAAATATATACTGATTGAATGACCGCTATTTAACTCCATTTGATATCTATAACATTTCGAAACTGACTGATATCTTTTTGCCACTAGTTGAATGTCAAATATTTCATGCATATTCAGGATGAAATGAAATTACACAACAGATAGAAGTTGAACAATAAATTGTCATATAAAGTTCAAAAGCCTATGCAATTGTTGTTGAAAATATTTATAGCTATTGTATCACCTTACTAATTTAATCAATACTTGGAAAGATAGATATTTTTGTTAGGTTTAAGAAAAAAATGTTCAGCTATAAACATTATCTTGAGCAAAATGATACAGCACAATGCATTTTTTTGTAAATTTCATTATTTATCCATGACATATATTTACAGGATGAACACAAGTGAATTAATCAGACAGTTGTTTAGTAGGTGTGGAGCTGAAGATAAAACAATGTTATGGTAATGTATAAATTTTCTTGTTTTTGTGAATAAGTAATAAGTTTCTTTCATTAAACATTTTTGTTATTTTTTTTACTTTGGAACATAATGCTTTCAATAATCTACACCTACAGTTTCAGTCAATAATTCATTTAATTTGGTTTGAACAAAATATTTGTAAGTAGAAGTATTCATATTCTAATCATCTCTTTTTGACACTCTCATTGCATATATATGTTTTATGAAGAAACTTTTTCTATCATCCATCCATATCTCCCATCTCTCATTCCTTCTAAAGGACTTATATTGTTATTAAACATAAAAAAGTAGCACTAGCTGTATTATTCCTCATAAAAAACTTTGAATATACATCCATTGTCCCTTTCCTGTTTCGTGATTAATTTTCTTTGCTTCAAATTATATGACATCAAAGTGTATTTCAGGTTTTGAAGTCCCGTTGTTGTAACAGGTTTATACTGTTTCCCATCAGATGACACATGTTGTACTGATCCATTATTACACATCGCATACAGACTGCCATCTTGTAGTGAAGTCATACTCCTGAGTGGTGATGGTAATGTTAGGGTGTGATGTGTGTCATCAGTATAACTGTACCAGTACAGGTTGTTGTTCAAGTAGTTTATATTACAGTAGAATATTCTGTCACCAGAACCATGTAACCTGCCAGGATCACAGTCAGTGTGTATTGACTGTACCACCTCTCCTGTCTGATGATCTATGATATGTAGTCTGTTGTCAACACACACAACTAACTTGTTGTTTATAGATGTAATGCCACTCCCCCAACGCAACATTCCAGGTACTGATATTGATTTAAGTTTGAGTTTATTGTGTATGTCATACATCTCTATACACATATCACTACACAGTGTAACAGCTATTGTAGAGTTGTTGACTGCTGTAACATACCATGGCATACCTTGTACAAGTATACTGTCTACCTGTGATCCATCTGTATTACAGATCAGTAGTCTGCACTGGTAAGGTAAACACACAACCAGTCTACCATCATCCATCATCATTATATCTGTTACATATCCTCCCCTGTCACCAACTTTTGATGTCAGGTCTGTCTGATGATGCATTGTGAAGATAGGCTTTCCTAGTTTGTAGGGTTGTATTAGTTGATCTTTTATTTCTGAAATATGAAGCATCTGGTTTGTACACTGAACTTGATGGAAGATCAGTTTAAATTTTTTTATATGTATTATTTATCATTTGTCACTCAAAAGATGTGTTTGTTACTTGAATAGATAATTTAACATAAATATCATTATGAAGTTGATGAATTTTAGATACAAACCTTGTTTATCAAATTTCCTCCTACAGTTCTGGCAAACTACTCTCTCCATGAATTCCTTAAAAAAAATAAGAATGTATAAAAATGAATAGAGATTTTTTTTTGAAAACACGCAATGAGTATAATTAATTTTATTTACAATTATAGTTACTGTAAATTTACTCTACAATGGCGTTACAACTTTTTTACTGGCCATTTTGTTAATTTCTGAGTGGCAATAAAATTGAGAATGGAAATGGGGAATGTGCCAAAGAGACAACAACCCAAGCATAGAAAAAAACAACAGCAGAAGGTCACCAACAGGTCTTCAATGTAGCGAGAAATTCCCGCACTCAGGGGCGTCCTTCAACTGGCCCCTAAACAAATATATACTAGTTCAGTGATAATGAACGCCATACTAATTTCCAAATTGTACACAAAAAACTAAAATTAAAATAATACAAGACTAACAAAGGCCAGAGGCTCCTGACATGGGACAGGCGCAAAAATGCGGCGGGGTTAAACATGTTTGTGAGATCTCAACCCTCCCCCTATACCTCTAGCCAATGTAGAAAAGTAAACGCATAACAAACTATGTGTCAAAACATCAAACGGTATAAAATCAGTTTTTTTACAGTTCCTGTCTAGTCAATTTTCTTTATTTTTTAAAGTGTCTGTTTTCAAGGAAAATATTTTTAAATGTAAAATTTGTTTGAAACAGAAGTGTGTTAAAATTTTGATGTAACCTCTTCAACAAATGATTTGTAGAATAGTTGTAAAAATAACTCATTTAACCCTTTCAGCCTTGACAAAAGCTCTTCTGAGACGATGGCTTCACTGGCTATTTTGACACAAGAAAGAGATCTTTATATTAAATATCAATAAAAATTTGTCTGTGGTAATTTTTGGCTTTATTTTATTCACCTTCACTTTGTACACAGTTTTGTTCATGTTTTGATAGTTTTTTCGGCATAACAAGAAAATTGGCAAATTTTAAGCATTATTTTGATGAAATTCTCAAAGTTTTGAATTTTTGACCAAAAATCGTCATTATCCAAAGCACCTAAGTTTCAAAATTTTAATGAGGTTATAAAAATTCCTTACACGAAACAATGTCCATTCCAAGTGTATTTGTACAAAAAACAGCATTTTAATGTAATACTAGTAGAGGCTTTAAAGAGCCTGTGTCGCTCACCTTAGTCTATGTGCATATTAAACAAAAGACACAGTAGGATTCATGACAAAATTGTGTTTTGGTGCTGGTGATGTGTTTGTACATCTTACTTTACTGAACATTGTTGCTACTTACAATTATCTCTATCTATGATGAGCTTGGCCCATTAGTTACAGAGGAAAATATTTTATGAAAATTGTTGAAAATTGACTATTAAGGGCATTAACTTGTTTGTCAACATTATTGCTGTTTACAGTTTATCTCTATCTTTAATGATATTCAAGATAATAACCAAAAACAGCAAAAATTCTGTAAAAATTACCAATTCGGGGGCAGCAACCTAACAACCGGTTGTCCGAATTATCTGAAAATTTCAGGGCCAGATAAATCTTGACTTGAGTCATCATCAGCTGTCTGAAGCATGAATCATGGTAGACGGGGATTCTTCGTCGAAAGGGATAGGTTAAGTGTTAAGCCATTTCAACAACACAATTTTATAACACCTTGCAATTGACCACTTTTATTTATTAGTTAAGTGTTGATAGCTTTCAGTGCAGAACACTTTGTTCAAAAATACAAGTTATGAAAATTGAATAGGTTTTGCAAATCTAAGAAAATGTCATACACCCAGCAACATAAATTAAATCATTTGCTTCATAAAATTGAATTAGATACAAGAGAAAGCAGAATATTGAGTGAATAGTTATGTTAAAAAATGCAAATATATATTAAAATAAATGGCCCAATGTTTTTCCATTTTCTTTTGGTCTTGTCTGTCTTTCTTCAATTAATGATATCTGAACCTCTATGTCCTGTCATTTCATAGAAATCTTTATTTTTGTGTTAAAATGTGTGAATAAATCATACCTCTATTTTAGCTGTAAGCCCAGCAGTGTTCATGTTTACAGTATCTAATATTTGATTTGTACTTAAATCTATTTTGGTGTCAATCTGAAATTAAATGTTTATACTTCTGATTTTTAAACAAAGAATATTTTAATCTCAAATTCCCTCATCCAAAATTACTGAGTTATGAACTCTGGACCCTTAGTAAGGATATGGGTAATTTATCTAAGCAAGCCATTTGTTCATGTGTATTAAAGTTTATGCATTACTAATTCACGATCACATGTCTTTTAGTAAATGAAATAACCTATTATAATTACACTGTCTGTTTTATATCAACAACATATATATATGCACATGCTGTTGACAGATTTATTCACTGGTACGGCTATTGTTGACCCTTTACACTTTTTTATGCCCCTGTTGTTCGTGAGGGGGCATTAAGTTTACCCTTGTCCATCTGCATTCTGAAAGGTGCCAGGCACATAAAGATATGTGGGTTTAAACTATAAATAATTTTCATTCTTATCTTGTACAGCTACACCACTGTCCCAGGTTAGGGGAGGGTTGGTATCCTGTTAACATGTTTAACTCTGCCACATTCTGTATGTATGTGCCTGTCCCAAGTCAGTAGCCTGTAGTTCAGGGGCTGTTTTTTGTTGATGTATTACACATTTCATTTTTGTTCATTTTTTTGTACATAAATTAGGCTGTTAGTTTTTTTTCGTTTGAATTGCTTTGCAGTTGTCATTTCAAGGTCTTTTACAGCTGACTATATGGTATGGGGTTTGCTCTTTGTTGAATGCTGTACAGTGTCCTATAGTTGTTAATTTCTGTGTTATTTCTTGTGGAGAGTTGTCTCATTGGCAATCATACTACATAATTTTTTTTAAGCTCCATCCTCCCAATACAAAGTAATGAAGAATAACAACTCTTTTGTTATTTTTTTTGACATTGAAATAATACAATACCTTTTCCAATATTTCTTGGATATCAAGAAGGATTGTTGTGTATTTGTTACACAGAGCATCATCCAGTGGTCTTTTTTGTATCCTTATCAGTTCATCTTCCTTAGTCTGGTCAAGTTGAAGGATTTTGGTCTTTAACTCATCCATCAATGGGCCATACTCATCCTTGGTTATACCACATGTTGTGTTATGACTCAGGTAGTCATTCTTATTCCGTCGGAGTATATGGACTGCTTCTTCATCAAGTTGTCCCAAATTGCAGCAGTTATATAATATAAGACCACACAAACTCAAATCAAGATCTGCTGGTTTGATTGATTTAGCTGTGTACTTACAAAAACAGTTGTGTATACCAGGCCCTGGATTTTCAGCGTACAATTGTTTCCATTGGTGATGATTTAGAGGAAGAGCTCCTTGGTTGGTGCAGTTTGCTTTATCTGTACAGCACCAGGCATTTCTGTGGCGTAGGTGAAATAAGATGTGGATGACTGCCTTTCTATCAAGGAAATCCTTCAGACATCTGAAGTTTAGGCCTTGATATTTTTCTTCTAACTTTTGTTGAAACAATGGAGTAACAACCTCTAAGTAAATAGATCCAACAACAAAGTATCTTCTTTTATCTTCTTTATCCATTCTATAAATACAGGATAAAAATATTGACTTGTCACAGCCTTAATTGTATTACAAGTCATAAAACCTATTATTTGTTAATATATTTTATGTGTGTTACATTGTCTTTTGGTTTTTGTTGCACTTTAGTGTTTTCAGTTGTTTCGTTGATTTCCTCTTATAGGTGATGTGTTTCCCTTGGTTTTAGTCTGTAACCTTGATTTTTTTTCTGTCGTTGAGTTAATGACTTTCGAAATTGAAGTATACTACTGTTGCCTTTATTTATAAATATATGTATATATGCATTTAAATAGTCTCTTCAGTCAGGATTCTACTCCGTCAGAATTATCTCCCCATTACGCCAGTTCATTTTCACAATCGTAAAAATGGAAGCCATTGTAGGGATGACGCGCTACCAATTTTGCACATGCAAACCGATAAATTTATCCACATTGCACCATTACGATCCTTATATGTCAGTTGTATTTTAAAAGACAAATGTATCAACTAGCTAATGAGCAGCAGTTAATGATCTTGTCTGCATTGATTCAACTTAAAACTATTGTCTGATCGGTTGTCAGGTGGAATTTTCGAAAATTCATAAACATTTAAAAAAATTCTAATGAAAAATTTTGTGGAAGGGCAGACTAGATTTTTTTAGTGTATAAAGACTATATACCCTAGTTTTCACACACAAAAAATATATTTTTTCAAAGATATGCATTTTCATCATCCAACTTGAAAGACTGTCGTCAAGTACTTTCAGTAAAAAAAAAATAGCTATTGGAACACACCTTCTCTGTTTTTGTGACTCATTCGATAGGTATTTCACTTGACCCATATATTTCATCTTTTAGTACTGTTATGTTTTTGTGTTATAAAGTCAATCTGTAGCTTTGATATATAAAAATGATAAAATCTGAAGCGAGACGATGTATGAAATATTCTTACTTTGTACGATATCAAGACAAAATATTCAACTCAAACACGCCCTAACATAAAAAGGTGCACTCGATTTTCTCTTTTCGATACAATTGTTACCCATTTTTTGGAATGTTTTCTTGAGTCACATAATGGAAGGGCAGACATGAAAATTTTTGAACTAATAATTTGGTATGTTTTCCGTCCGTTGTAATTTTTTTCAAAAAAATCGGAGGTTATGCATTTTCTTCATCCAACTTGAAAGATACCCATGTCGTCAACTTGAAATCTAATTGTTCTGCTTAACTATGTACTAGATAAATTGAAAACTTATGCAAATGGTGTTTTTAAAATAAAACACCTCGTAATTGAGAAGAAAGTTGTAATTTTGTTTGTTTCTATTAACTTTTAAAAATTTTGTCACTATAGTAAACAATACAGTACACATTTATTGCCTTCTCTAACAAAGAGCTTCGATTCTTTTGTTCTATTTCAACCGGGTTTCCGACTGTCTTATAATTATTTCAACAAAAACTATTATTTGATTTAAAAAAGGGTACAAGTTCTATGTATGGTTAATAGTATTTTATTTCATATTGTTTAATATGTGTTACATTGTCTTTTGGTTTTTCGTTACACTTTCGTGTCTTCTGTTGTTTTGTTGTTTTCCTCCTATATGTGATGTGTTTCCCTTGGTTTCAGTTTGTAACCCCAATTTGTTTTCTCTTATTTGGTTTATGACTTTTGAACTGAAGTATACTTCTGTTGCCTTTATTTATAATTATGCATTTTAATAGTCTCTTATAATTATGTATAGAATGGCTCTCATTTTATATAGTTTTATTTTACAATGTATAAACATTGATTGTTTTTGTTGGGAGATGAGATTTAGATAAAACATTGAAATATAAATTATATCATTTTTGTCCTTATATTTGGATTAAAGCTATTACTCCTAATCAAATGATTTTGGATTATTACATTAATTCAGAAGCTACAAATATCATAAATATATAAAATGTATAGGAATAGTCACTTTATAAAATGATTTAAAGCGTTTGTTATTAACTTACTTTCCTTTTTGTTTCACTTTGAAGATATGATTGTGTAATGGCTGACAAAATTAATAAAATGGGAAATTACCTGCACTATATTTAGTAACATACACCTGGTTTAATCAACAATATAATTTACCTGGATTTTTAAAAGCTAGAACTATGTAAATATGTCATGCATGACACTTGTTTGTTTATTTTTGCTGTACATATATTAAAAAAAAAAACATTTGTGTGTTATTCTTTAAAATTTTGATGCTAAGGAAAAACTCCATATATATTTGGAGGTGCTCCTAATTAAAGAAGGCTCATACTAAAAAGGAGAAGTGATATCTTTGATATGCAATTGAAAGAAATGTAAGGCACATTATATATAGTGTCAAGTAGTACTGCTTTCATATTAAGGTTCATATATATATATATATATATAACTATTATAACAATTTTTTCTGTATCATGAGAACAAACCCTGTAATCGGATTATCCATTGGTTGTCAATTTTCTTTCTATGCGTTCTCTTTCCTTTTTGAAACAATCAAGCTTTTCTCTTTTTATTTATTCACATTTATACATTTATACCTTTCTTATCTTATTTTATGGTGTATGTTTTTCTAAAGGTCATTCAGTGACCTATTCTTGTATATATCTCTGTCCTTTGATATGTATAGCTTTTTCATTGATGGTTATTTCAAGGATTTGTATAGTACTATACAAATCCTTGGTCATATCACTTATTTTTATAAATATTTATATCTAGTTAGGAATTATATCTTACTGATTTCATATGGTATCAGGTCTGTTCGCCCCCAATACACTTTCGCACCCTACACATTTGCAGCTCGCACGTTTGCACCCTCGGGAGTTTGCACTCAAGGTCCGTTCGCACTCCACACATTTGTGCCCAATTTTAATTAAATTCCAGTTGATTAATTGGAAAATCATGATTGTTGTTTATAATTGCTTTGATGTAAATACTGAATGTATTTAGCTTGGTATGAGTAAAACTTTGATTTTAAATGAAAAACACAAAAGATAATTGTTTTTTACAGCTTGTTCCCTTTGATCTGAAACAATGAAACAATAAAATATAGCAGTACACTATTATAACCAAAATATGATCAAATTCATTCAACACACACAAAAAACTGTAGTCAGAATCTCACTTTATTTTGAAACAAGTCAATGAAACAAAGTTATAGCAATACACTAACCAAAACATGATTAAGAGTTATTCAACACAAATTAAAACGTTGACAGAATCCCACTTTATTTAGAAAAGATTATCATTTTTTTAACAATACACTATCCAAAACATAATTAAGATTTATTCAACACAAAAAAAAAATGCTGTCTCGCTTTATTTTGAAACAATGACAACAAGTATACTTATAAGAATACACTTGCCAAAACTTGATTACAAAGTTATTTAACACAAAAACCAATTTAAATTAGGTGTGAAAATGTAGGGTGCGAACGGACTTTTGGTACCAATATGTAGGGTGCGAAAGTAAAAGGTGGCAAACATGAGGGTGCGAACGTGAATGGGCGCGAACGGACCCGGTTTAATTTATATACACTCGTATATCAGTGTATATAGAAATGATTTAGATTAAAATTCCATAAAAACAAATTGTGCAAAAATTGGGCATTTTAAGAAAGCAAATCTAAAAAATGCAGTTTTAGTTATTGTCGAGCCTGCAACTTTTGTTGCAGAAAGCTCGACATAGGGATAGTGATCCGGTGGCATTGGCGGCGGCGGCGTTAGCTTTATATTTTAGAAGGTGGAAGACCTGGATGCTTCATACTTTGTATATAGATGCTTTATGTTACGTACTTTCCGTCAGTCACAGGTCCAATGTCCTTGACCTCATTTTCATGGTTCAGTGACCACTTGAAAAAAAGGTTCAAATTTTTTGTAATGTTGAATTCTCTCTTATTATAAGTAATAGGATAACTATATTTGATATGTGCGTACCTTGCAAGGTCCTCATGTCTGTCAGACAGTTTTCACTTGACCTCGACCTCATTTCATGGATCAGTGAACAAGGTTAAGTTTTGATGGTCAAGTCCATATCTCAGATACTATAAGCAATAGGGCAAGTATATTTGGTGTATGGAAGGACTGTAAGGTGTACATGTCCAACTGGCAGGTGTCATCTGACCTTGACCTCATTTTCATGGTTCAGTGATTATAGTTAAATTTTTGTGTTTTGGTCTGTTTTTTTCATACTATATGCAATAGGTCTACTATATTTGTTGTATGGAATGATTGTAAGGTGTACATGTCTAGCGGGCAGATGTCATGTGACCTTGACCTCATTTTCATGGTTCAGTGGTCAAAGTTAAGTTTTTGAGTTTTGGTCTTTTTATCTAATACTATATGCCATTGGTCAACTATATTTGGTGTATGGAAATATTTTATGATCTTTATGTCAGTCGCGCAGGTTTTATCTGACCGTGACCTCATTTTAACGGTTCATTGCACAGATTTAAGTTTTTGTGTTTTGGTATATTTTTCTTAAACTATAAGTAATGGGTCAACAATATGTTGTATAGAAGCATTGCTAGCTGTACATGTCTGCCTGGCATGGTTCATCTGACCTTGACCTCATTTTCAAGGTTCATTGGTCTTTGTTTAGTTATCTTGGTTAATGTTAAGTTTATGTGACAGTTGTAATAAAGCTTAGCTTTATACTTAGGACTATCAACATAATATCAATGATTAGTATAGAAGGCGAGACATTTCAGCGTGTGCACTCTTGTTTAATTGTGCAGAGTTTTCTGAAGTGAAAACCTGTACATTTGTGTGATGGACCTGATAATGTTTGTAAGTATTAAAGATTATATTACAAATTCATATTTTCAGTGATTACAACAGAAACTCCACCTCTTTGAGTTCTTATACATCCAGTACAGTAGCAGGGGATGAAGTTTACACAGCCCTGTGGATGCTCTTTCTGGGATTACTATTTAAAGGGCTTATTACTATTTTTTACCTTTGGTATAAAGGTAAGTGTTATGTACTATTTTCCCCTGCACAAAGCATATACTCTCATGCATACAATTCTTGCCAGTAGGTATAAGAAGATGTGGTATGAGTGCCAATGAGATAATTCTCCATCCAAGTAAAAAATTGTTAAATAAATCATCATAGGTCAATGTATGCTCTTCAACACAGATCCTTTGCTATCACCTAACAGCAAGCTATAAAGCTCACCATAAATTACTAGTGTAAAACCATTCAAACAGAAAAACCAAGGGTCTAATATCTAAATATAAAAAACAGGGAACACTTATGACACTCATAAAAAAACAAAAAGTATGGAACATCATGTTCCTGACTAAGGACAGGGGAAAACAAATGCAGCGAGTTTTAACATTTAATAGGTACCAACCTTCACCCTTACGTTTTTACCTGAAAAAAAAAATAGTGTAACATCACAACATAGAAAGACACTCAATCAAAAGACACATTATTACAAACCAGTGAAGATTCACTGAACTTATAATTTTGATCTATGACACAGTGTTTTTAAACGACTGCAAAAATTGAAAAAATTTTGGTCGTATATTGGTATGACGTTGTAGGCATCGTCGTTGTCTTCGTCGTTGTCCGAAGACATTTGGTTTACACTAACTTTAGTATAAGTAAAAAGAAATCTATGAAATTTAAACACAAGGTTTATGACCTTAAAAGGGAGGTTGGGATTGATTTTGGGAGTTTTGGTCCCACTAGTTTAGGAATTAAGGGCCAAAAAGGGCCCAAATAAGAATTTTTCTTGGTTTTCGCACAATAACTTTAGTATAGATAATCAGAATTCTATGAAATATCAACGTAAGGTTTATGGCCACAAAAGGAAGGTTGGGATTGATTTTGGGAGTTTTGGTCCCAACAGTTTAGGAATTAGGGGCCCAAAAGGGTCCAAAATTAAATTTTGTTTGATTTGATCAAAAAATGAATGATTGGGGTTCTTTGTTATGCCAAATCTAACCGTGTATTTAGATTTTTATGCAGTTAAGCTGCATTATGCGAGCACCCTAGATTTGTGTTCTACCCAATAAATGCTGAAACACTTGCCATTATTATCTAGCTCGCTACTATGTTATATATAACTAATTGGACACTTTTTTAATACTTTTTATTCTGGATTACAAAAAATATGACCAGAAAAACCTTAAATGTTCGTCGATTTATCCAAAAGTTTTGAAGTTACACATAGGAAGTAGTGATTATTACTTATCCTTGTGTAGTTCATTATGACTTGTGCTTTTAGCTAAGATGTCAAAGAACAATTGTATGAAATATTTAATCGCCGAAAATCTCTTAAGACAAGTAGATTAAATTTCCCAAATAGCAAAAGTCGTAGGGATATTGTTTGTCATCAATACGTAGTACAACTACGTCAGTAGTCTATTATATAATAAGTTCAACTGTTCATGCTGTTGGTGGCAATTTCAAATTAGAAAAAGAAATTTTCGTAGCTTTTCAATTTGGAGGCAGGTGTGCAAGTTAGCGGTGGTTCCAGGTTCCGCGACCTTCCACTTTTGCAAGCGGAATTTCGACTAGGATAGTTGGTTTCTAGCTACGCCCGACGTAGTCACCTTCCACTTGAAAGAAAATAAGAAATTACTTTGCAAACCTCAGCCGTGAAGTTCCATGCAAGTCACCAAAGTCTCCAATTAAACGAGTTTAAGACTTATTTTTATCATTATTATTCATGACAGCGATGTTCATTTTGTTCAACCGCTAGCTTTATACAGAAAATGGCCGACAAATATTGTATAAATTCGAGTAAAATGGTATCTGATTGACAAAAACAACATTGTAAACACATAACAATGGCGGCCGTGAAGACAAATATTTACAATATCGGAACCGATTCCGGAAGCGGATAAGGATAATTCCGGGTTTGGCGATCAATTACAAAATAAATCAAAGCAGGTGAAAAAATAAATCTATGCATGGCAAATGAATATAAACACTAGAATTGTAAACCAAAAGATATATGTAAAAGAAAGAAAAAAACAGAAAAAATATTTTATACAGAAACTCAAAATTACTTTTTGACAAATTTTAATTTAAAAATCCAATACAACGTGACAGCTGGGAACAGTATATCTAACAATATACATGTTCATGGTCATAGTCTAAATTTTCTTTATCAGTGATAAATGATGATAATGCATGTGAGATGCGTTTAAAGCGTAAACATATTACTGCAATTTCGAAGGGTTATTTGTTTTTCTCAATTTTGAAGGGTCAATTAAAGTAGCTGAAAGTTATTTTCTTTATTTTCACAAATAATACAACTATATTATATATACCTAATTGTAAGTAAATCATATAATGTATAGGTGGCATTCTTTGGGCCACTCTACCCCCTTCTGTTGGATAACTTGGAAACGGTCGAGCTCCCCACCCCTAAACCATATGAGGGGCAGATCCAGGATTTTAGGTTAGGAGGGGCGCAAACTTCAATTTTCGCCGAGCAGAGCGAGGCTAAAAAAATTGAGGTAAAATTATCGGAATATTCTTTATTAAGCTGAGAACAACCCATTCTTTTTAAATTTAAGGGGGTGCAAGCCTGCAACCCTCCCCCCCGCCTGAATCCGCCCCTGCATATATTCAAGTATAGGACAATATAATAAATAAAATGAAATATAGGGAGAGTCCCTGGAGTTACCCCACCCCTCCTGTTTGAGAACTTGGAAATGGTCGAGATTCACACCCCTCAACCATATATATTCATGTTTGTGACAATATGAAAAATCAAATGAAATATAGGAAGAGTTGCTGGGGTCACCCCACCCTTCCTGTTTTAGAATTTAAAAATGGTCCAGATCCCCACCCTTAAACCCCCTGCCCCCCCTAAATCCTCTGCCTACCACTACCTGTTTGAGAACTTGAAAACCGTTGAGATCCCCACCCCTAAATTATATATATTCATATGTATGGGACAAAATAACAAATCGTTTACATTTACTATGGGCGGGCAGGTCAGTCAGACCTCTGGGGCTCACCTTTGATCCCTGTTATAGTGAACATTTGTCTGATTCGTGTCTCATAACTTTTGTACTATAGAACACAAACTCAGTTTTCTTTCCAGGGAAACCAGTCCATTCATACTATAACATGTGCATACTAAGTCAACTTAAACTTCTAGCAGTTAGATAGAACCAAGGTTAACTACCAAGTAGAACAACTGCAATCATTGGGAACTTGTACCACTCAGTGCAGACTCACCATAAAAAAATATAAATTGATGTATGCATTGCTTTTGAAACCTTGATAACATATATAAATTATTTGCCTTAATAAATAAATCATTAGATAAACATGAATGTACTATAAATGAATGTTTAATGTTGAGGCAACATTGCCACAGTTTTCATAATTACGGTTGCCTTGGTTTTTGGTTAACTGCCTTCAGCGCTTACAGCGCTTTGATTAATATTTGGGCCCGGTTATTTATTTATTTTTTTCCATAAATAAGGCCTTTAGTTTTCGCGTTTGAATTGTTTTACATTGTTTTACATTGTCTTACATTGTCTTATCGGGGCCTTTTGTAGCTGACTATGCGGTATGGGCTTTGCTCATTGTTGAAGGCCGTACAGTGACCTATAGTTGTTAATGTCTGTGTCATTTTGGTCTTTTGTGGATAGTTGTCTCATTGGCAATCATACCACATCTTCTTTTTTATATGTTCTTAGATTTTTGATTATGGAACCAAAATTAAACTTTGTTTGATTTCAACAAAAATTGAATATATTGGGTTCTTCTATATGCTGAATCTAACCATGTATTTAGATTTTTAACCGGATTTTTGTGACAAAAATGTCGGTTATTGATTTGGGGATGTACGGCGGGCGACCGGGCGGTCAGGCGGGCGGGCGGCAATCAAATGTTGTCCGTGCATTAACTCATAAACCGTTGAACCAAAGCTTTTAGAATTTTAATATGTTGTTACTGACAACTAAATGAAGGTCAAGTTCAATAATGGCGATTTTGACTTTTACCGTTCAGGAGTTATGGTTCTTGAAAGATTGAAAAATGGTTTTTCCAGTCGTGTCCGTGCATTTTCTCATGAACCATTCAACCAAAGCTTTTGAAATTTTTATATGTTGTTACTGATGACAAAATAGAGGTCAAGTTCAATAATGACGATTTTGACTTTTACTGTTCAGGAGTTATGGTTCTTGAAAGATTGAAAAATGGAGTTTCCAGTCGTGTCCGTGTATTTACACATGAACTGTTCTACCAAAGCTTCCCAAATTTTAATATGTTGTTACTGATGACAAAATGGAGGTCAAGTTCAATAATGACGATTTTTGACTTTTACCGTTCAGGAGTTATGGTTCTTGAAAGATTGAAAAATGGTGTTTCCAGTCGTGTCCTTGCATTTTCTCATGAACCATTCAACCAAAGCTTTTGAAATGTTTATATGTTGTTACTGATGACAAAATAGAGGTCAAGTTCAATAATGACGATTTTGACTTTTACCGTTCAGGAGTTATGGTTCTTGAAAGATTGTAAAATGGCGTTTCCTTTCACTTTATTGCATTTACTCATGAACCATTCAATCTAAGCTTTTCAAATTTTAATATGTTGATACTGATGACAAAATGGAGGTCAAATTTGATATTGAGGATTTTCACTTTCACCATTCATCAGTAATGGTTCTTGTGATATTGCCAGGACACAAATAAATGTTAATAAATCCGGTTTGCTGTCGTTGTGACAGCCTCTTGTTAATATTTGGGCCCGGTTATCAAATTGATCCACATTGAGGTCTTAAGGGTCTGAATTGAACATTATTTGATTTCATCAAAAATTGAATTCTTGGGGTGCTATGATATGCTGAATCTAACCATGTATTTAGATTTTGGATATTGGACCATAATAGGTAAATGTCCAATTTAAAATTTTTAAGTTTTTAAGTTTAAGTTCTTAGACCACATTCATTCTGTGTTAGAAACCTATGCTGTGTCAACTATTTAATCACAATCCAAATTTAGAGCTGTATCAAGCTGAAATGTTGTGTCCATACTTGCCCAACTGTTGAGGGTTCGACCTCTGCAGTCGTTTAAAGCTGCGTCCTGCAGAGCATCTGTTTTTTGTTGTTGTTCTATGTCACAAACTGTAAAGTTTATATGTCAATAAAACTTTGAATTGAATTGAAATTGTTAAAGCAAAATCATTTGAATAACATTGTTTTATTAAAAATAGAAAGATAAGATTTAAAGCTAAATAAGGTTATGATTGACCAAAAAGCTAAACAAAATATATTACAGACAGCAACCAATTACAACCACTGCACAACAAAGACTGTAAAAATATATTATTTGAAAATGCATCATCTTCCATGCATTTTTACAACTTTCATGTATTTTTATAAGAAATATTGTTTTTCCTAAAAATGAAGCATGAAAAAATTATATTTTGTTGTCATCAGATCATATATTGTCAAACTGTATATTTACATATATTTATTCACATGACTGTTTTCAGGTGCCATCAGGTTTATTTATTCCCAGTATGGCAGTAGGAGCTATTATAGGAAGAATTGTTGGCATAGGCATGGAACAGTTAGTAGTGTGAGTATAATCTTATGTTCATCAAGATAAGTTCAAAAAGAGCTAAAGAAGCATTGTCATCAGCATGCTGTGTGTTCATAATCATAGGATTTCAAGATTATAGACATTAACTAGAAGTAGTAAGCCAAAAACTGTATTACTTTTCATGTTGGTAAGTTTAAGGCAGTCCTACAGTATATATATTGCTAGGATGAAGTCGGAAGATAAATTATTTCATGGTTTATTGACCTGCATCAACATTTATTATTGAGTTCTTATGCCAGGCAAAAGTAGGCAACAGTGGTTATGTCTTATAAACTTGAAAGAAGAAGAATGTTTTTTTTTTTTAACTTTTAATGAAAGTTTTCTTAGGAGTAGTTCAGCATAAACTTATATATTAGTCACTTTGACCTATATTTTGTGACATTATATCTTTCAGAAATTGGGCAGAACTTTGATATTGAAAACATTTTTATGCCCCTTTCATAGGCATTATGGTTTTGATGAAGTTGAGATACAATCAACTTGAAACTTAGTTCACATGTTCCCTATGATATGATCTTTCTTATTTTAATGCCAAATTAGAGTTTTGACCCTAATTTCACAGTCCACTGAACATAGAAAATGATTGTTCTAGTGGGCATCCATGTACTATGGATACATTCTTGTTTATTTGCTTGGACATTCATAGAATGCAAGACATCAGGATTATAATCTTGATGCAGCAACAGGAGAGTAACCTGTGTTCTTCATACCTTGTATATGTTATAAAGTTTCTGTCTGTCATATGTGTTGAACTTTATGAAAACTAATTATCACTGAAACTGAATGTGACTGTGATCATTTATTGAATAACATGACCACTACAAATGTATACAAATGATTATTTTTACAGTTTTGGAAGTTAGGATTTATGGTAAAGTTACTTAAAGGCCCACACCATTTCCTGTCAGAAAAAGTTTTACAAATATGTTTTTTTTTGTTGATAAATGCATTGCCGAAATAAAAATAATCATTTTGTAAGTACTGTTTATAATGTTGTCTTTGTAGGAGGAACCATGACAACCCATTTTTCCAGAATATGTGCCAATCAAAACAGTTCTGTACCATAACACCAGGATTGTATGCCATGGTGGGGGCTGCTGCAGCTTTAGGGGGAGTTACAAGAATGACTGGTGAGGTTAAAGGCATAGTACTAAGTCATATATCAGTGTTATTTTGTTATATTGAAGCCCAAGCTGCTTTGAAATAGGAAAGTAACTGGTCAGAATCATTGCATGCAATTCATTTGTACATAAATACGTGTCTTTTGTACATTTTTTTCACTATCCTTATACAATAGATGGACAATTAACTACCTCTGTTCCATCTATGTTAACAGTAAAAGTTATACTAGTAATTACAGTGACTAACTTCTATATACTTCAAAGTCTTTTGAAGTGATTATTTTTATGTTGTTTTATATGTTTCCATTAACTTTAGCAGTATTGATATAAAAATTACTGTAATCTACTTTAATATATTACAGTATCTTTAGTGGTAATTATGCTTGAGATGACTGGTGGATTGCAGTATATTGTGCCATTAATATTAGCTGTTATGACATGCTAGATTACAGTGACCTTCTTTTATATATTTCAGTATCTTTAGTGGTAATTATGTTTGAGTTGACTGGTGGATTGCAGTATATTGTGCCATTAATATTAGATGTGATGACATGCTAGATTACAGTGACCTTCTTTTATATATTTCAGTATCTTTAGTGGTAATTATGTTTGAGTTGACTGGTGGATTACAGTATATTGTGCCATTAATGTTAGCTGTGATGACAAGTAAATGGGTTGGAGATGCTTTAGGAAAAGATGGAATGTATCCTTTATACCTTATATAGGAGTATGTTAAATAACCCTCAAAAGGATATTATTCTGTTTTTTTCCAAAAATACAGAACTATGGTTCATAAGAGTCTTATTTTTAAGTAAGACAACCCTGAAATGATAATATGCTAGTGTATAATTTAGAACTCAAGTTTTTTTCTAAGAAAAATGAGTGAAAATACCAAAATATCATAATCAAGCAAAAATAAGCCTTTAATAGTTGACTTTTGATTGATAGCATCACATATTACTGAAATTATAGTTATAGAAATCAGAGATGAAAAATGTTTATAGTTAAATGCAGTTATGTCATTATTTAAAAAAATATTTATACATTAAAGGAAAATTATGATGTCCTATGTAGATTTTTTTTGGAAAAGTAATATCCCCAAAATACTGAACTCCGAGGAAAATTCAAAAAATAAAGTTCCTAATCAAATGACAAAAGCTCAAACACATCAAATAAATGGATAGCAAATGTCATATTACTGATACAGGCATTTTCTTATGTAGAAAATGGTGGACTAAATCTTGTTTTAAAGCTAGCTTAACCTCTCACTTGTATGAGAGTCGCATCAAATTCCATTATATTGACAACGATATGTAACAAAGAAGCACAACATGGCATTGTACTTTGGTCACATTCTTGTTTCTGTACAAATTATAATAGTCTAGTTATTTGTTTTTATTTTGTTTTTTATCTGTTTTGTCACTTTACTCATATTTTTCTCACTGTTACTTGCCATGAAAAAAACAAGTTCCACAAAATTGTGCCCTTCATAAATAAAGAGTTCATCCTTGTATTGTAATATTGTTTGTAAATTCATGTTAACCTACTGGTGTACTTTTGGTGTGTAAAATAATGTTTTTTTTCTTTTGGCATTAGTGTTGTCCATTTTGACTTCCCCTTGTAATAAATTTTTGAGGTGCATTTCAGACATTTTCATGGATAATTGGGTCCAAATATTTTTTTTCCTAGCCTTTTTTTTAAAATGAATTATAATGCCATATCATAGTAAATTTCAATTGGTCTAGGGGAGACAACTGCAGATAATTTTGATTTTTTTTTAATGCACTTTAGAAGTATAAAATTATTCAGTTCAACATACCGAATGAAATAACTGAAGATAAGTTAGTTGTAAAAGCATTAAAATTAAATACTTTAGAAGAACAGAAGGATATTCAGTAAAAACTCTGTCATATTTTATTTGTATATACCGGTAAATAAATGATATTACCTGCATCGGACTAACTAACACAAAAGTTCCTGGTTCAATTTCCGTTCTGGGATGAAAATGTCAGGGACTGAATTTGTGGCTCTACTGTGAAATCATTTACAAGTATGGTCTTGAGGAAAAAATGATAGTCCGTCGGGAGGGGACGATAAACAGCTGACCCGTGTTAAGAGAGAGCCATTTCTCTTGCACGTAAAAGACACCCTTGTAGATTTCAAAAATGAGCAGGCTAATGCAGCTACAAGGCAGCACTGCCACCTGCAAAGTGGAAAGGGATTAATAGAAGTTGCAGTTACTTGTTTCCCAATCCACTATGAATAAATATGTTTAAACTAAATGATATTAGTTCTATGTCAGCCATCCTGCAAGATGATGTCTATAGCTGGCACAACTGCACATGCTTATTCAAACCCAAAATCTGTAACTGATCAAGTCTTTTGAAATCATTTTATAACATATATGATATGATTTGTTTTCAATATAAAGTTATAATCCATCAATTAATTAAATCAATGGTACAGAACTCTACGGTTACAATTAGTGTGTCAGGTTAGTACAAGTGTAACATTGAATAAGCCATTTATTATTATTTGTATATTATTCTCCGACATGAATGGGATGGCAACATGAAGTGTACTTTAATTGTGGGAGAAGATATAACCAGTAGAAACTATATATATATATATTTGTTCTTAACATAGTTCAACAGATATGATGCACATATAGCATTAAATGGTTATCCATATTTAGACAGTAAAAAAGAATTCACACATACGACTATAGCAGCTGATGTGATGAGGCCGAGGTAAATAGCAACTATTATTCACTTTGACATAAATTCTATGATAACTTGACAATGTAACGCAATACAAGGATAATCCATAGGATGATATCTGAACATATGTTTATGTAGTCCTCAGCTTATTTGTAATTATGTCTTCTCTCTAATATCATATGGTTTTAACCCTGGATTTCTATCTCCTGGTAAGAAGTGAGAAATTTGGAAATCATACACTTGCTACTTTAAATAAGAGGATGACAATAATTATTACTTGCATAGGACTTTGAATTTCAGCTATTGAACTATTCATGATTTCCCAGGCCTTTTAAATTCTATGAATGTGAAGTCACATTTAATTTTACTAATAAGCATATTTAAGAGAGCAGATATTTTAAACATTAAATAAAAAAACTTTTCCCCAGAAATGTGTATATATTTTTTATCATTATCCCGCTTTATTTATTAAGATACTGGAGATATGGTGCTGCTCAGTAAGTGTGTTGTTGTTGTATGTTGTGTGTATCATTTTAAAGCATGTCAGTGATGTTAGTTATAAATCTGCTTCACATGGATGTTTGATGTTGCTGTAATACATGTTTTTTTTCTGAAATGTCATAAATTTAACGATTGAAATTTAGTATTTTTAGCTTTAACTAACTTGAGAACTTGTTTGAATTTTGAATTAAATGACATTTTCTGGTTTGATTTAAAAAATTTATAATATACTTTTGCATGATAAGTACTAATTATAACTTTGGTATGAAAAGCAACTGTTGTGAAATTGATTTATTAGTTTAATTGAGATTTAATTGTAATTTTTGTTTTTTATTGAGATTTGGGAATATTTAATAATGTAGATTTTTTTTCTTTTAAGCACATTTAAGAGACAGAGTTTGGGCACACAATGAACCCTCGTTTTCAATGAGACTTTATTAAGCATGTGGCCCCTTTTAGCCCACTTCACCACAATTTAATATGATGCATTTTTAAATGTAGTTGGTGAAGATAAATATAAAGGAAAAACCCTTGTTTGACATATTTGTGAAGTAAATTCTAAGAAATATAAAAAAAAATAAGGAAATAATTTTTGCCATAGTCCAAAGAATTAAAAATGTTTTGTGAAATATTAGTTTTACATTTATATCAACATTATGTAATTACTTACACTTTAGAGATCTAAGTAAGACCTCTAGATTTGTTTTGTTTTGATGTGTTGTTTGATCATGATATCTTTGATATTTTTACATTTTCAAAAATGTTCACTAATACTTTTAATGTGTTGCATTCTAGTGTTTCTGTCGTGTTGTTGTTCTCCTTTTATAGTTGATGTGTTTCCCTCAGTTTTAGTTTGTAACCCGGATTTGTTCATCAATCGATTTATGAATTTCTAACAGCGGTATACTATGTTGCCTTTATTTAGCACAGCAGTATTTTGATATAATTTGTATTTTGTGTAAAGCTGTGTCAATACAGTTAAAAAAATTTTCAGTAATCTTATTTTGCTATCATAATGTGCTTGCATCCAAATTTCTACCAAATTCTATGAAAATATAATAATTTCAGTAGTTTTTTTGTTAATTTAAATGCCAAAAAAATATTCATTCAGCTTGTGACTTTTTTGTAGAAATTTTTTGTTTGCCGAACACATGTTTTACTAGTCTGAGCAAAAGAGCTTATGCTTCAGAATTAAGACTAGGTTTTTGGGACCAGAAACAAAAAAGGCAATCATAATCAAAGAAAATCTTTTAACATTACTGTTGCTACAACAAGTAACGAATCTGACTTGCATTTTGGTTTTTCAAATCCTGGGTTCTATGTCTGCTAGGGCTAGATGTGGTTAAAATGTGGTTTTACAAAAAAAACTATTGTTCATCAAATTGAGATGTAGCAAAACGAGATTCTGTATTTCAATTGACAACAAATTAAAATTAGGAAAATAATTTATTATTTTCAAACTGATACATTACCATCAGACAAATCCTAAAAGACATTTACATAGTTTTTGTAGTTATTCTACATCATATCAATCATGAACATTTTCTTTCATTTTTTCAGGAGAAACGATCCTCCACTTTGTGTTATTACACAAGATTCTATGACTGTAGAGGAAGTGGGTAAGATAATATGATAAGATTTGATAGACTAAATATTTGTTTCGGGTCATGAAAAAGTGATACACAACTTTGTTTTATTACACAAAATTCAATGAAGGTAAAAATAATAGCTTTATAAACCTTTGAAAAATGACAATATCTATTTATAAAACTGTTCCCGTCATACAATTCTCAAGTGCTATACCAACTTATAATTACTAATAACTGTATTATTCTATAACTTTTTATTAGTCAGCTTTGTAGATTGAAAAACTAGAGTATTATAGGTATCATTAGATATCAACAAGTGACTAAAAACTTACAAAGTGTAGTTCAGTGTTTCTAGTCGAAATGACTACATAAGGGAACACAATAGGAACCCATGCTGCTCCAGTAAATTATAAAGGCTTGTATTGCTTAAATTATAACTGTTGACTATCTTTTTAAACATCAGAATATGCAAAGCCACTGTTATAAATAAAATTGTCATAAAAAGTGTTAAGTTTAATAAATAAATATTATAATTGAATAAATGTAACTATGTTCAGACACATTAAATTTATTAATGTATTTTGCTTTCAAAGATCAACTTCTTTCTATTTCAGAAGCCATATTTAGAGATACAAGTCATAATGGGTTCCCTGTAGTATTGTCCAGTGAATCACAATATCTTGTTGGTTTTGTTTTACGAAGAGATTTAATGTTAGCCATTGGTAAGATATACATAAAAAGCAGGAAATAATTTTTTTTACGGAACTGTCAATTTACTACTTCTATTGAAATGTTTTCCATTATGATGTATCTACACAAAACTGTGAAGAAATGAAACAGAATCAATATCTTTATAAAAAGAGAGACAGTAATTGCCAAAACAGGCTCAAACCACAAAAGTAAACTGACACAACTGGTCAATTATCAAACCAATATGAAACAAATGCAAATGTTTCAGAGTTCTTTAGACTAAGTAGTAGATGTTTGCTACCAGTCTCTTTTTAGAATTTGTTCGTAAACCTTAGTCTCAGTGCAATTTGGTTTAATACTATGACTTGAAACAAATGTTAACTATTGATCTTTGCTTTATTTTACAGCTAATGCAAGAAAAAATCAAGAAGGAGTAGTTAGTAATTCTATAGTATATTTTTCAAGTCAAGTACCAAATAATCCTAATGATCCTGCTCCACTAAAACTGAGGAAAATATTAGATATGGTAAGTTTTATGTTAAAGGTTCTTTTCATTTGATGGTGACTTACATTGGTAATGGATAAACAACACATTCCATCCTCCCAAATAACTTCCTATATTCACTGGCGTCAACGTGATGATCGTAACTGCAGTTACGATCATCCCAATATGGAGGACACAAATATAGGGAAATTTTATAAGGCTGATTTCTCCACTTTAACAGGTTATTTTTAGATATGTATTATTTCAAGAAACATCTTTATAAGCATTGCTAATGAAATATTTTTTCGGACTGAATGGAAAAGCAACAAGAAGAATGAAAATCGAGATTCAAAAAATCACGATGATGATCGTAACTTTTATTTATTTTTATAAACGATGATCATAACTTGTACTTCAGATGATCGTAACTGTCTGTTACAACGAAGCATTTTCTGATAAATAAGGGCAAATAAAGCTGTCTTGTATGCGACAAAATGTACGTTATCAGCTGATATTGTGATAATAATGAGGAACAATCACTGAGGGGAGGGTAACGTCTTATTGGTAAGTGCACAAATGGTTATGACCGCGAGATTTGGTATTTCTTTTTTACATGTATCTAGTTCAATATTAAAATGTATTGGGGGTTAACAGCTTTATACTGATTTCATATGTTTTATATAAATAAGGTATTGGACAGTTCATATTAATGACCAAACAGTTTGTTAAGATTGAAGATTTTTTTTTTTCATTTTTTTTCCTACACTTTATAGGGACAATAGTACCTTTCGAGGATCTGGTATTTTTGGGGAATTCAGACTTTATAGTTTCTTTTATTAATAGATTAACGATTTTTAAGGGAGAGGTTGGGAAAATAAAGCATTAAGAAGTGAAATCATATCTTGAATAAAAAAAAACCCAATGAAACCGTCAATAAAGGGAGCTACTATTAGATTTTTATTTTGGAGGAGGGGCTAGGATGAATAATTTTGTCCTGCATTTTTTTTTTTGAACTCTCTATCCTGTGTTTTTATTTTTACTCTATTCGGTTCTCCTTTTTTTTCATCCTGATTTTTTTTACATAAATTGTCATCCGGCCTTTTTTTACTCAAATCTCATGTCCTGCCTTTTCCCAAACATCCCCCCTTATGGTAGATCCCTTATTGATATGTTTGGCTCAACACAACTTCTTCGACCAACTTCAATAATACATGTGATATACCGTATAAATGTAATAATTTGTAGCTTGAAAAATCTAATATGAACGTGTATACCATCTGTTTCATCTTTTTCTTCTTTACATAAATAGTCAACCCATGGTAAATATAGGCAACAGTATTTCAGTGGCGTATCCAGAGATTTTCAAAAAGGGATTGGGGACTGGCTGCCTAAGAGTAGGCCCGCTACAGTCATGCTTCATTGATTCCCTATACAATCACTAAAAAGGTGATGCGAGCACCTTGATCCTCCCTCGAAGTCCACCTCTGTAGTCTTCCAATTTTTAATAGTCATAGTTTGATTAAGAAAAACCAAGACCAGGCAACAATTTAAAATCGATAGAAAGTCATCAAAATAATGTAACTTCGTGCCCTCCTTTACTTTATTCAGTGAAAGTTTTGGTCTGTATTCTTAAACTGTATTATGAGAATGATATTTATATCTACTTCATATCCACGTAAATTCATTTTGAATGTTAACTTAATTACTCATAAGGAAAAAATGTTGAGGACATTTGCATTTAAGTCTGCTAATCGGCCCCCTTATGTCATTTCTTTTTAGAATAGCGGTTTTCATTTATTCTTTGTTTGATTTTAAAATAATATTTTTTTTATCGGGACTGCTAAATAGGGTGTTCATTTAGTGGAGAAAAAAACCATTCGTAAATTTTGAGTTACGATCATCTTCTTATAAAAACAAGTCAATGTTACAATCATCTGTAGACGAAGTTACGATCATCATCGTAATTTTTAGAATCTCGATTTTCGTTCTTCTGGTTGTTTTTCTATATCTTATGAAAAACAATTTCAACGGCATTGCTTATAAAGATTTTTCTTGATATAAAACAAATATGAAAATAAGCTGTTAAAGTGGAGAAATCAGCCTTCTAAAATATCTCTATATTTGTGTCCGCCATATTGGGATGATCGTAACTGCAGTTACGATCATCACGTTGACGCCAGTGTATATTAATACAATGATATTTAGTAAAAAAACAAATACTGAAAAAATTTTATAATCCAGATTCCAAAATTATAATTGGGCCTTTTCTTATATAAATTCATTTTGTATGTAACTCCTTCTGATTGGCTGAAAGTGTTTTGTTTATTTGCTCATAGACATAATTTGGTCATGTGACCTTGACATTCATGATTTCAACTGGCTTAAAATGGAATTGAGAATTGAATTATAAGGAATGACTAACATTTTTTCTGTCTATTTAAAATAGCATCAAAATTGTAGTGCACACTTTTAAATAGTGGGTTAATTAGTGTGCAACACATTTTTTACGTTATTTAGGGATTGACTGTAATATTTTTTCTGTCTATAAAGAAATAACATAAAAAAAATGTGTTGCACACTGAACTATGCAGGTTATCTTAAAGTGTGCACCCCATTTTTATGTTACTTCGAATAGACAGAAAAAATATTACAGTCATTTCTTATAATCTAATTCTAAATTCCATTTTAAACCAGAGTAAACCAGGAAAAACATTGATGACTTCACAGTCACATGACAAAATTATGTCTTTAATCTAATAAACAAAAAAACATCAGCCAATCAGAAGACGTGTTACATCCAAAGTTAAATTATTTTTTCATAGACAGAAAATCATTAGCCATTCCTCAAATAGAGGCAGAAATAAGAATTAAAAAAAAAAACGCAAAGGAAAATATATAATTTGACAATGTTCATAAAGTTAATAAAATAAAGAATCTAAATATATCTAAGATCAAGTTGAAAGTATTGACTTTTTGTTTTGCCAAAAAAATTGTTTGATTTGAGACAATGAATATTATGGTCTATTCTGTACGGGAATTTATAATTGTAGGCACCTATTACAATAACTGATCAAACTCCAATGGAAACAGTTGTAGAAATGTTCAGAAAACTTGGATTAAGACAGACATTAGTTACACATAATGGGTGAGTCACATTTTAGAAATTTTGAGATATCCGTAATTCAGACACATTTTTGGTAGGAGTCATTGTAGGTTTTGTTTTTCAAAGAACATTTGAATTAAAAATGCATGAGCTACTTATAATGGTTAAACGTCGTTCTAAAGATGTATGGAAAACTTATATTTTATAAGTTACAAACTTTGGGCAATGACATTATTTCACAACATATTTAGTTTTATATCAGCATGTTTTTTCACCTCTGAGAAAGTAATCAATTCACCTGATGTACTGTTATTGGACCAAAAAAAACCGCCATTATTTTCATTTGTAAGTGAACAGAAATATAGAAGTCTTATGCTGGATCAGAATGCATCATTATTGAAATGTATTGATATCATTGTCTGTATACTTTAGGTCCACACATTTGTGTTTGTGTGTGCTTTGTTAATGTTTTTAAAACTCTAAGAAATGAAATCAGTACATCTGATGTACTTTTAGCAATTTTCTTATTATAAGTAATCAAACAGAAACAAATATTATGTCAAGGACTGAGAAACAAAAACGTTCAGTTTTGTTGCTGCATGTTGTCTCGTGATTTTACTCTTTAAAACAAAATTGCAGCAACAGACAACTCTATAATAAAGGAAAGTTTTACTTCAAACAAGAGAAAAAGAGATTATCTGTTGGGTAAACATTTGATGTGGACATTTAATACTGTGGTGTTGTGTTATTTGACATATTATCCTAATTGCCTTGTCTTTTCCTCAAATAATGAATGTACTTACGACCATTACATTAAAATGGACATGACAAACTAAAAGAAGAATTGATACCTGATTCTGTGCACTATTTTATTATTAACCTATGTACAATTGTAATACAGATAGATTTTTTTTTTGTTTTGTTAAAACTACATGTAATTTTTTCAGATTTTTTTCTAATTAAATTTTTTGAAATTTTTGGTGGTAAAGCTACACTGCATACATACAGTCAGGACTCTACTTCATCAAAACTATCTCCCCATTATGCCAGTTCATTTTCACAATCGTAGAAATGGAAGCCATTGTAGGGATGACGTGCTGCCAATTTTGCTCTCGGCAACCAATAAATTTATCCACATTGCACCATTACGATCCTTATATGTCAGTTGTATTTTAAAAGACAAATGTATCAACTAGCTAATGAGCATTAGTTAATGATCTTGTCTGCATTGATTTAACTTAAAACTATTGTCTGATCGGTTGTCAGGTGGAATTTTCGAAAATTCATAAACATTTAAAAAAATTCTAATTAAATATTTCCTGGAAGGGCAGACTATAAACCCTAGTTTTCACACACAAAAAATTATAATTTTTCGAAGATATGCATTTTCATCATCCAACTTGAAAGACTGTCGTCAAGTAATTTCAGTAAAAAAAATAGCTATTCGAACACACCTACTCTGTTTTTGTGATTCATTAGATAGGTATTTCACTTGACCCATATATTTCATCTTTTAGTACTGTGATTTTTTTATGTTATAAAGTCAACCTGTAGCTTTGATATATAAAAATGATAGAATCTGAAGCGAGACGATGTATGAAATATTCTTGCTTTGTACGATATCAAGACAAAATATTCAACTCAAACACGCCCGAACATAAAAAGGTGCACTCGATTTTCTCTTTTCGATACAATTGTTACCCAATTTTTGGAATTTTTTCTTGAGTCACATAATGGAAGGGCAGACACGAAAATTACTGAACTAATAGATTTATATGTTTTCCGTCTGTGGTAATTTTTTTTTTTAAATCGAAGGTTATGCATTTTCTACATCCAACTTGAAAGATACCCATGTCGTTGACTTGATATCTAATTGTTTTGCTTAACTATGTACTAAATAAATTGAAAACTTATGCAAATGGTGTTTTCAAATAAAACACTTCATAATTGAGAAGAAAATTGTAATTTTGTTTGTTTCTATTAACTTTTAAAATTTTTGTCACTATAGTAAACATTACAGTAAGCATTTATCGCCTTCTCTAACAAAGAGCTTCGATTCTTTTGTTCTATTTCAACCTGGTTTCCGACTGCATACATTAATACAATACATAAGTAAATGATAACATTTACAAGTTTACGATATGAATATGCAGTATATGATACATCTTTAGAATACTTTGGAGTTCATAAAATATTCAATCATATTCAAAATAAATTAACTAACGTCCATAAATAACCCTATCTGTGTTCTTTAGATTTGTTACAAGACATTTCCTATCTTCTTTACCTTAAACATATTGCATACAAATCAGGTATTAATTCTATTTTTGCCAAAGTACTAATTCATTATTAACAATATGAAAACTACTTGTTTGAGTGACACCTCTAATACTTATTCATTATCATATTAACTGTTTTTAGGATGTTTTGCTGTGAATGTGTCTTTAAGGTGATAGGAGAAATTCATTTGAATGTCCATTTTTATTAGTCGATTAGGGACTTAGTATAGTATACCCAAGAGTTCTGTCTGTTTATCCTTCCTTATGAAATTTTAATATAATTTGAATTGAAAGCATTTTGATCTGTCATCCAAGAGTAAAGTGACTTTTAATAATATGATCTAGGGAATCTTTTATACATTGCACACTAACTAAAGTTTGCTTTGATCAATTTAATAAAATCTATACACTGCTGTTTGAATTATTAATTTAACATTTTTTTCTCCAGAGTTACATAACTTTAACTGTCATACCTAAAGTGCTTTATATATATATTGCATCATTATTAGAGTAAACTTATGCTGATTAGCTATCATATATTGTTTTAAAACACAAACTTGAGTGTGCTAGCAGTGGCAGATCAAGAGGTGTTTCTGGGTTGAACCCCTGATTTTTGGCATTCGATGCATTTGAGTTGTGACGTATAGTTGGAAAACACCTCCCCTTTTATCCTGGGTTTGGGACCTCCTTTCAAAATGGCTTGAATAGATTTATATAAAACTTTACAAGCTATAAATGTTTTACTTTTGATCATTTCAACAGTCAGTTCAAATGATATTTTTCACGTTTATTATTGCACTAGCTGTAGGTTGCATAGTTCAAAAAACAACCAATTTTATATTATATATTATATATATATATATTATATATTATATATTATATATACAACTCGTTATATATATATAGATATAGATATAATTCGTCTCAACATCAGCCCCACAATGTTAGATCTGTAAATTTGCGTTTGCAAATTTCTTGTTCTTCCCTCACCTGGATTCAAACTTATGCTTCTGATATATCGTGTCACCAAGTCACATTGCACTGTGACCCACGCCTTAGACCACTCAACCACCTAGGTTCTTAAAGAGCTTTCTGTGACTGGGTGTTACCTTTCCTCTGCAGTTTTCATCTAGCATCATATAGCAGTACATGAGTACAGATCAGCTGAATTATCTATTGTAAAGGATCCTACAAATTAATATAAGTTGCAGTCCCAGAAATCATTATATTATAAGTATGTCTAAACCAGTGACGACTCTACAACATATTTTATCCATCGATTCTTATATTAATTTTTCGGATCCTTTTTGACTAAAGATTTGTTTTATCCTCATGTCCTGATGACGCCATGGTACCATAGTGCTAAATACTTTGACCTGAATAGTAATAATTATAATGGATTTTGTTTTTATATTTGATGTATTTCTTTGGAATCAGTGTTTTTTTAAATTGTTTAATTTAAAGGTCACATTTGTCTTGCATATAATTCAGTTGTATTTCTCAAGATATTAACAAGATTAAGCTGCACCTTTGTTGTCTCTTTTCTCATTATTTACATCTTATAGGTTTAGGGATCTGTAAATTAAAATTATTCATACCAATTAAATTTTGATGTAAGGATATAAGTTATAGTTGTTTACCAATATCCAAAACCCTTCAAACCAATTTGAACATACAAAATTAGGAGAAAAATGAAGGAAATTGTATATAAACAGGGTGAGACAAACATTTCATTATGCACAAAAACTAGATGCAGTAGTGGCAATAACAATCAAAACCAAGGAGTTAACAAAGACTAAAAAAAAACAAAGGACATTTACATCAACAGTTATAAATAATAAATAAGAAACAACATGAAGTCCACTAAAAACCTGGAGTGAAATCAGGTGCTCCGGAAGGGTAGTCATTTCCTGCACCGTGAACGGCACCGGTCGTCTTATTTCTTTGTTCAGTTCGGTAAGGATGGAAGGTTATTATGACTGAGGAAGAATATCAGATATGATTTCTGACACACTTTTGTCATAATGGCCAATCAGCTCATGAACGCGATTGTAAAATTTCTTTAGTGATGACCTTAATTTAATTGATTCATAGCACTGTCTTAGCCATTTTGAGAAAGCAGTATCCCTCTTTCAACAAAATCAACGTACTTTGAGCTAGCTCTAGAGTAACGTATCAATTAAGACACATAATACTCCATGTGCTGCTGGGATGTTGCTACACAGAAATGGAAAGTTGACTATAGGAAAATAAAATCATCGTGTTTGTCATAAATTTTGGTATTGAACCTACCATCAGTAGTCATCTCGAGAAAAAGGTCCAAATATGAAGCAGATTTATCTGTGTCAGTAGTATCTTTAATTTTAAGTTCACTTGGATATATTAAATGTCAGTGATCACTGAATCTATTATTATTAAGAGACAGTACATCATCAATATACCGAAAGGTGAAACTTACAGTTTATGCCAAAAATTTTAATAATGAATAACCTTTCTCATTATAGATTAATTTGTTGTTGAATAAAAGTTTGACATCCGAGCTGGTATATGAGATGGTTGGTCCTTTTCCAACTTAATTACACATTAGATTTGTTCATAGTCATACATCAAATAGTTATTTATATTTTTACAATTTATTTCTTGCAGAAGACTTCTGGGTATTATAACAAAGAAAGATGTTTTACGGCATGTTGCACAACTAGGAAACCAGGATCCTGAATCTATATTGTTTAATTAACTTCCTGGTTTGTTGTCATTGCAACATTCCTCTGTGTTTAATGTGTGGATAATATTCTATTTGAGAGGACAACAAATTATTACGAAGATACTTTGCTATATGTAAACGCTGAAAGGATAATTTATTGTTGTAAGGATAGTGATGTGAGATATATAATTGAGCGGGTACTTGAAAGGATAGAAACATTCCTGGTTGTTTAAATTCATTCCACATTGTCCTCTATCATGTGACTGTGTGCTGTGTTATTATTCAGTAGAATTGTTTTATATGCTTCTATGTGTAAGTTGTTAACATAAGTAAACAAGAATTAGAAATGTTTGTGTGTGTGATAGAAAAACATTAAGTTTATAGTAGTATCTACATTAGATTCTATTTTTTTCTTTTCATGTGGGTATATGATTTGAAGGAAAATTATGGAATAATTGTATTGTCATTTGCTTTTATGTTAAATAAAATTTCTGAAAGGTTATCAGAATCTTTAAAAAGAAAAATTAAATAGAAAACAAAAGTGGCATTACATTGGAGAAATTGAATACGGTTTCTGAAAAAAGGCAGTCTTTTAATTCTCACCATCATAAACTAATTTTAAACCTTGACATTAAACAATGATTAAACTAAAGATTGTTATTCTATAAATCAAACCACATGGCAATTGTTTGTGTTATGGTTATAATAAAATTGATAACAGACATTTGATTAACGAGAAATTACATAGTATTACTTACCCTATTCAAGAAACTTGACATTTTTTACACATTTCCATTTAAGGGATTCATAATCTTGTCCAGAGAAAACCATTTCAGTTTTACATGGCTTTTATAGTTTGGACAGCTGATATGTTTTTATGCTAATACATGGTTTAAGTCTTTGCTAGAAATACTGGTGTAGTTTTACATTACTACTATACTAGGAATACCTGACTTATTTTTGCACATTTCCCATTTAAGGGATTTAGGATCACTAACTTGTCCGAAGATATGACTCAAGTTATTTCACTTGACTGGGCGGAGTCTAGCCGGTTCGCTCATAATAAACCAGTCCATCTTAACATAGGTGTTTTAGGATAACCTCATCAATAAAGTGTGCAATCATTGTTTTGTAAATTCATTTGATGACACTGATAGGTAATTAGAAATCAGTAATAATTATAATGGCAATCATCCTTATCACACACATCTTCAAATAGACTGTCCTTAGGCCAACTAAAATTAATTAGTAGATTTTCATCCAAATTTTTGAAAAAAATGGGGCGGGTGGGAGGATTTTATTTTAAAATTTTTATTTCATATGAAACCTTCTTGTCACTTGTTATTCATATATGCAAGTGTAATAATAAGCTTATATCATGTAAATACATCCATAAGGTATCGTGTGTAAGACAATAACAATCAAAACCAATGAGTAACCAAAGACTCATGAAACCAAAAGACATTTACATCAACAGTTACAAATAATAAGTAGGAAACAACAACTCCACTAAAAACCAGGTGTGAAATAAGGTGCTTTGGAAGGGTAAGCATTTCCTGCACTGTATACGGCACCCGTCATGTTATTTCTTTGTTCAGTTTGGTAATGATGAAAGGTTGTTATGATTGAGGAAGAATATCACTGAGAGATGATTTCTGACACACTTTTGTAATGATGGCCAATCAGCTCATGATGGCAACCATAAAATTGCTTGAGCGATGACCTTAATTTGATTGATTCTTAGTCCTGTCTTATCAACTTTTGAGAAAGCAGTATTCCTCGTTCAACAAAATCAATGTACGTTGAGCTTAAGCTCTAACGTAATGTATCAATTGAGACACATATACTCCATATGCTGGTGCCGCTTTTTCAAATTCGTAAATATATATCTCTGATTTATAGCAACCACTATTCTACATGTAATTGCCGCTTTAGAAACCTATGTTATAGTAAACATCAGAAATGTAGAGAAATGCTCTTTCCAGTTGGACTACCTACATCAAGTGTATTTTGCTTTCTAAGCAATGTTTTGTTGTCCTTATAAAAAGAAGCAAGTGCATTGGTATGCAACACGAGTACGATAAGTACAGAATAAAATGAAAACTCAAACAGTGTTGAAATAATAGGGTTGGTCCTTTTAAATATGCAAGATGCAAATATAATTAATACAATGTAGAACATAAAGTTGTTTAATGACTCTATCGTGGGTATTGGCACAGAGGATGTTTGCTGTTTTTCTACAAAATAATCGAAAGGCATGGCTAAAGTTAAATCTAAGAGTTTGCTAGAAATTAATAACTTAAAAATGCGTATGTTTGTTGATTTTCTGAACTCAATATACGGTCTGACACCAATCTAAAAAGTTCATGTTTATGTCAAATTCTTTATTCCAGTCAAATGTGTTCCACGATTTTTACGCTTTTGGGTTTCATTCACAGTCCAAATTTCTTGACACAAAGTCATTGTATAAATAAAACAAATGGGCTATTCCAGAAATAATCCATACCCCCCTATAGAAGGTACATGTGCTTTAGAAAAAAATCCATGGAAAATTTTGGATGTGGTTCAGAAAAATATCTGGAATTCCATGTCGGTCCTATAGAAGGCAAATAGATAAATAAAAATATTCCATGGAAAATTATGCTCTTGTTTTCGAAAATTTCTGGAAATCCAGAGCCATCCTATAGAAGGCAACTATAAAAGTTTAAAAATTCCATGGAAAATCTGGATTTTAGTCACTTTCAGTAAACCTAATTTTCGAGCTCAGTGTGTATGTATCTGTAGATCATTAGGTAATTATAAAGCCCAATATGTATCTTTACAAACAATGTATCAGAATGTGGTTTAGGTTTTTGAACATTGTTGAAGGCTGTATGATATTCTGAAGTTGTTAATATATATCTTTTGATCTCTGGTGAGGAGTTAGTCCAAATAATTGTGATGTCTAGGAGAGCTATTTTAAGCTTTTGCTTTGACGCCTTCCTGCATCAATGTTGGATCAAAAGAAGTGAAAATTGAAAAATACCCACAGCAGACAGCATGATTATCTGGACCTATAGTGGAGAGTTGTCTTATTGGCAATTTGGAAATGATACCACCTTTTATTATTTTCATACTACATGTACATCCATACATGTTGTAAGCCAGAGTTATCAGAACTGAGATTTGTAAATTTGAAATCGTTTCCAATAGGACCTAAAAAGAAGTGAAATGTGTACATTTGTTAATGTACCTCAGCTACTAACATTACATTCAGGGGGTAAACATGTAGATGTTGATAGTGATAATACTTATGACATGTTTGCTATTTGTTTATTGGGGGCATTTCTCAACTATATACTTATTGGAGAGATAATAAATATTTTTCCCTTTTTTCTTTTACCATGGAAGTTACATGTATATCAGTATATTGGTATTATAGAACTTGTTTGTTTTTTTGCATTTTCATAAAACATGAGTTATATTTCATAATTTCATAGAATTGGGGTGGGGGGGTGGGGGGTAACTTATAATATACATAGTATTCATATCAATTCAATTTCAAGTGAAATTGAATTGATATGAATACTATGTATATTATAATTCATTCATGACAAAAATAATAAAAAAAAAGCTTTGTAAACATGATAAATGGTTCTAACATCCAAATTCCACTAATAATACTTAATATTTTGATTTTATAATCAAACTTGATAGTAGACCCAAGTTTTTTTTATTATTATGAAGGAGTCATAATTTAATGCAGCTATAAGGTTAATGATAAAAAATGAAAAACATCCATACTCAGTGGCGGATCCAGAAATTTTAATAAGTGAGGGCCCACTGACTGCCTAAGAGGGGGCCCACTCCAGTCACGCTTCAGTGATTCCCTATATAAGCAAACAAAATTTTTTCCCAAAATAAGGGCCCCCTTGCCCCCCCCCCCCCCCTTTAACCCGCCTCTGATACTAAGAAATAAAGAATCAAAAGAAATGACAAAGTAAATATACTGGATGTCAATATCAAAGGTGTTTTACTCACAAACATTTGTGTCATTTCTGACTTACGGCGATTTGCGTTCTTGAACACAGCGTATTACTCGTAACCCGAATATTTCACGCCCTTCTCGAAATCAATCTCTATTTTCGGTAAATGATGTTGTCATCATAGATCAGCAGAATATATCGACTAAATCATTCAGTAAGAATACTCTAAGAAATACGATAACCGAAATTTGAAACAGGAAGTTTTACATGATACGAAATTATCGACGGTTACCGGTAACGGAAATGAACGAAATCCGGAAATCGTAATTTTTTAAAAAATAAAAAAAATCGGGGCGGGAAGATTTCAGAGGGGCGGGCGGGGATGAAAATCTATCAATTAATTTTAATTGGCCTTATGCAAATTAAAACATAAACTCCGCCCGATCAGTTGAAATAACATTGGTAATAACTGTTTTAGTTTTACATTTCTTCTAAAGTGTGGACAGCTGATATGTTTTTATGCTAAAACTATCTTAGGGATACATCGTCCAGAAATACTTGTATAGTTTTACTTAACTACTGTACTAGGGATACCTGATTTAGTTTTACACAAATCCTATTTCAGGAACATCTACAAAAATCTAGTTCAAGGGATACCAGATTCAATATCATAGTAATCCTACTCAATAAGGTCAACATTAAACATGTTATAGTAGTCATGGTAGTTCTGTTGTATTTTCCTCTGCCTGTTTGATAGTTTATAAATCAGTGACCTGGGTTCCCTATAAATGCTATAAATGTCACATTTATTTGTTTTATTGTTATGTTTTGTAGAATAAACACATTCAATCATTTAAAGTATATATGGGCTGATGTGTATGGTTACAAAATGTTATAACATTTACTCAAGATATGAACACTGTAATTATAGATAAAACCATGTTAGGTTGCTGTACTGTGGCATTGTGTGTGGTTAAGTAATAGTTCTTTTTTCTAGTGTATATACTAATCGTTCATAACAAACTGATATTTAATGTGCAGATTTGGCTCGACTTGGCTGTGATAATCTATTTTAGTAGAATTTTATGTTTACTGAATAACCTGAGTTAACTGTATGTAATTAATATCAATATTTATTATGCTTTAGTTTATGTATTATGTATCTGTCATCATGTTAAAACTGTACACAATAGTAATGTATAGGGATTAAAAATATCAGTTGTTTTGTTCCTTCATCCTTGTTCTTTCATTATTGGAAAGTTCATACTGCTTTTGTTTTTGCAAAGTTTTTAGATACTTTCCTGACATATGTTACACTGTATAGAAACACTTAAGTACATAGGAAAAATTGCGACATATGTTTTCATATGTTTAACATATGTTTTTCATATGTTTGAAAACATATGTAAACATATGTTTAGGCCCGACATGAAAACATATGTTTTTGATCATATGAAAAACATATGTTAAACATATGAAAAACATATGTTTCTAAAATCATATGAAAAACATATGTTTTTCATGCATGTAAACATATGAAAAACATATGTTGAAATATGTTTTTTATAAACATATGTTTTTCATATGTTTTCATCCCAGACCTAAACATATGTTTTCATATGTTTGGCCTAAACATATGTTTTCATATGTTCGGCCCAAACATATGTTTTCATATGTTTTTATATTGGTCCTAAATAAATATTTTTTTTATGTTTTTTTTTTAATTTTTCAAATGCATTTATTTTTTCATGTATATGTATTTTTGTTTGGTTTGTTTTTAATGGTAATGTTTTTGATGTTTTTCTTCTTCATCATCTTTTTTTTTCTGTCAGGAACTCATTTTGAGTGTAAATACTTCAATATGATGATTTTAATAACCCCAAATACTCCACAGAAAATACATGGCAAAATCAAAAGCTCTTAACAAATAAAAAGCAACTGTATACATTAGCATTCCCTAATGCAGAAAAATAATTATCACAGTCAGTGCTCCATAATTTGTATTGTATATCTAGTAAAACTTTTTTTTATTAAGTTGTTGTCTCTTCTATTTTCATATTTTTGTCTCTTTGACATACTCATTTCTATTGCCTATGTTCTATTTTCATATTTTTGTCTCTTTGACATATCCCATTTCTATTGTCTATATTCTATTTTCATGGTTTTGTCTCTTTGACATATCCCATTCTATGTTTGCCTCTTTGACATACCCTTATTCTATTGTCTATATTCTATTTTCATCTCTATGACATATCAAATTTTTATTGTCTATATTCTATTTTTGTATGTTTGTCTCTGTGACATGCACCATTTCTATTGTTGATAATCTATTCTAATCTGATGTATGTGGTATTTCTATTGTCTATATTCTATTTTCCTCTGATGTCTGTGATATTTCTATTGTGACAGTCTATATTATATTTCCCTCTGATGTATGTGATATTTCTATTGTCTATATTCTATTTCCCTCTGATGGATGTGATATCTCTATTGCTATATCACCATACACATTGATATGTAATTGTCTACACTGCTAGCTATGACAGGAGCTAGTGTATGCTGCCACTTTTGTGGCCCTTATAATTAATGGCTTGCTGTTTCGTGTGAGCTCTGTTTTGAAAACTGTATTTTGACCTGTAATGGTTTACTTTTACAAATTATGACCTGGATGGAGAGTTGTTTCATTGGCACTAATACCACATCTTCTTATATCTATAATTAAGAAAGACAACTAGACTGACTTTTGAGTTCAATATTGTATTAATTTAAAATGAATGTTCTTTGGTACTGTTTCTTTACTTTTCAGTTCCTGAAAATAAAAATAACAGAACAGAGTTTCAATGTCCACTGAGTTGCACATATTTTATTTAGCAAGGGGCAATAATTAAAAAAAGGCACTTGAATAAAATTATAAATAAAAAAGTGTGCTTGGAAAAAAACTTCTTTTTCTTGTATACGAAATATTTCAAACAGACCTTCAAGGGCATTACTTACAGTATACTATGTGTTTTATAAAAAAAATGAACCGATGAGAGCGCTTACAAGGCCATTTTCCTTTATTTAATATTTTCAAGGGCCATAACTCTTTTGAAAATAGTCAATCCATCAAAAGTAGTGAACTTGACCAATATATTGCTGATATTAAAGTATAGTATAAGTTTTATAAAAATCTGGCAAGAATTGCACCTGCAAGACAAGTATAAACACCTTACAATCATTCTATAAACCTATTACAAAATGTAATTAATGCCTGCCATACAATATGTAGTTTTAATTTTTCAATGGTTCACATTTTGCATTCTTAAACAAGTTGAAGATTACTTTATGGTATGAATTTGAACAGTGACCAGTAAATGTTTTATCTTCGTTCTTTAGTTTTTTAATTGATAGTTGTCACATTGAGGATCATACGCCATCTCCTTATATCAATATTCTAGTTCTTTAAAAACACTCTTCGGTTAAAAGAAAATCATCAAATTAATTTTTCTTGTTTATTTTAAGGTACAGTGGCAAATATTTAATGTATATATATTCAAGACAACTGACAAGAACAACTTTTGATCATGTTAAATATACAATTCATAATATACGGTCTGTGATGCAAATGCTATAATTATTTGAGCTTCTCATTTCTCATGCATGTGCAGCAGAAGCAGATGAGACTGGTAAGGATTCCTCGATGCATACTTGACATCAAAATGACAGAAAAATAAACAACTGTATACATGTACAATTACACTTGAAAAAGTTTTGAATAGATAACATTAAATTATTTAAATCAAATACAATTCTACATATATGAACTTACTTTGATACCAGTCTTTTTTTTTACAGGACATCTGCACCTACATGTACATGGACACCGTAGCATGTACCTCAGTGATTCTTATACTGCACTTTCCTTTCATTTGGTAACAAGCTAAAATTATAAATTTTAAGTTAATCCAAAAGTCCAGACAAAAACTAAATGTACATGTAGTATGAACTGATGCTCACTAATTAATACTTTTACTTTTGAGTTAATGGAAACAATTTATAAACAATCAACAAATTTATGTATAGCATGAACTTTTCTTATATCATGTATATATAAAAAACTATTCTTCTGCCTAAGTTTAAAAAAATCCATTTAGGCATTAACTCTGGTTTATTAAATCTTGATTTGCTGTTTCATAGGCAAAATTGTTGAAATACAACATTTATATATAAATATTAAAGTCATGAACATAACATGTTGTCATTTGTGTTACCATCTGTATACTTCATGCATTTAATAAAAGAACAGTGTTTCAATGTACAATGTACCTCACCAATTGATGGATATATAAAATTTGCTGTCAAAAAGCAATAACCACATCAAATAAGTATGTTCTTTTTTTTTAACATTTTTCATAAATTATAAAAATAATCTACAAGAAAAGTAGACATGTGTGGGATGCAATTCCTTACAAATTCAATATCTATTTCCAAGAGGCCAAACTCCTGTAAACAGTGGGGGCCCAGTGACTGCCTAAGAGGGGGACTGATCCGGACATGCTTCAGTGTTTCCCTATATAATCAACCAAAATTTTCCCAGAAAAGAGGGGGGGGGAGGGGGCAGGGCTGCCTGGGCCTCCCACCTTAATCCGCCTATGAGTCACTTAAACACAAGTTATTGTTTGGAAACTAGAAACATGCTTCTTTTTGGCCTCAATTCCTGCATATTTTGGGCAACTAACCCAAAACTCTATCCCAGCCTTCCCCTTGTTATATGGAACATTGTGGTACAATTTCAGAGAGATCTATACAATTACACACAAGTTATTGTCTGGAAACTAGAAAAATGCTTGTTTTTGGCCCCTTATTCCTAAACTTTGGCCCCATGACCCCTAAACTGAATCAAAACCTTGTACTTGTGGTTTTAAACATTGTGGTACAATTTCAGAGCAATTGAAATACTTATAAACAAGCTATTATCCTGAAACTAGAAAAATGCTTGTTTATGGCCCATTTTGGGCCCCTAATTCCTAAACAGTTGGGACTTCTGACCATCATCCCCAAAATCCTCCCAACCTTTTTTTGTGGTATTGGACCTTCTAAACAAAATTCATAAAGATTTATGCACTTAAACCCAGGTTATTGTTCAGAAACCAACGTGTCTTCGGACGCTGCAGATAACGACAACACCTTACCATTATACAATCCCCAAAAATTGTTTGTGGTCGTATAAAAAGAACAAGCAATGGAGTGTATATAGAGCTTCCAATGCTGTTTTCAATAAAATGGTCCAGTAGAAAAAATATTTTTTCACAGCTTACACGAAATCAAAATGTGTAACATGTAGATAGTCTGACAACAACAAAATATTCAAACAAAGTTATCCTTTTTATTACATGTACATACCTCTCGTCATAAAATAATTGCCGGCTGCTCTTTATATGCACATAAATCAATATGAAAATCTATGAATCCATCATATAATCTAGAAAGCAATGCCTGAGAGAATTCCATTCTGTTGCTTAGCTTCTTCTTCTTTTTGAAGTACATGTACTTCCATAGAAAATTCTAAAAGAAATAATGTAAAAATGAAATGAAGTTAAAATATCTGACAAATTGCCTTAAATATTTTTATACATGTTATATATGGCAAAATTGGCTTATTTTGATCTTTTAAAACAAGACCAACAGATCTAGACTTGCCCGGAAAAAAATTATACTAGTACTATATATACATGTATAATATAAAAGTATTAAATTATTTAAATGTTCTAATCCATCTTATTAAATCCATATGCCTGTTGTATGAATTCAATGGTGTATCAAAGTGGTTAAATTTGATCTCTGACTAAATAAGTTCTTGTCATGATTTACAAATGTATAATGCCAATCTTTTTCATCAGTTAACAGTACAAATGTACATGGTCAAGGGGATAACTTAATTCAGGAGCCTGTAACTGAGTGGTTGTCGTTTGTTTATGTGTTACACATTTGTTTTGTGTTCATTTTTTGTACAAAAAATAAGGCCCTAAGTTTTCTCGTTTGAATTGTTTTATATTGTCATTTAGGGACCTTTTATAGCTGACTATGCAGTATGGGCTTTTCTCATTGTTGAAGGCCGTACAGTGCCCTATAGTTGTTAATTTCTGTGTCATTTTGGTCTCTTATCATATGGACAGTTGTCTCATTGGCAATCAAACCACATCTTTTTTTTATATTAAATAAGTTATTAGTGAAAATAACATGCATGTTGTTATGCCAGATAATTTCATGAGTTGTCAACTCTTCATTTCTAAAATTTTCTTCGGTAGTAACATAGATTTATTGTTTTTGAAACTTTATATGTGCAGTAACTAAATACACAGCCTTTATAACAAATTTTCAAATTAAATGTATACATTTTTAATCAACCATGGTAACTTCTTTAGTCGATGAGACAAGGGATTTCACTTAGCTGTAACATTTGTACATGTATAGGCCTAGTTATCATGGTTATTACAGACAATGTATAAAAATGTTTTATATGAGACAGTTTAGTAATTACTGAAAAGGAAGGGTGTGTTAAATTTTAACCTTGTCCATCCGTCAGTACATACATTTTGTTGTATGTCCCAAAAAATTGGGTGGTCACTGGTGTTACTTTTACCTTTCTTCAGTTATGCATTGCTGAATTTTTATTGTTCTTTTCTCTCAAATTTTAGTTTGCCTCAACCAAATGTTATGAAACTTATATACACACCGCTTATTTCCACATTTATAAATTCAGATTGAGTTCATATTTGGTGGCATCACTTCTACTGTTCTTGATTTATACCCTTTACAAATTGAAAAATGACTGATTTTTTTTGTTTCCATTTTCTTATTTTAGTTTCCGTTTGTTTTGACCAAATGCAACGAAAATAACACACAATGCTTATATTAAACCACATAAAATTTACACTTTGTATTACAGATCAAGTTTTGAATTCTAGAGGAATTACTTATACATTTCAAGAGTTATGCTCCTTTACAAATGATCATGAATTAATAAAATTGTTGATTTTTTGTTTCCACTCTTTTTTGAAATTTGAAGTTACATGTACATGTATACATAATGATGTTTAAATTTGGTCAGTGTAAATGAGATCAAGACAAGGTCAAATGAACCTTGATCATGTTGATAGACACAGACTTGCAGACTCATTCATGCCCTATTATAATTATTGCATACATTTTACACCAAAACCTGAACTATGTTGTATGCTGGGGCGTGTTTTTTTGTTCTTCGGTAGTGAGCCAGAAGAGGTCCATTTCTATTTTTTTGCATTGGGAAGATCTTCTGGCTCTCTTCCACCTCTTCTTTTTAAATAGGTGGTTTAGACAGCAGAGGCACAAAACAAACATGGCGTCGTTTAGTCTAAATGACATTCATAAATTAATTAATGAAGATATACTAGAATGTGAGCTTTGTTATAAACGTTTTTATGGTATTACAGCCTTAGTAGGACATATCTGTAGGACGATAAGCTGGATGCATATATAATAAGAACTACACGGACAGTAACAGTTAAAGGACAACTCTTTGAAATTCTAGAGACGGGATTTTGATTCTTCTTTAGGTACAGAAAACCATCAACATTTTGAAGATTACTTTCCGGCGCATGCCTGATTGAGGTTGCTAGTTCATTTCAATTTTTCTTTTATTTATTAAACTTTACAATTTTATTGAACTTTTAATTTTTTACATTTTCTTTATTATATTTTCATTAGTGATTAACGCTAATTTCAATACTCATGATTGGGCTAGTAGTCAGTTTAAATCAATAGATGAGGAATGAAGATGGAAAGAGGACATCATTATTCATTTTAATTTGTCGCTAATCATGCCTATTTTTGTTTTGCTCTTACCAGGCAACCATATTCATAAACGAAAATCTCCTGTCCCCCATCCCAACAAATAAATAAATATCAGATGGTTTTTTCTTATCTAACACAAAATTGATGCTAATTTTTAATGCCCAGTGACAAATATTTCATGCATGTTCAGGAAAACACGAGAGAAAAAGTCGGGTATATAATATAAAAACGAAGAGATGTGATCTGATTGCTGATGACGCAACTATCATAATATGAAGTAGTGGATGAAAGCAATAATAGGAAACCGTAAGGACTTCAACAATAAAAAAAACCCGATCCTGTAAAGCCGTTTATAAAACGCCATAATTACATTAGATGTATGTTTCATTATAATACGTTATTCTGATTGGCTAACTGCACATCACGTGCTATTCCTGAAACAATTGTACTAGACAATAACATTTCTCATTCATGATGACACGAGGTCCCACAATAAAGTGCACAGGTAAATTAAATGAAAACTTGATAAAAATCGTGTTTTCATGATACTAGCTAAAAAATGTAATTATAAGTATTGAATGCTTCTTTTTGTAACTTTATAGGGTTGTAAAAGCGTTGACCGTGCGCACATTTTTAGTATGAAGCGCTTCCGCGCTTCATACAAAATGTACTTCGGTCAACGCTTTTACACCCCAATAAATTTACAAAAAGCAGCATTCAATTCTTAAATGAAAGTGTGAAACAATTCAAACGATAAAACTAATACGGCCTAATTATACAAAACAAAACAATTTGAAAAATACCAAATATGAGTTGAGACATGAACCAACGACAAACACTAAACTACATGCTCCTGACTTGGGACAGGTTCATAAAGAATATGGCAGAAGTTGATTATATAAAAACGAAGATGTGGTATGATTGCCAATGAGACAACTCTTCACAAGAGACCAAATGATACAAAAATTAACAGCCATAGGTCACCTGACCATACGGCTTTTAACAATAAGCAAAGCCAATACCACATAGTGAGCTATAAAAGGCCCCGAAATCACAAATGTAAAACAATTCAAAGGAGAAAACTAACGGCCTAATTAATGTATAAAATAAAGTGAACGAAAAACAAAGAAGTAACACAGCAACAAACGGCAACCACCGATTTCCTGTCCCAAGTCAGTAGCCTGTAAGTCACTGACTTACAGGCTACTGACTTGGGACAGGCACATACATACAGAATGTGGCGGGATTAAACATAGTAGCGGGATCCCAACCATTTCCTACCCAGGGACAGTGATTTAACAGTACAACAACTAGTTTGTGAGCGCTCGATCCTCCTCGAAGCTGAAACAGTAGTGTAGCAGTACAATATAAGAACAACCTGTGCAAATCAGTTGCAATTTCATTAACTGAAAAGATCGGTACGAGATACTCAAAAGAAACCGGCCAACTAACATTAAGACTATAGACTCAAAACATCGAACAAAGTGTATTTGCAATTACTGGAAGTTTGTTCAAAGCTAGTTGCAACTAGTTCTGAAATAAATCTTGTTCTCCCAGACTGAAGTATCAATCAGTACACAACCAACTGTTAAAATTTATTAAAAAGAAAAGTATAGGAAACGTCTGGTTAACGTTGCATACTAACATATGGATCGATATATAATGAAAGCATTTGAAAAGTGGTAGTCCGAAGGTTTTGACCATCGAAATTTTGCATTAGAAATAATAGTTAGGACCTGAGGAGATTTTCTTCAAGGACCACCAGAAAAGAATGATTTTGAGAACTTCCTGAAAGCTTTGCTTTATACAAAAATAATCCAGTTCGGTTACTTTAAAAAATAAATAGATAGACTAAGATGTCCTTTTTGTAAATTGATCCGAGTCATATTCCAGACAAATATTAACGAATTCTTGTGCAGGATAAGATTGTTCTTAAAAATCAAATAGTGGGGATAAAGCCTGATTTGTTTAGCAACATTGAATTGAAGAAAAGCATAAAGAAAATTGTAACGAACAGAGCACAATTTTACAGTCATGTCTACTGGACGTATTTTAATTTTCTTTAAAAAAATCGTAAACTTAATTTAATTCATCCAATAAAACAAGAACCTGCTGTATTCGACGGCAATTAAATTTTTTTATTTTATTGATCTTCCGTAGAATATCTCCAGAAGAGGTCCAGATTCATTTTTTTGAACTCTTCACCAGAAGACATTCTGGAGATGTACAGAAGAGACCAATAAAACACGCCCCTGTAGTTACTACTTGTATCTGGAATAAACCTTAACCAGACAAGGTTTGGTGGTAAATAACTTGTTGTTAGCTTTGAACTAGTTATCAGTAACTAAGAGGTAACTCTCAAATCTGGACTTAAAGAGGTTATTTTTGTTGTGCCTGTGGTGATGTATAAATACCCTGTCTGGTTTATGTTTTTGTTGGATGTCTTTTTGCTTTGTACATATCTGATGGCAAATGTGTTAAGCCCTTTTCACACCACTATCCAAGGTTAGGAGGGGGTTTAATTTGGCACCAACAAACTGGTTTGACTCCATCACATCCTGTACATGCTGTATGTTTCTGTCCCAAGTCAGAAGTCTGTTATTAAGTTCATGTTGTAGTTTGTTGCTATACTATATATCTAGTATATATCATGTTTGTTTATTTGTTCCTTGTTTTGTTTTAAAATCATTATCAGTCTGTAAAGTTCCTTCATTTGACTTATAAAGCTGACTTTGCATTATGCACTTTGCTCATTGTTGAAGTCAACTTGTAAGATACAAATGAACATGTAGTCCAAATTATTATGACGTCTAGAAAGGCTATTTTTTATTTTTGCATTGACGCAGCCATTCTGTGACATAGATGTAAATAAAATTAAGTATAATAGCTTTCAAGACTTCATTATTATTTAGACTACATTTGTACTTGTATTTTAACTTATAATTGTTGGCAGGCCTTGGTGGCTGAGTGTAAAGTGGTTGGTATGTTTATGTCTTGTTCTACTGTCCGATTTAACAAGAAGATCTTTAGGGTAAATTGCTATGTGTTGGTGTATGATCTTATAGAATACCACTAGTCTTGTTTGTATTCGTCTCAATTCTAATGTAGGCCACTGGAGGTGATCAAGCATATTTAAGACAGAGCTGGTATTGTGATATACCGGTTCTCCGGTTTACAATCAACAGTCAAATAGTTTTTTTGTGAAAAATTTGCACACACATCTTCCTGTTTTTGGCCAATTATAATATTAAAAAAGGTGCATTATTATATTTACCATTCGTTGCCCTTTTAAGGTACATAAATGTACGTAATCCATGAAAACAAAACACTTTCGACATTTCGAACTTTCGTTGCGTTGACTTTCTCTAGACTTTCATTTCTATGTTACGTTCCCCGGTTTCTTCTAGTTAATCGACAAGTCACTCAATTCAATTTATCTGTTTATAAGTAGAAGAAGAAGTAGAATCTATCTCTGTCCATTCTTAAAACTTAAATAAACAGCTGTAGACTGCTGCAAATGATCGCGTGAGCGTCCATGGTTTGCGTCATAGTGCACAAAACAATAACGGTGAAAATATTTCCGAGTTTTTCCGGTTTTCGAATTCGACTTGCCAAGTACGTAATACGAGGGTCTGGAATCAAAATTAGGGATTTAAGAAAAGGGAATAAGAAAAAAAATGCAGAATAAATAATAAAAAATAAATAATAAAGAACAGAGAGAGAATAATGGGATAATCAATAAAAAATTTAATTTAGAATAAAGAACAAACCATAAAAAGTAACTTGAAGAATATTTATTCATTATTCATATTATTATCTATTAATCATAACTCATTCATTTATTTTACATTCTTATTAAATTAATTAGAAAGCTCTGCTGGGTTAGGATGATAGGCTTCAATACTAATTTAGACATTTTCTCAAATTTGTAAACATATGTTAACATATGTCATAAAACATATGTTAACATATGTTTGCTAACATATGTTTTCATATGTTTCAAATCATATGTAAACATATGATTGTAAACATATGTTTATCATATGTTTGTCCTAAACATATGAAAAACATATGATTTTCATATGTTTTTCATATGTTTTGAAAACATATGATAAACATATGTTGCAATTTTTCCTGTGTAGATGATGACTTGTATGCACACAGGTCATATGTATGATACCTCTAGGAAACATTTTAAGTTCTCCACTTCAATATTGTGAATTAAATTAAAAAAGCTGTCGGTTTGTATCTATAAGATTCTTAGTTAGATTCTCATTTATCAAAGTATGAAAGAAAATACAAAAAAAAATCTTACCAACCCCCTGACTTTGTAAAATATACAACATTTAAATCTTGGTTTTTTTTGCATAGCCATTCATACATTTGGTTTGCGAAAATAAAATGTGGTTGAAATGTTCATTGAAAATTAAAAAAATGAAATGAATCTATACATTGCAACATCTTCTCAAATATATAATAAAGCGAGGTTTTACTGAAGTTTTAGATGGTTCTAATAACTGAGCAATAACATTAGACACTGTTTACATCGTACGAAAGATTTATGGAAATGATAAAAAAAACATTAATAAAAAATGGCAAAATATTTGTGCCTGAAGTATATTATTTCTAAATGTTATTTTCTTATGAGATTATTTTGTTTACATGTTTAATGGAGGTGTTAGTGTATAATTTATTTTATATATGTGTGAATGTGAATCCAGGATATGCTATGCTGTATGATGTAGGGTAAGTGTATGTTAACATGGATTACACAATGTAGATTTTATTTTTAGTGTAATGAAAAACATTTGCTGTGGGCAAGTTGTTTCAATACATATATCTGAATATACTCCCCAAATATTGAACAAGTAATTTATTTCTATTTTCATGTGTTTCTTATTGAATGGACCATATGTAAAGTTTAATTAAACACGTCTCTTTGTTAAGTCTTTGGTCTGGAAATTGAATTTTAAAACAAATACAAAACATGTGAGATAGGAGTGTATTATTATAGTTTGCTTCATCATGTGTTTGTCAGATATAAATACATTGTATTGTACCACATCGTCAATCCAGGAATCCCATATTCAAATCATCTTTAAATAAATCATGATTTACAAGAATGGTGTCTTGTATCATATTTGTACTAGTAAGTGTTGTTTGAACTGCTGAAAAAGATGAGACAAGACGAAACAATCTTTTTTTAATGTCAATAACAACTTTTTGTTATTTATAATATTGTTCAAGGAAAATTAATCCCTACTTATTAAATTTATTAATCATCTCAAAATTATGAATTGATACATCTGTTTGAAAAATATATATATATTGGTCAAAAGTACAAAAAAAAAATTTCATTGATGATAATTGCATCATTTCGAAAATGTTTTTTTGGAGTTGAGATTATCTAATCTAAAGTAAAAGTTAAAAAAGAGATCATTTTTTTGCAGTATTAAATTTGTTTAAATTTTTGTTAAATCATTATGAAGCCATGTGAGATGGTGTCATATGTTTGCATTATTCCGACTTTTGACTGTTAACATGCTCATCTCAGATGGAACCAGGGGTCGAATTTAAGCCTTTTTGTGTACTGGCCAGCAGGACCAGTGGACTGAAAATCTACTGGTTCGGCTCCAAATATACTGGTCCTGCACAAATGAAATTCATTTGACAAACACTAATATAAATGAGAGATGCTTACGTTTATTTTCATGATTTTCTCTTATTTTGTTTCCTCTCCTTTATTCTCGTAGTTTTTAAGTGCTGTTCTGATTGTTCATTAGCAAGTACAGAATCTAACTTAAAATTTGAAGATCTCGTTACAAAAATACATTTTTTTATCTAAGTCTGTCACTGCAAATTGTTCACATGATATACATAATACAATCCATTACAATGCAATCAACTATATAATTAAACTATTCCCGTTTTTTTTACCTATAAGAATTTTGATATTTACGTTTCTTTCTGTCAATTTCATTATCTTTATTCAGATCTTCCTTTTAAATGTCACTTATTTTTTTTATTTTTTTGTCCGTCGATTTGACTCATTCCAAAAATTGCCACATTTTGTGGTGTTGTGAAGGATGCTCAACCTCGGTATTAATAAAAACTTAATCAATTGTAATACTTATACCTCCAGTACCGTGTAATTGATTTCGCAGGTAAACTGTTTTGTAAAACAACCGAAATTGCGATTCAATCAGGGATTTTATCGACAAATTTCCACTGGTCCGCCGGACCAACAGAGGACAAAATATACTGGTCCGACTCAAATTCTACTGGTCCCCGACTACCGGACCAGCGCTAATTTCGACCCCTGGATGGAACCACCAAGTGAAATGATAAATAATACAATGAATTCTTCTTATCAATGGGGGACCTACCTTCTACTCTCACCATAGAAAAGTTACTGATTACATTGGCCTCCACTTCTTACAATAGACAATTTAATGATGACATTGTCCTTCGCCTCTTACCATTGACGAGTTAGTTAATTTATATATCAAAACATGTTGAAGTTGAAGTATGTGTGTATTGATGATTGGTGAATTGATGTTGTATCTTATTGAAACAAAATATAAATAAAGATCTGAATAATCCCAATTGACCTGTATTTATGCATGATGTATATTGCTGGTCAGCCACAGTGGCTACCTATACCCTGCTACAGCCACGGATTCAGTACTACTATTGTTAGATAGAACCGTCTGATTGCAAACTTTCAGTTTTGATATGAAATATGATGTCATCTAACTAAAACTAAGGATTACAACTGTCGAAATACCATTAAAAAAACATACATCTATCAAATAGTTTTATTGAGGTCTGGATATGGCATGTCAGTAACTGCTAGAATTCCTTTGATAATGTATGTATCAGTGTCATTTTTTGGAAAGTTTGCTATAGCTTGCTATAGCTACTTTCCATAGGCGTCGGCCTAAACCTTCGGTGAGACAGATTATCGCAATGTTCTGGTCCAAGATAATGTAGTACTAGTGTTCGAATTCTGATTCTCGGATATTTTGTGTTACTACTCTTTTGAAAAGATTACAGCTTGAATAAAAAAGGAATGAATGTTCACCGAAAATTCAGATGAATTAAACTTCATTTTGAAATAAGTATCACAAACACTACTTTGCGGATCGTCCATTGGCTGAAGAGGAAATCAAAAGAAATCTACGCGAGATAGCGTTTCAATGATTCGTGAATATTTCATGAATGAACATTTCCCCGCACAATTTTTTGTCGAGCCTGCAACTTTTGTTGCAGAAAGCTCGACATAGAGATAGTTATCCGGCTACGGCGGCGGCGGCGGCGGCGGCGTTAGCTCATTTCTTAAAAGCTTTATATTTTAGAAGGTGGAAGACCTGGATGCTTCATACTTTGTATATAGATGCCTCATGTTACAAAGTTTCCGTCAGTCACATGTCCAATGTCCTTGACCTCATTTTCATGGTTCAGTGACCACTTGAAAAAAAAGTTCAGATTTTTTGTAATGTTGAATTCTCTCTTATTATAAGTAATAGGATAACTATATGTGATATGTGCGTACCTTGCAAGGTCCTCATGTCTGTCAGACAGTTTTCACTTGACCTCGACCTCATTTCATGGATCAGTGAACAAGGTTAAGGTTTGGTGGTGAAGTCCATATCTCAGATACTATAAGCTATACGGCTAGTATATTCGGTGTATGGAAGGACTGTAAGGTGTACATGTCCATCTGGCAGGTGTCATCTGACCTTGACCTCATTTTCATGGTTCAGTGGTTAAAGTTAAATTTTTGTGTTTTGGTCTGTTTTTCTCATACTATATGCAATAGGTCTACTATATTTGTTGTATGGAATGATTGTAAGGTGTACATCTCTAGCGGGCAGATGTCATGTGACCTTGACCTCATTTTCATGGTTCAGTGGTCAAAGTTAAGTTTATGAGTTTTGGTCCTTTTATCTAATACAATATGCCATATGTCAACTATATTTGGTGTATGGAAATATTTTATGATCTTTATGTCAGTCGCGCAGGTTTTATTTGACCGTGACCTCATTTTCACGGTTCATTGCACAGTGTTAAGTTTTTGTGTTTTGGTCTATTTTTCTTAAACTATAAGTAATAGGTCAACTATATATGTTGTATAGAAGTATTGTTAGCTGTACAAGCTGCCTGGCATGGTTCATCTGACCTTGACCTCATTTTCAAGATTCATTGGTTTTTGTTTAGTTATCTTGGTTAATGTTAAGTTTATGTGACAGTTGTAATAAAGCTTAGCTTTATACTTAGGACTAGCAACATAATATCAATGATTAGTATAGAAGGCAAGACATTTCAGTGTGTGCACTCTTGTTTTACTATGTACGATATTTTCAACTGTTTATTATTGAATAAGTAAAGGCAGAGTGTATCGAAAGAGTCCGGTATGCGAGAACAAGTTGATATTTGACCAAGTCGGATAATTGACAAGTGATAATGGTTTGATTTATTTTGACAATACACAGGTGATAGAAATATAATAATCGATAATTATATGGCTTATGTCTCACGCCAAAGACGGGTAAAGGTTAATGCCGGCTTTAATAGAAAAATGTATTGTTTTTGTCAAACTGACATCGATCTGAAAGTTTTGATGCTTAAAATCATTTGAAAACTTTTAATTCCGTTATTTAAATACAAGCTGTTTCACTTTCCAATGTGGATATGAGGACCTTCACTCGTTCAGCATGCTCAAGTGGATCAAACTGACAACAGAAAAACATTGTCTTAATGACAATTAGTAGCATAGCATCCGTATAATTTAAAAGCAACCGAGTCATCATCTACTTCTTAGAATATTATAGTTCAGTGTATTAAGACCGAGATCAAGCTAAAGACAAGTGCTGTAGAAATTATTAAAATGCTTTAATAACATTTGTCTATATGTACTAGCAAAATTACTTTCTTAGTGCTTAACATTGCAGTGGCGGATCCAGAACCTTTATCCTCACACTTTATTCCTGGGGCAGTATGATTCTTTAAGATTGACCTATAATTAACAATGTGTCGTCCTAGCACAGAGGCAATGATTACTAGTATATCAAATAAATGTAGCCTTTCTACTTAATTTTGTAATTATCAAAATAAACCAATGAAATTTGTTCTTTTAAACAGTCATCTACAATTAGAGCAAAATAAAACAAAAAAATTGACTGTATATTCTTGCACGCCTGAGAAAACAGTATTTCATTTTTTTTGTTTATAAACAACAAATGAATACAAGGGGAATAACCAGAGTTTTTCTTTGACATTTTCTTATACTAAGAGGAATAACTCAAGGTCTTCACTCACCAGTTGCATTAATTATAGTCTGTTTCATCAATTATCAAGCAAAGAATAAAATCATTTTCTCTGTAATGTTTTATTTTTTTTGTCCATGGATTTATGAGTTTTGAACAGCGGTATACTACTGTTGCCTTTATTTATACTTATACCACCCCAAAATATTCTAGCATGTCAAATGTGTTTGGTGAATTGATATATTTTGAAATTTCAAATTTAATAAAAATAGGAGGGGGGAGGGGGTCATACTTTTTTCTTTAAGATTGATAAAAATTTCAATTTAAAAAAAAATAAAATGGGGGGGGGGGGGTGTCTCATATCTAAGCAATAGTAAACCAATAAATTAAAGAAGATTTGCATTCAACACAGCTTTAATTGATTGGACTGTATACTTCAGACCTCAGACAATTCAATTTACTTCTATTGAACCAGTCATATATAATTATAGGCCTAAGTCTGTCAAAGGAGGTTATCAATGATTTGCGATAATGCAAATACTAAATTAAGGATATAAATAAATATCTTTTACTAATGAATTAAAAATACTAAGATCTATTCAATTTAACAAATATGTACTGAATAAGCATTATGTAAATCATTAAATAAAGAAGCATGAAATTTATAGTTTTAAACAAGGGAAATAATAATGAACATTCTGAAATTGATTATACTCGTAAGGGAGACAACTACATAAGCACTTTCATATTCAGTCAACGTGCATCACTGTGCATTATCTATAAATTAAGCGGTGAAGAGGAATGATTGTGTTCAATACAATGACTGTACCTATTATAAAAAAATAGATCCAAACAACATAATTAAAGGTGCAAATAAGCAAAAAATTAGGGTCCTTTCAATATAATTGTCTGTGTCTATTGAAAATAAGTTGTGATTGCACTGCACATTTCAACTTCCTGTAAAATATAGAGTTATTGTCCTTTAAACCTAGTGGCAGGTAGAAAGGCTAATAAATGGCTTAAAACAAAAATCTAAAATGTCATTGCCTCAATGGTAATTACACAGCAGCAACTAAAATGTGTTACAGGGTTATACGCACCTCAGATCAACATTGTATGAATCTAGTGTATATAAACTTTTTATTCCTGATGTCATACTACTATTGTTATGCCCCCACTATATTGAGTTTTATCCTTGTTTTTTCTGTAAGTATGTACGTCCCTTACTTGTACGACTACGTTCATACATCCCAAAATTGATTTCTGTTCTCTTACTTTAATTTGCCTGAACCAAATTTTATGAAACTTATATGCAAAGCTTACAACCACAAAACACAAGTCAAGTTTTAATTTGGTTGGCGTCACTTTTACCATTCTAGATGTAAAGGGGTGCAATTTTCAGTATACCCTATCAAGTATATATACCTTTATATATAAGTTTGACTTATAGCTTTCTTCGGTTATACATTTATCAGGTGAACATAAAAACGGTCTTTAGATTCAGAAGTATAGATATAACAGACAAGAATGTGTCCATAGTACACGCATGCCCCATCTGCACTATCATTTTCTATGTTTAGTGGACCGTGAAAATGGAGTAAAAACTCTAATTTGGCATTTAAATTAGAAAGATTATATCATAGGGAACATCTATCTGTATAATACTAAAATAACGAGGTCCAATTTGTCAGCCGTCATGGGTAAAAACGACAAATCAAAGAATTCAATTTTATATATATCCAACATAGGACAATGGTGTTTATTAAAAATTACACCACTCCAGACCCTTTTGTTTTCCACATAATTAATATTACCAATAATTAACAAGTTCAGGGTCGAATCCGATACCAATACCAATAGTATATTTATCTGTTACCTATTACCTTATCTGTACGTTTCTCATCTGACAGGCGCACCACCAAACGGTGTATTTCGTAAATTTGCTATATACACGGGTCAATTGATTGGACTTCAACATCATCAAAAACTACCTCGACCAAAAACTTTAACCTGAATGGGACAGACAGACGAACGGACGAACGGACGCAAAGACCAGAAAACATAATGTCCATAAATGGGGCATTAAAGGTGATTTTTGGAAATTGCTGCCGAGACAATGGTTTAGTTTGAAAAATCCAAACTGTGATTAAATACATATATTTGAAAATATACACGTCTATAACCTATTTGAAATAATACACATATACAGTTGCAAACTTTCCAGAGGTGCTATCCAGCACTTTGATTTCAAGTTTCTTTTAAACTGAGTTTGACTGTACGTATTGCTGAGTGATTGTTATATCAACATCGGCTAGAGGTATAGTGGGAGGGTTGAGATCTCACAAAACATGTTTAACCCCGCCGCATTTTTTGCGGCTTGACCAAATGAGGAGGCTCTGGACTTTGTTACTGTAGGCTTGTTTGGTTTTTAATTGTGTTAATTTTAGTTAATTTATATGTTTTGGTTTATAGTATGTCGTCGATAATCACTGACCTAGTACACATTTTTGTTTAGGGGCCAGCTGAGGCACGCCTCCGGGTGCGGGATTTCCTGCTGTGTTGAATACCCATTGGTGGCCATCGGCTGTTTGTTGCTCTTTGGTCGGTTTGTCATCTCTTTATCACACTACTCATTTTTATTTTCCATTTTAGTTGATATGCCTATGGGGAAGATTTATTCCCCTCTTCATGTCACCATTATTTCTTTATTGATGTCTTTATACCGAACTGAACTAACTTAAAAGATTATATCAATTATCTTTTATCTGTACGTATCATTTAGGAAAATGTGTTACTTTTTATTTATTGCAGCTTTTATGGGCTTTTTGGACAATGTTGAATTAACCATATAGTTCGGTTTATTTGTTATACAATTTTGGTCCCGATAACTATATTATACTGAATAATTCAAGAAATACTGGTAACTTTGAGGGAAAACAATGTATTTGTTGATAGGATCAGGGTTAAGAGACCTGTTTGTCTGTGGACCGCATTAGCATAATCATTAAAGTTTTATTGAAAGTCGTAGCACCATACAAATATGAGATAAGCTCAGTAAATGGTGTTGCCTTAAACCAGTAATTGACATTCCGATACATGCAAACAAAACAAAACAAAAAACAAGCAAACACTATATGAACCCAAACGAGACATACAGATACAATGGTAAAAGGCAAGTACCGTTATGAAACTTAAGCGATGGTTATAAAAGCGTACTGTATATTAACAAAGGAAAATGCATGCAAAATCTTATTTGGAGCTGATCTTCACAGCAACAATGCTAGTTGCTAATTGAGTCTTTGGACGGGTTCAATCTGGATACTATGCAAATTTGTGCTATCCGCAACTATAACTAGAAGCAGGTTTCGCAGAAATCTGTGAAATCTCGGTTTGTGTAAAACAATACAGGTCTGGCCATTTCTGTGATTCTGCAATACCTCTTAAAATATTTTTTGACGAAGTTTCCACATTAAATTCAACAATAACATTACGGAAATCAAAATCTGTGGTAGAAAATAATGTTGAAGTAAACAAAATGTTATTAATACACCTATTAGTTTTACCTATAAGATCATAAGTTTTAAGTGTAATATCTTATCAGATATATTATAAATGATTGCTTTTGACTCCGATTTGTTTTTTCTCTATCGAGTTATGAATTTCGAACAGCGCTATACTACTATTGCCTTTATATGAAATAAGCGATATCTGGTGCTTATATAACTGTTGTATAAATATCCGTTGTAAAGTTAATAAATTATCCACAAACAATATGTACAACATTGATGTCCGTGTAAAAAAGTCTAGTACATTTTACATTTTACCAAAAGGTACTTTTGGGACTCAGCTAGCAATTTGTGTTCCTGATGCTATGACTTAATTTAAGATTTGTTTTCTATTTATAAATATCATCAGCACTTCCTAATGAGGAAGTGTTGTTTAGTCAAGAGCAAGTTAGTTATGTCAAAGGCAACTAAAAAGAAGCTACCTGTTATATGAAGAATTGAAATAATAACAGGTAGGCACTTAAAGTTAACCATCGAGAGACGTTAACCACCGAGAGTCGGTTTTTAGACCCGCCCAGTGCACCTAAGCACGCCTACTTTTGGAGCTCTTTAGTATGAAGATAAGAAAAATATACGAAGTTACGGAACTGTGTACCCTGTTTTATCCTTCTTGTTGGTGTTTCTTGCGCATGCGCACAAAGCACGGTGATAGTTACGGTTACTGACTCAGGAACCTTGTATATTATTAATACAGACGTTTAATAAACTGGTTCCCTGTTGTGTTCACTTATCGATACACTACGATGGAATTACGGACCAGTTTAACATAAACATGGTAAATAGATAGAAAGCTGATCGTGATAATCATAATTGATTAAGAAATAACCTGGAAGAAGAAATGAGTTAACTATTGATTATAACAGAGACGAGAATGCCATCGTGTTTGTTCTGCTAAAAAAAGCAGGAACATTGGAGTTTATGGTTAGATTTTAAATATTTATTGTCTCCAAACTGAGTAAATTTGATATAGTAACAACCCCCCCCCCTTTTTTTTTTAAATAACTCGAGAACCACACATCGCGCTCGCTTAACAAAGTAACAATACGAAATAATTATTGTTAGTTTCAAGAATAATTAATCGTCAAAACTTATCCCCTCCCCGACATCAAAGGAAGTTAAATGTATTATCCCAAAATTAGACCAAATTATTATGATATAAGGACGTCTTGACAGGCTATTATTTTATTTTGTTTTGTTGGTGTCTTTTTTTTGCTTTGACGTCTTCCTCCTGTATGAAAAAAACATAATAGACCCCCCCCTTTTTTTTCCCCATAATATAGCTTTTTAAGAAGTCATAATTATTTGGACTACCCCTGAATATATTTCAGACAGACTCTTCTCTAAAAAAATGTAAACATGATTTGAGAGAAATCTTTGGAATAGTTTTTTAAATGATTTAATTATTATATGTCATGTATATAATTAACATAGTTATAAACTGAGACTACTAGTATAACACATAGTGTTAAAGTAGTCTCAGCTATAAACTTTCCATTGTATTGACCAATATGACTAACTTATATACTCTTTCCCATAAATGTCACAATATCAATATATTACAGTAAAACTGATAGTTTGATGACATTGTTTAAGACTATTGACCTCCGGTCAGCCTAAACTGAGTTTAATACTGTAATTTATTCATTAAAACAGTTCAAGACATGTACCTTCTGAAATGTGATTGCATCAAAATTAAACCTAAGGCATAACATACTTAGTGTGCAGGAAGTGCCACCAAATAAATACTGATTTGTAAAATTAGATGATGATATTTGTGAAGTCAAAGATATTATAGCTAGTTATAACTGGTTTTAGATATAAATCTGAGTTAAAGGTTGATTTATATGTGCTCTTTCATGTTTAGATTATAATTTAAATTTAATCTTTTGAAGTTTTTTTATAATATTAAGACATTAAAATCACAATTATTTATTTATACACAAAAAAATAATTTTTGTCCTTTTTTAGTTGAATGACTGTACACAAAAATTATACACACATAATTTTGATAATTCTGTAATGGTTTTTTTTCTATAGCCCCAGAATGTGACAAAAGACTTATTAATCCAGATTTACAAAAAATAGAAATAGTTCAGCTACCATAAGACTGCTATGACAAAAATTGTGCAGTTTCCAGAATTTGAGGTAGAGTATAGTTAGGAATAGTTTGATTATGCAGATGCTTAGTTTGCCATAAACAATTATGCCCTTGATACAAAAGCAGAGGAAACAAAACAGTATGAAAATAGTTGAAAAAAGTAATCATTATTATCTAGTCATATACTGTAAATAGAAAAAGAGAAAGGCACTGGTTATGATTTGGTATTTTTAATAGCATTATCATTTGTCCATAACTTGGAATATATACATGTACTGGATTGAGCTTGACATTTATTTAATATCATTGACACATGGTTGCAAGAAATGAAAGATGGTAATTTAAACCTAGCAATTTTATTAAGATTTAAAAAAAAGCTTTTGATTTGGTAGAATATGACTTTCTTTGTTTAAAGCTCGACATTTATGGATTTAGTGAGACTACTGTTAGTTTTTTTAAGTCGTACCTGAATAACAAAAGGTATACATTTGTAATGTTAACTCTGAACAACAACATGTAAAATTTGGTGTTCCCCAATGTTCTATACCTTGTCCTCTATTGTTTGTGCTATTTATAAATGACCTTCCCTTATGCATTAAAAATTGTGAAACAGACTTATTTCGTTGTATATGCTGATAACACCACTATTCATAAATAAGGGGGAAACATCTAGAAAATATAAATTTTATGATGATGTTCAGGAAGATTTATACAGGGTTGAAGAGTGGTGTAAAATGAATAACATGTTCATAGATGCAAATGAAACAAAATGTTTGATTACTGGAACAAAGCAGAAACTATTCAGACTTTTCAACCAAACTTGATAATAAATTAATGTATTACAAAATTCTTCATGTGAAAAAATATTAGTTTCAAAATTGACAGCCCACTAAGTAACTGGAGAAATCAAATTGACCAAGGTTGTGCTAATATATCATCCAGAATATACCATCTTTCTTAAATACATTTTTTTTTATATAACTGCAAGAAAACATAATACAATGGGTGTTCTGCCCCTAATTGACTACTGTTGTATTATTTGGGATGAATGTAAAAATTGAGGGATAACAAGAATTTTAAAAATCCAAAAAAAGGGCAGCATCATAAATTCTAGATGCAGATCCGTTATCCCTCTTGGTATATAGGAGCACTATATTCTATGTTAACCTCCGACAGTAGGTATAAACAAATACTGTTGATAGACGGTAAATAGGAGTACTATATTCCATGTTAACCACTGACGGTAGGTATAGCCAAATACTGTTGATAGACGGTATATAGGAGCACTATATCTTATGTTAACCACCGACGGTAGGTATAGACAAATACTGGTGATAGACGGTATATAGGAGCACTATATTGTATGTTAACCACCGACGTTAGGTATAAACAATTACTGTTAATAGACGGTATATAGGAGCACTATATTGTATGTTAACCACCGACGGTAGGTATACACAAATACTGTTGATAGACAGTATATAGGAGCACTATATTGTATATTAACTACCCACAGTAGGTATAGATTAATACTGTTGATAGACGGTATATAGGAGCACTATATTGTATGTTAACCACCGACGGTAGGTATAGACAAATACTGTTGATAGACGGTATATAGGAGCACCATATTGTATGTTAACTACCGACAGTAGGTATAGACAAATACTGTTGATAGACGGTATATAGGAGCACTATATTGTATGTTAACTACCGACAGTAAGTATAGACAGATACTGTTGATAGACGGTATATAGAAGCACTATATTGTATGTTAACCACCGACGGTAGGTATAGACAAATACTGTTGATAGATGGTATACAGGAGCACTATATTGTATGTTAACTACCGACGGTAGGTATAGACAAATACTGTTGATAGACGGTATATAGGAGCACTATATTGTATGTTAACCACCGACGGAAGGTATAGACAAATACTGTTGATAGATGGTATATAGGAGCACTATATTGTATGTTAACTACCGATGGTAGGTATAAACAAATACTGTTGATAGACGGTATATAGGAGCACTATATTGTATGTTAACCACCGACAGTAGGTATAGACAAATACTCTTGATAGACGGTATATGGGAGCACTATATTGTATGTTAACCACCGACGGTAGGTATAGACATATACTGTTCATAGATGGTATATAGGAGCACTATATTGTATGCTAACTACCGACAGTAGGTATAGACAAATACTGTTGATAGACATCAACGGTATATGGGAGCACTATATTGTATGTTAACCACCGACGGTAGGTATAGACAAATACTGTTGATAGACGGTATATAGGAGCACTATATTGTATGTTAACCACCAACGGTAGGTATAGACAAATACTGTTGATAGACGGTATATAGGAGCACTATATTGTATGTTAACTACCGACGGTAGGTATAGACAAATACTATTGATAGACGGTATATAGGAGCACTTTATTGTATGTTAACCACCGACGGTAGGTATAGACAAATACTGTTGATAGACGGTATATAGGAGCACTATATTGTATGTTAACTACCGACAGTAGGTATAGACAAATACTGTTCATAGACGGTATATAGGAGCACTATATTGTATGTTAACTACCGATGGTAGGTATAAACAAATACTGTTGATAGACGGTATATAGGAGCACTATATTGTATGTTAACCACCGACAGTAGGTATAGACAAATACTCTTGATAGACGGTATATGGGAGCACTATATTGTATGTTAACCACCGACGGTAGGTATAGACATATACTGTTCATAGATGGTATATAGGAGCACTATATTGTATGCTAACTACCGACAGTAGGTATAGACAAATACTGTTGATAGACATCAACGGTATATGGGAGCACTATATTGTATGTTAACCACCGACGGTAGGTATAGACAAATACTGTTGATAGACGGTATATAGGAGCACTATATTGTATGTTAACCACCAACGGTAGGTATAGACAAATACTGTTGATAGACGGTATATAGGAGCACTATATTGTATGTTAACTACCGACGGTAGGTATAGACAAATACTATTGATAGACGGTATATAGGAGCACTTTATTCTATGTTAACCACCGACGGTAGGTATAGACAAATACTGTTGATAGACGGTATATAGGAGCACTATATTGTATGTTAACTACCGACAGTAGGTATAGACAAATACTGTTCATAGACGGTATATAGGAGCACTATATTGTATGTTAACCACCGACGGTAGGTATAGACAAATACTGTTGATAGATGGGTTATAGGAGCACTATATTGTATGTTAACCACCGACGGTAGGTATAGACAAATACTGTTGATAGACGGTATATAGGAGCACTATATTGTATGTTAACCACCGACGGTAGGTATAGACAAATACTGTTGATAGATGGTATATAGGAGCACTAAATTGTATGTTAACTCCCGATGGTAGGTATAGACAAATACTGTTGATAGACGGTATATAGGAGCACTATATTGTATGTTAACTACCGACAGTAGGTATAGACCATACTGTTGATAGACGGTATATAGGAGCACTATATTGTATGTTAACCACCGACGGTAGGTATAGACCAATACTGTTGATAGACGGTATATGGGACCACTATATTGTATGTTAACCACCGACGGTAGGTATAGACATATACTGTTGATAGATGGTATATAGGAGCACTATATTGTATGCTAACTACCGACAGTAGGTATAGACAAATACTGTTGATAGACATCAACGGTATATAGGAGCACTATATTGTATGTTAACCACCGACGGTAGGTATAGACAAATACTGTTGATAGACATCAACGGTATATAGGAGCACTATATTGTATGTTAACCACCGACGGTAGGTATAGACAAATACTGTTGATAGACGTTATATAGGAGCACTATATTGTATGTTAACTACTGACGGTAGGGATAGACAAATACTGTTGATAGACGGTATATAGGAGCACTATATTGTATGTTAACTACTGACGGTAGGTATAGACAAATACTGTTAATAGACGGTATATAGGAGCACTATATTGTATGTTAACTACCGACGGTAGATATAAACAAATACTGTTGATAGACGGTATATAGGAGCACTATATTGTATGTTAACTACCGACAGTAGGTATAGACAAATACTGTTCATAGACGGTATATAGGAGCACTATATTGTATGTTAACTACCGACAGTAGGTATAGACAGATACTGTTGATAGACGGTATATAGGAGCACTATATTGTATGTTAACCACCGACGGTAGGTATAGACAAATACTGTTGATAGACGGTATATAGGAGCACTATATTGTATGTTAACCACCGACGGTAGGTATAGACAAATACTGTTGATAGATGGTATATAGGAGCACTAAATTGTATGTTAACTCCCGATGGTAGGTATAGACAAATACTGTTGATAGACGGTATATAGGAGCACTATATTGTATGTTAACCACCTACGGTAGGTATAGACAAATACTGTTGATAGATGGTATATAGGAGCACTAAATTGTATGTTAACTCCCGATGGTAGGTATAGACAAATACTGTTGATAGACGGTATATAGGAGCACTATATTGTATGTTAACTACCGACAGTAGGTATAGACACATACTGTTGATAGACGGTATATAGGAGCACTATATTGTATGTAAACCACCGACGGTAGGTATAGACAAATACTGTTGATAGACGGTATATGGGACCACTATATTGTATGTTAACCACCGACGGTAGGTATAGACATATACTGTTGATAGATGGTATATAGGAGCACTATATTGTATGCTAACTACCGACAGTAGGTATAGACAAATACTGTTGATAGACATCAACGGTATATAGGAGCACTATATTGTATGTTAACCACCGACGGTAGGTATAGACAAATACTGTTGATAGACATCAACAGTATATAGGAGCACTATATTGTATGTTAACCACCGACGGTAGGTATAGACAAATACTGTTGATAGACGGTATATAGGAGTACTATATCGTATGTTAACCACCGGCGGTAGGTATAGACAAATAATGTTGAAAGGCTGTGTAAAGGAGTACTTTATCGTATGTTAACCATCGACGGTAAGTATATACAAATACTGTTGATAGACTGTGTAAAGGAGTACTATATCGTATATTAACCACCGACGGTAGGTATAGACAAAAACTGTTGATAGACTGTGTAAAGAAGTACTATATCGTATGTAAATCACCGACAGCAGGTTAAGACAAATACTGTTGATAGACTGTGTAAAGGAGTACTAGTCTATATCGTATGTTAACCACCGACGGTAGGTATAGACAATTATCCCCGGCTTAGTATATTTCTAGGATTTTGATTGGTTAACGCACGTCGTTACAAAACCCATAGCCCCTGGGTGTTGCTAACCCATATCCCCGGACGTTGCTAACCATTATCCCAGGGAACTTCACGCAAGTTTTCCTTAGTTCCATGATTGCTCCTTGTGAAGTATTGAAATCTGTAGATTATCCATGATGTTTGTAATTAAATATTTAATTCATTAACGATGTTGTCCTATTATGCCGATCATTTACACTCATTTCATTAAATGTATCTCTTGACTGCCACATTTTCAAGGAATGGGACTACTGACATGCTATGCAAATTACCCACGTTGACGTTACACCATCTATTGCGTAACGCTCACAACATTGAGCGCCAAATTTGACTCAATCCAGTTTCTCTGTCTCCGTATTAAAAACGTCTTATATTTGACTACCTGTAGGGTTCTACCAAAGGTAGTACCCTACACCCCGTAAAAAATATGTAAAATTTCCAAATTTCAATAAAACTGTTTTAGTTACATTTTGTACCCGAATTTCCATAAAACTCGCCCGATTCGGACTTAGACCGGGGATAAATTCGTTATCTACGTTCATATCCGTAGATATGGATATTTTAACACCCTTCAGTACCCTGTACACCCTTCGGCTACGCCTCATGGTGTACTGGGGTACTTCAGGGTGTTAAAATATCCATATCTACGGATATGAACGTAGATAACTTATAATACTGTTGATGGACGGTGCAAAGGAGTACTATATCGTATGTTAAACACTGACGGTAGGTATAGACAAATACTGTTGATAGACGGTATATAGGAGCACTTTATTTCATGTTAACCACCGACGGTAGGTATAGACAAATACTGTTGATGGACGGTGCAAAGGAGTACTATATCGTATGTTAACCACTGACGGTAGGTATAGACAAATACTGTTGATATACGGTATATAGGAGGACTGTATTGTATGTTAACCACCGACGGTAGGTATAGACAAATACTGTTGATATACGGTATATAGGAGTATTGTATTTTATGTCAAACATCGACGATAGGTATGGACAAAATCCGACAAATACTGTATACAGACAGTGTATAGAAGTACTGTATTGTATGGTAAACACTGACGGTTGGTATTGACAATTTCTGTATCATGCATCAATTGTAAATAAAAGTATCATGTGAGTGACACAAGCTCATTGAAGCCTCTAGTTTTGATATTATTAACGTGGAGATCTGGTCTAATTTATCATTTTCTCTATTACATGCATGATAACTGCAACAATTGAATTGAAATAAAAGTGATAATATTTCTGTTGTAGGTTATCAAGATTTAGTGTTTCCATACAAGTGACAAAGATTGAACAACAAAAACATCTCAAACTTTACAGGACAGAGTAGACTTTTTTCACTGTGCTTAGTTTTGTCTGTATGTCTAAATTATGATACCTTTAAAAAAACCAATAAAATATGGAATAACATTTATTTCTATCTTATAAAGTGGAGTGAAAGAATAAGGGGTCATTGAAAACATAAGAATATATTGCTATCATATATGCAGATCAGCAGCCCATACATTTGCTATAGCACATAAATATGGGACCAATAATTTCAAGTTGCCTTTTAAAAAAGACCTTATTAATGTTATGCGAGATACCACCAAAGACCACTAGGTGTTGATCAAATGATATTGTAAATAAGAGGGTTGTCCAAAATATTTCCAACAGCTGTTTGATATACACTACCTTAATCAAACCACAATGGTAAAAAAACAGTTTTGGTCAGTCTTAAAAGAAGCAAATATAATTTAGAAAAAGTGCAAGCTGATGATAAAAACTACAAATAACTGCCAGTCCTAAATGTGGGTGGAGATTACCATTTAGCACAAATGAGTTTCTGGACTAAAGAAAGTAATTTCGTATCAATGTTTTTACGATCTATTGAGATTCCATCCTTGTTAACAATCTTTTTTTTTTTTACCTCTTTTTGGAACAGATTACACTTTGATGGTTTCAACTTGAGATTATACTGCTGGAATCGTTCTAATACATGTCTCAGCTTCTGTAGATGATCCTCAAAACTATAACCCAAAATGATGACATCATCCAGATATGCCAAACACTCCTCCCAAGTTAAACCCTGCAAAACTAACTGAACAACTCTACTAAAAGTAGCTGGAGGGTTACAGACACCAAATGGCAGTCTGAAGTACTCGAACAAACCATATTTAGTCACAAAAGCGGTCTTATAGCGGTCTCTCTCGTCTATTTCCAACTGCCAATAACCTGAAGCCATATCCACCGTACTCATGTATTGGCTTCCACGCAAAGTATCTAGACAGGTTTCTATTTTCGCTATCGGAAATAAATATTTTGTTGTAGCCTTGTTGAGCCCTCTATAGTCTAGACAGTACCTGATAGAGCCATCCTTTTTCCGTACTAGAACAGGACATGCTGCCCAATCTGATATTGATGGCTGAATAACCCCTTTATCCAACATATCTTGTAAATGTTTTTGTTCCTCACCTTCAAACTTTAATGGAGTCCGCCTCAGACGATGTTTTACTGGAGTAGCATCTCCTGTGTGGATACGGTGTTTAAATTCCCCTTTAAATAGGCCCAAATCCATATCCCCTTTCGCAAACACGTCCTGAAATTGAATCAATAATTCTGCTATGTCCTTACTTTTTGACAGTGTGATACCTTTAATGGTCCTTGAATACAGATCTTGTATATGTTTTGAAATAAGTTCATTCATATCTTTAATTGAAAGAGCTTGTTTGACAGAGACCCTGTCAGACATGTTTTTATCAAGATTTTGTGAACTTACTTGAGAGTGGTTATTATCAGCTTTAATGGATAAAATTGTATGTGCTGGTGGAACCATATTTGAGTTTTCGTTTGTCTCTGAAACAGTTGTCAGGCTATCAGATATTCTGTCAGCCTCTGCAGCTTGATGTGTTACAAAATATGGCTCGAAATTATTTAATGACTTGTCAGAAAACCTGTCAAGTTCATTTACATCTGTCAAAGGTATTGTGCTTTCTATTTCTGTGCCAATTTCAAATTTCAACCCTCCTTTCAAAGAAACAAACTTATTGGAGCCATTACGTACTACGGTTGAGACCTCCTGACCTATTTTCAGCACAACATTTGGTGTTAATAAACCTTTTAGTTCATAGTTCGGCTGTATAATAATATCAGAATTAGGTGTCCTATCAATCTCAATTTTTAATACCTTCATTGACTGAGGGGAAACAACTGTTTTCCTCCCTACTGTTACTCTGTAAACATGTGAAATTTTACCCTCCTTATTACCTAAACAGATGGCAGGTATAAGATCTTGATTTATCTGTACGGTATAATTGCCTAGATCAATTATAGCCTTGAAATGTTCCAAAAAATCAATACCTAATATTACTTATCTGTGATCTCTGCAGCCACAAACCTCCATTTGACTTTGAGTTTACCAACTGTCACATCAAGGTCATCTGTGTATCTGGCTTCCATTTCAGACCCTTTTCCAGCCCCTTTCAATATTATGTGCTGCTTCATCTTTACTTTTGGCCCCAACTGTTTAAGGAGTGATATACTGATCACGGAAACTTGAGCTACAACAGCTAAAACTGTTTGCCCATTAAGAATTAAGTTTATGTACAATGTTTTTGAATCTGAATTATGTTTATATAGAAATAGTTCCTGAATTCGCTGTATTGCCAATATCCTCTTTTTTTTTTTTACATCTGTACATATTTGGCCACCATGTCCCGAGCTGATCAAGAATTGGCCGTCTTTCTTGATCCCTGATAGTTTAAAGTGTTGCTACTTGGTGATGGAGTTCTACTACGCATGGGCGACCCATTTCGATACAGAATCCTGCTTGGACAATCCCGGGCATAATGTGCTTCTTTTCCACACTGAAAACAGCCTGTTCCCCTATATGGGCTTGTTGACCTTTCTGGTGTAGGAGACCTATATGTACTTCTTGACCTCTGGTTTTGACCCTGATTTTGGTTAATTATATTGAGAATCTTTTTCACAATAATTTTTGTCTCTGCAAGATCATCTTCTGTTTTCTTAAGTCTTTTCTCAATACTAGCACTTACCCTTCTTTTATTATCATCTTTCTCAACAACCCGTACAGCAAATTTTTCTTCTTCCTGTTCTTGGATATCTTCTGTATCCGAAAATGTAACTCTTTTCACTTCAGACTTCTTACCGCCCATAATAACGTTTTGGTTAGCTGCTGCACTACGTACAAATTGGACTGCTTGGTCTAAGGATTCTGGGTTCTTGTCCATGGCCACCAAAGCAGCTCTTTTATCTAGACAACCTCTCAAAAATGCATCAGTAGCCAGCGTCTCAGCAAACTTCTCTGGAGTATCAGGATACCCATCAACCGCCAACTCCTGTGCCCTCTCTGCAAAATCTCTCAAATTCTCTTCATTTTCTTGCCTCAAATCTTGTAATAATCTACGTAAAATATGGGGTAATTCCTTTTTATCAAATTTCTCATTAAGTTTCTGACAAAACAGTTTATAATTTGCCTGTAATGATTTAACCCTGTTACTGTAGTACTTCAGAGCTCTATCTCTTAAAAGTTTTATTAATTTGAACAATCTTTGCTCATCAGTCCATTTATATCTATCAGCTATGGTAGAAAACTGTAAAAAGTATGGTCGCCAGTCACTTTTGCCATCAAAAATAGCCAGCCTTGGAGCAGATTGACCATATTTGTCGGGAGTTGAAGGGGGTTTATAATTTACTCCTGATTTAGATTCCCTGTCAGTTATTACCTTTTGAATTTTAGCAAGAGACTCTTGCTGTTCTATTTGAGATTGCATTTTCTCTGTTTTTTCATGATACCGGTCTAATTCCTTATCTTTAGTTTCTACCATTTCTCTAAAATGATTTAATTCTTGTTTTACCTTTTGTAAGTATTCATCTCGCTCTTGCTCATACTGCAACCTTTGTTGTTCCAATATGGCTAGGTTCTTCTCTCTCATCTGGTCAGCCTGTAACTGAAAACTAACTACCATGTCAGAACGATCCTTTTCAATACTAGATATTTTATCCCTTAGTAATGCTACCTTTGACGCAAGATCTTCCCCCGATGGCTTAACTTCTTTAAAAGTTATTAGATTGTCTTTTAATAAAGATGCCCTAAGAGTACTAGAAATTTCTGTAATATCAAAGATATTGTCTTCAGTAAATGTACCTTTTTCTTCTCTTGCCCTTAGTATGGCATTTGCTTTAGCCTCCCCAATGCCTTTTAACGACTTCAGTTGTAAAAATGTAGCTGTGTTAATATTCACTGGTTCTGTCATGATTGAATAAATTTTTTTCTTATAAAATGAAATAAATATAAGACACAATGTCTTGCTATATAATTAATCAGTAACACTGACTAAATTGTTAACAGGTTAAGTTTCAGTAACACTGACACTTGCCTGTATCTCTTTGTCATTGATAATGACAAAGAAAAGTGTATCAATCAAACTTCAGTTTCTCAAATGATTAAATAATTGTCCAATAAATAATCAGTGAAACTGACAAAGGATTATTGACAATTGTTTGAAACACTTAGAAAATTATCCGTATATTTCGTCAATTTCGAATCTTTTATTGTTTCAAAATTCAAAAAGAAAAATTTTGCCGCTACAAAATCATTTCCGGTATTCTCCAGGTGAGTTGAAACAAACTTCTGACACCAATATAGTATTTGCTACTAGAACTTATATAGTAAGTAAGGTTACCTTGAGTTGTCCAAGTAATTATGTGGCAAATGGCAGATACGACTTGAGGATTAGACGTCTGTCTTCATCAAGCTCTCTGGTTATTCTGCAATGTTCGTTAGTACTCACCACCGGAAGTTGACAGTAATACTATAGGTAAATGTCCGGGTTCGGTGATAATCAGATCCGGACAAGTCAATTACAACATTATTTTTCTTAAAGAACCTTGATTGAAAAGAATGCTGTTTTACTGGATAAAACAAAGACTCTTTTAACTGTAATTGTAGAAATAAAATACGTGCTCCCTTTCCGTTCGTTCGTACCTTTCGTCAATTTGTAAGAAAGCTCTATTAAGAAATATCTTTTAAAACGAGGTCAAGGAAAATGGACATATAACAAATTGAAACATATAAAGGATCCAGGTTTTCTACCTTCTGACATATTAAGAGGTTAGCTAACGCCGCCGCGGCCATTTCTGTAGCCCTATGTCGAGCTTTCACCGACAAAAGTTGCAGACTTGACAAAAACCCAACTGTTTTTATTCTTTTGAACGAATTTACAGAAATGGGAATCTTTTTAAAAACGACAGGTTTAAGTTACAAAGTTCTCGTTCTATGTAATCTGAGCTGTATTGGTGGCCATGTTAGCTTTTTTGTTTTCGTATATTGATATGTTTATTATGTCTGTGGTTTAGGATAATGTTTTGGTGAGCCAATATGTAACACACAATGTAAAGTACCTATTATATGTACTGTGGGCTGTAGTGTGTGCTATGTTAGTCTCATTGTTTGTACATTCATTTGCTCCCTATGCCGGTGGTTCAGGTATTCCTGAGGTAAGTTGTTGTAGAGCCATGATACAACATACATTGTAAAGTACCTGTTATATGTACTGTGGGCTGTAGTGTTTGCTATGTTAGTCTCATTTTTTGTACATTCATTTGCTCCCTATACCTGTGGTTCAGGTATCCCTGAGGTAATTTATTGGTGATCCATGATACAACCTACATTGTAAAGTACCTGTTATATGTACTGTGGGCTGTAGTGTTTGCTATGTTAGCCTCAATGTTTGTACACTTATTTGCTCCCTATGCCTGTGGTTCAGGTATTCCTGAGGTAAGTCGTTGGTGAGCCATGATACAACATACATTGTAAAGTACCTGTTATATGTACTGTGGGCGGTAGTGTTTGCTATGTTAGCCTCAATGTTTGTACATTCATTTGCTCCCTATGTCTGTGGTTCAGGTATCCCTGAGGTAAGGTATTGGTGAGCTGTGATACAACATACATTGTAAAGTACCTATTATATGTACTGTGGGCTGTAGTGTTTGCTATGTTAGCCTCAATGTTTGTACACTTATTTGCTCCCTATGCCTGTGGTTCAGGTATCCCTGATCCCAGATAGCAATACTTTGTTGGGCCAACATTGGTGATTGGTTTGCACAGTTGGTAAATAGTTGGCGTTGGCAGCACAACAAGAAACCGACGTTAGCCCAACAAAACTCAGCCAACAGTTAGTTTGACACTATTGGCCCCTTGTTGGCCCAACAACTTTCCACCAACTGTCATTTTGGTGTTATTGGCCCAATGTTAGCCCAACATTTTCTTACCAACTGTTATTTTTAAAGTAGCTTGCCCAACGATATTTGACTTACGTTATCCATTGGTTCAGTGTAAGATCTTCTGACTGAAACTACTGAACCAATTTTATTCGAATTTTATTTGAATGATTCTATGTTATCGTAGAGAATATAGATTGTGTTTGAAGGGCATTGAGGACTTAGTAAAAAATCAAATAATAAAGTCTTTGAAATAGGACTATTTTAAACCGTCTGTGCCAAGAGCTAGAAAATTCTTAGTATTTTGAATAATTCAAAAGTTTTTAAAACAGTATATTTATAAAAAAAAAAAACAAACCATATCATTGATATTTCATGACAATATTGAAATATGAGCCCAACATTGTGCCAACAATATGCCAACGTATTAAGTTCTTATCTCCCCGTATTATACCACAGATTTTTTATTTTTTTTTAGATATTATTTCAAAGTGCAACTGCAAACCAAAAAATGATCTCTTCATTCTCTATCTAATATTTTCAAATCTGTGTAGTCATTTAAATGTATTTATCTTAATGATTGAATAATTTTATGCACAAACAAAACATACTTAAAACCAGCCCAAAAAAACAAATAAAATTTGAATATAGTTTCTGCAAGTTGTTAAACTAATCAACTGAACTCAGCTGCTCATTTGACACGAGTGTAATATCACAGTCTCCACATGACAGCCGAGATTGACCTGCCAATATAATATACATTATATACTAGAGATAAATTCTTAATACATAACATGAAATGCATCAAAAACATGTGTGACAGACTGAAGCCATCGTTGGCATACTGCTGTTCGACCAACATTGGTCCAACATAATTTTTAAACTAGACGACGTTGGTAGACTGTTGGCAAATAGTTAACCTTGTTGGCATACTGATGTTGGGCCAACAAAGACCCAACATGTTGGGCCAACTGAGGGCCGATGAGCAAAATGACGTTGGCCCAACATAGTTTTCCAACATTGGCCCAACATTGTTGCCAACAGAATGCCAATATTGGCCCAACACATGTTTGCTATCTGGGATGTAAGTTATTGGTGAGCTGTGATACAACATACATTGTAAAGTACCTATTATATGTACTGTGGGATGTAGTGTTTGCTATGTAGTCTAAATGTATGTACATTCATTTGCTCCCTAAGCCTGTGGTTCAGGTATCCCTGAGGTGAGTTGTTGGTGAGCCATATATTTAAGTTACTGTTATATTCACTCAGTTCTATAGGGGTTTTAGTATTTTGCCACACTAGATCTGTTTCTACATTCATTTTCTCCTTTTGAAAATTCTTACCATGTAAAATACAAATAGTCGTCATCTGTGTCGTCGTCTGCTTTGTCCGAAGACATATTGGTTTCCAGACAATAACTTTAGTTTAAGTGAATAGATCTATATGAAATCTCTTTAGAAGGTTAAATACCTCAAAAGGAACCTTGGGATTGATTTTGGGGATGATTAGACCATCTATTAGAAATTAAGGGCCCAAAAGGGTCCCTGAACAAGCATTTTTTGGTGGAAGATGACTTCAAGTCTTTTGAAGGCCTATGGTGCCGACTTTAAAATCATTGAGCCTTCGTATTACAATTTCATAACAACTTCTGATTCCTGACACCAATTTTTACACATGATTAAGCATCTGAATCATTTAATTTTGTAAATTAGGATTGAAAAATAATCACTATCGTAAATATGTACCCTTTTATTTATGTAAATTATTAGATTTCATTTCATTACCGTATGACCATGGTCATACGGTCTGATTAGTCAGAGGCTAAACGTCAGGTTCGGGTAAATCTGTTAACTATATTTCTGTTATTTCATTGGTTATAAATACTGCTTCGCGGATGTTTCCGGAATGATTTTTTGGGAAATGAAGGTCTTTTTAACGTCTGATTGGCTATTAATGAGTGGCATGCATTATATGTTCAACGCGTCCGTAAGTGGGGTCGGATTGAAATCATGATACTAGGTTATATGTACATATTATGATAAAGTGTTCATTTGCTATAGTGATTAGTTATGATGATAACTCACGACAAACTGTCAATTTGGTGCAGATTATATAATCTTGTGACAATGTGGTGATTTAATCTTGTAATTATGTTGCTATTTTGTTAAGAAACTGTACATTTATGTATTATTGCTATTCTCTAAAAATAGAACAGTAATGCGTATAATTTACACTTTAAACTGCGTATTAAAACGGTTAAATGATTGAGATCGACGAGCATTGAGATACTTTTGTGTTAGATTTCTTCAGGAAGGGGAAACAACTCGTTACCTCAATGCAAACGCCATCTTGATGCTCGGAAATATTTTTTTCTGTTTACCAAAAGGTTGATTTAGCGGATCGTACATATCAGAATGACAAGTAAGTCAGCCACATAATATTTTGAGAACATGAGCTTGCGATCTATCTATATGACAATAATAATCGCACAGAAAGAACTATCTAAATCAGACGATCAAAAAGTTGTGCTATTGAAAATTATTGAAAGGAAATCGCAAGGCACTTGCGATTTCAACTTTTTTCAAGAAAATGACATGGACAGTTAAACTATTCTATTTTTTTACATAATATACCGTACACATGGTGTTTAAAGTTCTACTGCTCGATATTGGAAAACAAAAATTAAATCAAAAATCAAAATAACGAGTTTGCAGTTGCATGTTGACATTGTTGTTGTTCTATTGATATGCTAATCAAATACCACGTCATAAATTATTTACCACACAGTCATGCCGAATCCTTGAAATAGTTCCTATTTAAGTGTTGGCAGAATGTAAGTGAAAAACATCCTAAATTTTACATAATTTATATTGCTTGATATAGTCATCATGGTCATGTAATGGTTTTTTTTTACAAAAATGTACCATGTTTCATTGTTTGTACTCTCAGTCATTGTTAATTGTCAGGTCAGTTGTAAATTGTTGTATTGCACATGGTAAGCATTTTTTCTCAATTTATAAAGGCACCCAAAGGTGTGGTATGATTGCCAATGGGACAACTCTCCACAACTTGTGGCATAAGAGACCAAATGACACAGAAATTAATATTTCTATAGGTCAATGTACAGCCTACAAGAATGAGCAAAGCCCATAGTGCAGTCAGCTATAAAAGGCCCAGAAATGACAAATTATAACAATTCAAGCGAGAAAACTTACTTATTTGTACGAAAAAAACACCAAAAATAATAAATATGTATTAAACATGTCATTAACAAACGACAACCACTGAATTGCTATTCTACATGCACATACATACAGAATGTGGCGGGGTTAAACATGTTAGCTGGATATATATATCTACCGTCCCCTAACCTGGGACAGTGGTGCAACAATACAACACCATAACAAACTATAAGAATCAATTGAAATAGACCTAATATATTGTAAGTAAAGTTAGTAAAGAAATCTTTATTTACAGTTTGGTTGCATATATATATAAATATTAATAGCAAGGAACATTCATGCTTTTAATTAGAGCTCTTTAAGGATTATGTACATTTTTGCTAACCATGGAAATTTCCGAGAAAGTCCAGCCTTTTCTTTATACTGTACATTTTGTAATATTTGACCATTCTATATACATGTACATTTTTTTGTACATGTACAATGTATGCTTGATAGATAGAGCATAATTGCATACCTTCTAACATGTAGCAATAATTTCCTTTGTATGACAAGTTTATAAATCAAATTCATGAAATTATTGGTTACAACAAATGTAAATATGGGCCAATTCAAATACATCTTCTAAATTTCTAATGTGCATTCAACTTTAGTAACTCACCAGGAGGATTCTTGGAATGTAAAGGTTAGTCAGGCCTTTTTGTAAATAACGGACAATTGCATCCCATTATCCCTATTTTCTATGGCATGCAATAATTTAAAACAATAAATAATGTACATGTATCTGCGTTGAAAGGAGTTTTCCCTTGGGTAACATGCATATGTGCAAAATGGCACATCTCTAATACATGTATTCATTATTTTGGCTGTTTTGACATTTTTGATATTATTGAACTAAAAACATTCCATTTTTTTTTCTTCAAACCTGTAGATTTTGAGTGTTGCAGATGCTGTACATTATGCAGAGGTATGTGAAATGGAAAGAAAGAGATATATGAACATACAGTGACTGTTTTGAATTTAAGGTGTACCGGTAAGTACATTGTATATATATATATAATATAATTATTAAAAAAATGATATATCAGCTTATCAGTGAATGTTAAAACATTTATTAGAGTTCTATATTTCAGTTAAAGTAACAATTTTTGTTATTTGTGTATAAAGCAAGGCAAATGTAAAAGTTAATTTGTTAATACATGTAGTATATTACTCATCTTACAATATCATATTTATAGAAAAAAATTTTTTTATTGGACTGTTTTCCTCTGTTGGATATGCAATTGATATTAAAATGAATCATCAGTAACACAAAAAAACTTTATCTTCAGAGGCCAGGGTTGGCAAAAACCCGGGTTTTATGAGTATTGCCCAGCCCAGTGGGAAATACTGGGAAAACCCGGGTTTTACTGGGTTTTAGTGGGTAATACTGGGCAATATTGGGTAATATAAAATATTTGTCTGAATTTTAAAGAGGATTCAGTGATAAACACAAATGCATTACATTTAATAAGATATTTATACCCTATTTTGTTTGTTTAGCATTTGTCTAGATTGGCAAACTGTAAACATGGTAAATAGAAAGCAAATAAATCATTTTTTTTTCAAATGAACATAGCTCCTATTAAGAATTAACAATTACATGTATTAAAGAAACATCACATTTAAATAATGTACATGCACTGTCACTAATTAATAAGTAATTATTCAGATTATAACACAGATTTGTTTATGTAACAATAATCAGTCTTTCAATTTTATAAGTGTTTATGGCATGACCCTGTAGGGTGTTTATTTAGCAATATGAATGCATAACAATTAAAATTAACAATTCACTTAAACACTGCAATAAAATGCATTTTTCAAAGTTTGGATTATTGAAACAATACTTGGTAATTAAAAGGTATCTTTAAATGTGCAAATCTTGTATTCTGCCTACATATAAAATTAAGAGAGAAGAGAATGAAATTGAATTTTCTAGAAATGACTGTTCATGGTTATCTGTATAAAAAGTATATGTTTAGCTGTTATACTATGAAACTATAACAAGTCTTTACTATTTTGTGTTAAAATAAGCTTAAAAAATCATATTGCCCAGTAATGCCCACTATCACCCATTTCTGGGAGTATTGCCCAGCCCGGGAATTCCCGGGTGGGTAATACTTTGCCAACCCTGACAGAGGCAGATTAAGGGGGCAGTGGCCAACCCCCACCCCACCCCTTTTTTGTGGGTTGATTATATAGTGGGTCTCATTGGAGTCTGAATGTGACGCGGGATTGCCGATTTTTTTGTAAGCGTAACATGTGAAAGTCAAATTATTGTGTCTGGAAAACGGGAAATGAGGTCTAGCGGGACCCAGGAAAATAACAAAAAAATGAGAATTGCTTACGTACATAGTGTAAGCGGGATACGGGAATCTGACAAAACAGTAAGCGGAATCCGGGATCGGAACCCCCCCCCCCCCCCAATAATGAGACCCCCTATATAGGGAATTACTGAAGCATGACTGGAATGGGACCCCTCTGATGACTATTTCTGGATACAAATGATATTTATATTATATAATAACATGCAATTGTTTTAAATTCTTGATTTATATTATCCGATATCTATATGACTCTTCTCTTTTTCAGGTAAAAATGTCGAGCTACAAATTGTACCAAAAAAGATATTGAAAATTTTAAAACTGTTTTAACAAGGGCATCAAAAAATAGAAAAAAAAGAACAATACGAGGGCTGAACTTTTGTGGCTGCATGCAATTATTTCTAAAATACCAGGAAACAAGATGTAGCTGCACAGAAGACACGGCAGATCATGAAATTGCATATAAAATAAGGAATGCTAGAATCCAAGAAATCTTTTAACCAAGTCAAGTGTTTATAAGACATGTAATCATGAAAACTAACACATATATTAGTATTCACAGTCACATGTAATATCCCAAATATAAGAACTATATGGTATGTGTGACTATGTCATGTTACAACATGTATGCTCAGAATATTTTAATTTCACAAGGATATGAACTGGATAAATGAAATATTGTCAACCATTTAAATAAAGCAGACTGGCTAACATAAAAATCAACTGTCTATAGATGTGAAAGTTCAAGTTGAATAAAATTGTCTCGAATTAACATACCATATATCCAAAAGTACTGAATTGCCTTTCTCAGAATATTTGTATGTTTAATAGAATGATAGCTGTATTTTTTCTTGGAACTGTATCAATATAAAAAAGGGAGATGTGGTATGATCGCCAATGAGACAAATCTCCACTAGAGACCAAAGTAAACGTTAGAAAGGACAGGTCACAGTTGTGTTTGTCATTGTGTAGCAATCTATAAAAGACACAAAGATTTAAAAGTGTAAAATTATTCAAACAAGATAAACAACTATCAATGATTCCTCTTAAACCTGCAGCCAACACACTGAAACTAAAACAACAGTCAATTACAGTCAAATTCACAATAGGTACTATTTTTGGACAACAGAGAATTCAAAATACCATCAAAGGCAATAAAGGTCAACATGAAAACTCAATAGGATATTGAATTTTGGTTAATTTTCATTTACAAAGCTACTTTTGCAAAGGTACAAATCAAGTACTGTAAATACAGGTACATGTACCTAAATATTGATTTTGTGTATTTGTATATAAGGTACACAGTTTTCTCTGCTTTCAAAAGTTCCTATATGAAGCTGTCCAGGTTTCTTACTATTTTATCATTATTATCTGGAAGACATCGCTTATTACCCCTGAGAAGGGTAACTCATGTTTATCATCAAAGATGTGCATCACAACATTGGTAGTGTACTTGCTCACAATATGCCATTAGAGACATATATTCCATTAAAAAGTAGATAGATGGTTGTTTTCAGGGTTTGTATTCTGCAATTCTTGGAACACAAAAATAATAAACAATGACAGGAAATAAAGTAAAGTGGGAAATTCAGTTTAACAACATACAGTCTGTGTTTGAGTTTTAGACTTAGCCTTTGAGTGTTAAAAGTTTCACAGTTCTTGAGTTATGTCCCTTTTTAACGTTATATGCTAGCTAGTGAGGGCATCATCTGTCAGTGGCGTAGCCAGGGTTGAAACGATGTGGATGCGAAATTGACGCCGAACGGAGCGAGGCGAAAAAAAATTTTGGGACCATATTATGCAGAAAATTATATTTTTTGGGACATTTTTCTGTTCATGCATGAGTTTTCCCCTAGAATCCGACACTAGTTAGATTTTTGTTTAATTTCAAAATACCAACCAATATGTATTCATTTTCCATCAGAATTTTATTGTTTTCTCGAAAGTACCTTCATTCAATTCAAAAATATTCAATGTTAAAGTTTCACACTTGACATCACATAAATATAACAAGTATAGCGGCACCTCTGTTCATGGAACTTCGGAATATAGGAACCGAAGTGATCCCCTTTCTCGGAATATTATAAGCCTCACAATGGTTTTTTTTTTATTAATTGTCTTAAAGCGTTGCAGTGCATGGACATGGAAATACCGGGCGGCCTGCGTCCGTCTGGTCTTGTTAGCACTGTCATGTATACAATTCCTGCCATCTTTTTGTGAAACTTGTATCATCAGCAATGTCTTTGACAATTGCGAAAATAAGTCCTGATCATTCATTTTGAACCCATTGGAAATATAAATCATAACTGAAATCCAATTGCATTTGTTCTGAAGCTGTTATTTCTCTCCAGATATTGTGTATCTTCGATAAATAAAATAAGTGTAATGCTGGGACATAGGTACTCTTTTCTTGAAAATAAAATTGAAATATTTGTAACTCAGTCTAGATGGAGAAGGAAATGATAACACTCCATTATACAAATACAGTTTTTATCACGTTGTCTTTCGCGTCACAGGAAATGTAATCAGGATATGATGGTTTATGATTGTCAACTAGCTCAATTTCAGACTAAACATGCGGATTTGTTATAACCAACCTCTATGCTTGTCGCAGCCGACGACAAGCTACGACGTAGACTTTTCACGAAAAAGTAGAGAACACTTTTTTTGCGATTTATCCATCTTGTTTACATACACTAAATGATCCTAGACCACGCATACTGCTTCGTAAATGATTAGACGATATTTTCAAATCCTCACCCTTGTAACATTCGGATACCACCGTTTGTATCTGCTGTGAACACATGCAATCATATATTTATTAAAAAAAAAATTTTTTAAATTCCGAAATGATGTGGATGCTTGAGCATCTGAGCATACATGCAAGCTACGCCACTGTCTGTGTCCCTTTGGACACATTCCCCATTTATTTTTTAGAAGTTACTATTAATTAAAATTAATTTTAACCATGACATTTTATTTTAAATGAGTAGTTATTGTTGCAAACTCCATTAGAAATTTGAATTGAGATCATTATTAGAATAAGGGAAAGGGGGAGATGAAAAAAAAGGGGGGGGGGTGTTCAATTTTTCAGATTTCAGAAATAAAAAGAAAATTTCTTCAAACATTTTGTTTTTGAGAGGATTAATATTCAACAGCAAAGTGAATTGCTCAAAAAGCAAAAAAAAAATTAAGTTCATTAGACCACATTCATTCTGTGTCAGAAACCTATGCTGTGTCAACTATCTAATCACAATCCAAATTCAAAGCTGAATCCAGCTTGAATGTTGTGTCCATACTTGCCCCAAGCCTTCAGGGTTCAACCTCTGCAGTCGTATAAAGCTGCGCCCTGCGGAGCATCTGGTTGGTTATTGCTTAAAACTTACCACACTTTTTAGTTATATTTATGTTAAGATTTGTATAATTTTTGGTGAAGATTTACAATTTTATTTTAGAGTAATAAGGGTAAAAAAGGAGGGGGTTCACATGTCGCACCATATGTCAGAAACTATTTATGATTATTGCATAATATTCACACACAATACGAAGGGCGTATCATATGCTCATGGCGCAGCTGTTTATTATGGTTTGTTCTTAAATTGGAATACTATAGCCCAGGCGCCAGAGGTTATAATCCCTCATTCTGTATGCTTTCCCCCAAGTCAGGACCCTGCAATTCAATGGTTTCCGTTGGTTTCTCTGTTTCACATTTGTTTTTCGTTTATTATTTGGTAAATATTTTTAAGTAAGTTTTTTCGTTTTAATAGTTTTAGATTTGTCATTTTGGGGTTATATATATATATAGAAAATGTAGTAATTGTTTTGCTCATTGTTGAAGGCCATACGGACGTCGTTGACCTATAGTTGTTAATTTCTGTGCCATTTGTTCTCTTGTGGAGAGTTGTCTCATTGGCAACCATTCCACATCTTCTTTTTGTATAGCTTGTGACTTTTGTAGCAAAAGCGAGACAGCTATCCTACATTCCTTCGTCGGTGGTGTGGTGTCCATAAAAGTTCACTCTTTGGTGAAAGTTTTTGGAATTTTAATAACTTTTTTAAACTGCCCTCGGTTTCTACCAAACTTTGAAGGAAGCTTGTTTATGATGTGAAGATCATTACTATCCAGAATTCAATTTTTTTTAAATCGGTTTATCCGCACTTTACTTATAAATGGACCTACTTTTTCTGCCAATTACATCCAGTTTAAAAAAAAAACCATTGATTAGATTTATAATCCAATATTGATTTTAACTCGATTGAACCGAACCAAAAGATATATATAGTATCTAAAGAAAAAAATGTTTTCACCATTTTTTGTTGAGCCTGCTACATTTGGTACTTAAAACTTTTACAACAAAAGTAGGCGAGACCCTTACGATTTTTTTTTCTATGATGAACTCTTTAGATCATAATATATATTAATGATAAGATGAAAAGAAAATAGAAAGTCTATGTACATCTTATATGAGTCACATTGACAAATACAGCATGTACAGTGTGGTCCAAAAAATGTAGAAAAATCAGAAACTGGAATGAAATACTCTGTTGTCTGTGGTTCTGTCATAAGCACATATATACTTACAAGCCGCTTTTGTAATATAAAAGAGATAATTATGCATTCATATATTAGAATAAGAAAAGTCTGACAAATTAAGACGATAAAAATTAAATAATCATCACTGACACAAGAGTAACCCGGACAGTTCAAATAGTTTATACTGCAACGACCTGAAGGTAGAATGCGAATTACCTGTCACTAGATTCGAGGGGGAGAAAGGAGAGGAATTTAAGGCTGGGAGAAAGTAGAAAAAGTTGGAGAATGGAGAAAAAATAAAATATCTCTCCTTTTAAAAAATGATCTATAAATATTTCAAGAAAAAATATCTCAAAAGGAGATGTTTTATTCTAATGAGAGAAAGGAGAACGGGGTAGGAGAAAGGAGAAGAGGGATGGGAGAAGGGAGAAGGGTACTCCCCCTCAGATTCGTTAATAATGTACAAAAATATTTGCACTACAGAAACAAATAAATTGAATTTATTTTTCTTTTAGTTACCATTTTATAATCATATATATATCATGAGTTGAACAAGCGCATGGGTGTAATTAATACGCGTTAGTTAGTTATCAAACTGTGTAATGACCTTTTAAATTTAGAATAATCGAGTTCAAATATATCAATATTCATGTTGTAACTTATTGTCATTTTGACGTATTTTTTTTTAAACCAATGGCAAGATACGATTTATTTTTCGACTTTCTCTGTTATTTAGTCGTTTGGTATGGTAAAGTCCCAACATCTTCGAATAAGATCTTCCCAGCATATTAGCATTGGTTTCCCTCCCCCTTACTTATATTCCCCTGATTTCTTCGCAAGCTTAGATTTTAAATAGTAAATACATAAAACGTATGCTCTATGTATAAAAATAATAACGATTTATTTTTCATTGCTTGGACATATTGATTAGAAAATATTAGAATCATGGAATTTACCGAAGATGTAATTTCGTTTCCAGCATTCATCGCTTCATTGATTTCTGGTGTATCCAGGTGTAATGATAAGTCGTTATCCTAAGGCTATTTTTTTCTTATTTTTTCTGTACACTTAGCTTTCATTTTTTATTACCATGCATTGTCAAGCTTGGTAACTCATAATTATTTGTCAGTAACTAAATGTACGATGCTGTCCCATACTGAACCTTCTGACCTTGTTTGTTTACATTTAAATTTCAATGGCGTCAAAATCACGTGATTTCAATTCGTTCTACCCAATCAAATTGCTCTACTGTCAATTAGGGGATTTTCCAGTCTACGGCAATTACGTTATTTCTTTGTGGGATATTGCTTCAAAATAGTTTGCAATGATTTTGGGTTTTATTCAACAGGAAAACTCTTTTTTTGCCATCCCTTTTGACATCAATGGAATTGTGTATGAATATTTATCTACAGTCATGATGGTCAGAATATCGATCTTTTTATAATGAATAAAAAGAAAATTCTATGAAAAATAAATGTAAATTATTTTTCATTAACCTACTCTATATTCCTGTACAAAATTATGGCATGGGCATCGTTTTTTCAATTAGTTTTCCTTTCATTTTGGTTGGGCTTTTTTCGCGGGAAAATCGCGAAAGACGTAAGGAGCATGTCATTTTAAAATTCCTAAAAATACGATTTGCTTGACCTGTATTGCCTGCCACAAGATTGATGACGCTGAATGGAATGTACACAAAGCAATGGAGGCCGGAAGTGGGATTTTGTAAAGTTCTAGAATGTTTTTAGACATTCGGAAGTCGGGATTGAAACGAGCATTAGAAATTTGGCATTTTTTAGCAATAATTGAGAACAACAATGAAAACTTACCTTCAGAAATGTTTTTTTATTCAAAAGTGCAGAAAAAATGTATTCTACATTGTTTTTCTACGCCGGAAGTAGCGTAGTGACGTCAATGCGGAGTTTCCCCGTGTGTTAAGTTCAAACACAAATACCTAACGAACTGACAAGATGAACGATTTTAGACTACTACAGGATAAATAAACAAATCCGACGATACTTATTAGAAGAATACAAAAATTACAAGGTGAGCAATATGGTTTCTTATGTGCAAAGAAGCCTACACCAAGCACCACTGACACTGTATTGTTATTTGCAAGGGTTTCAGTGCACTATATATATATAGTGTCAGCTGTTGCAAATTATATAATTTATCTTTAGCTCTATATTTTGACAATGACCCCCAATGCAATGATTTATACGATCCTTCGAACCCCCCAAAAAAACTTGCAATACAGTGAACTCCCAAATAGATGTTTGCATGTGGGGTAGATAGTTTAATGATCTTTGATGTACTCGTACCTGATAATTTATTCTTTGTAGCTGTCAGGAGACTGATTTAGAAGGGGGCCAGGGGGCATGCAATCCTTTTTTGGGAAATTTGGTGGGCCTGCACTCATGAAAATTTCTGGATCCGCCACTGGTTGTTGGACCATAATAGTCCCAGTATGAACACAGTGGTGATCAGCAGTCATTATAAAAAAAGAAGATGTGGTATGATTGCCCATGAGACAACTGTCTACAAGAGACCAAAATGACACAGACATGAACAACTATAGGTCAATGATGATCAAAATCTATACAACATAGTCAGCTATAAAGGCCCTGATATGACATGTAAAACAATTCAAACCAGAAAACCAACGGCCTTATTTATATAAAAAAATGAACGAAAACAAATATGTAACACATAAACAAACAACAACCACTGAGTTGTAGGCTCCTGACTTGGGACAGACACATACATTGTACATAAATAATGTGGCGTGGTAAACATGTTAGCAGGATTCTGATCCCCCCCCCAAACCTTGGACAGTGGTACATGTATAACAGTACAACATAAGAATGAACTATAAAAATCAGTCAAAAAAGTCTTAACTCATCAGATTGCCCATTGATATATCAAAAGCACTGAAAATTTTATTTGATATGTCTGATTTCAATTTATTCACATCATCAGGTTTTACACTTAGTATATTTTTTCGTAACAAACATTACTATTTGGTTGATTATCTAGGGAATCACTGAAGCATGACTGGAGAAGTCGCCCCCTTCCCCCTTATTGTCCCACCTGACCTAAGAATCTGTCCGTTCTTAAACCATTAACGTCATACATGTACAACAATTACTTTTCCATTGTGGCATCATATATTTTGTATTAAAACATCAAAATTTTACATGGAATATTTGTGATGTACATGTACAGTTTGTAATGGTGGACATATTCATATTGTAGCAATAAGGTGTATTCAAAGCAAAATAATTAATAATAAATCAACTCAATGGATAGAAGCATACTGTTTAGTCAATTTTTTTTTCACACAGAATCTGCATAGAGTGATGAGATATAAATCAGGAGATCAATCACTGGTTTTGGAGGCAAGAATTTTCATATTTTACTTATTTGGGTAGATACATGTAACACAACATTTATCTCGTCATAATACCTGTACGCTCAGTGTTCTTCATGAAAACTATCACACTGATTTTAAATCATTATAGGAAAGCAAAGTGTATTTAAGCAAACATTTCAGGCGGCTGACTGCAATAGTCTGTATATTATCTGAAAAAGCTTATTTCTTGTCAACTTTCTTATTATTTCAAACATTTTAATAGATGTCTCCCAAATTTGGTGTCTTTCTATAAGCTTTTTTCAAAGTCATTTTCATTTATTTTTCAACCCGGCCCAGAAATATGTGGTTACCTTTAATATAGCTGATTTAGGGAAAGGCGACCTGGGTGAAACAAAGGCTATATTTATTGTCAATGCAAACATTTTACCTGTTCAACATCAAATGCTGTCAAGTTTGGGGTCTCTGGCCATGCCATGACTTTTTTTTAATAATAATAATTCATGTTACATGTACTTGTACATCTCCTTTGAATTTGTTTGCTTATTTGTTCTATGGTCTCTTTATGCATATCTATCTATATACCCCATTTTCATGGTCCTACAAAAATGTTTAAAATGTATACATTTTACTTTTTTCTAGCTTCTCTCATGTGATAGCTGTACCTTTTTGGTCACTATTTATGTGTTGCGTTTAAATAGGAATTGTAACACTTTACAGTGACTGAACAGGTAAAAGAAATACTTCCCAAGAAACAGAAAAAAGAAAACTACTTGGAACAGCACCAGACTACATGTATGTATGAATAGAAACTAAGATCGGAATAGCACGGAGGATATTATATGTCCTTGTGAATAAGCAAGGAAAGCTTTTAATAATAGTGCCTATTTTTTAATTTACTCTATTTTTCATTCATTATCTGTGCAAATTTCAACATAATATGTCATAAATTCTTATCTAACTATACTCAAACTTTTAGTGGTGGATCCAGAAATCTTCATAAGCGAGAGCCCACTGACTGCCTAAGAAGGGGCCAACTCCAGTCATGCTTCAGTGATTCCCTATAAAAAAACAAAATTTTCCTACAAAAGGGATGGCCCAGGCCCCCTGAAAAACCCTCTTAATTCCACCCCTGACTTTAATTTAATATGACAAGTGTTTCATTTACCAAAATTCTGGTGCGTTTCTGTGATAGATATCATGCACAATTTTATAAATGAGAGGGGAAAGAAGATCCACATGTGGTGTACCTGCACATGACAATTGCAAACTGCCCCATTTTTTCTATCACAACCAATCAACTGATCATGCTGAAACTGACATTACCAGAGAGTACACATCAAATAAAAAAAATCACAAATAACTGATACATATTATCAGATATTATAGAAATAATTATCTTTTAAATTTATTACAAAAAAAATGTGTGCTCAATCTTGTAGATAGATATAACTGGATCTCATATACATGTATGTAAGTACCAAAGACAACTGTCTATCCAAGTCACAATTTATAAAGTAAATTATTAAAGGTTGGAGTTTAGTCTTCAACGCAAAGCAGCACTTTTATATATTCAATCAATCATGACAATGGCATTTGAGGTTAAACATGTTCTCGTAGGTAAATAATATTGCCTCAGAATTTTTTCATGAGAGTGTTATAGTCTATAGAGTATTACTTCCTGTTCGGTGGAATAGTTAAATAGAAGTCAATACGTTCTTGCTCAATCCTATGTCGCTTTGAAGGTGTCATGATTGTCATCCTCAGACTTAGCAATGTGTTACTGTAATTTGAATTTCAAAACAACTGAGTGACGTTTTTCGAAGCACTGGTCAACTCTACCATAGCGAATCACATTACTTTGACAATCAGTAAATTCCAGCCAAAAATATCTTTATAAGTAAAGAATTGTCACATAAATATAAAAAAATAGAGTACACAGGAAATCGCAAAGTTCACATAGTCTAGTATGATTAATCATTTAAAAAAAAAAAATGAGCAAAAGGGGGGGGGGGGAATGGGGTGTACGCCTTATACATCCCCCTCTGGATCCGCCACTTCCTTCTGTTGTTGTCCATTTTGTCAAGTAGTAATCCTCAAAAGTACTTGTAGGTTATATGCTATTTTTATCAAGTTGATTATAGACACAAAATACATTTTATTATATCATTCCCCATTTCCATTCTCAATTTTATAAAATCTCCTTCCATTATAACACAGGTAGACCAATAATACACCAAAAATGACAAATTAGTAGAAAAAAGCGCATGTTTTCATATTTCTTGAAGTGCAATATTCCAATAAAAATAAACTACTCACAAACCACTGATCTCAATATAATCAGCTAAAATACGGCAAGCTTTTTAGAAAAGCTATTACTTGTCTTCATGAACGTTATTTGATTACTTGTAACCGGATGTTTTTACTGTAGATATTTGTAGTATGCATGCGTGAATTTAGTATCGGGACAACTCGCCCTGTTTACATGTTCACCCTTGGTCTGTTCGTCCTGAGTTCTTTTGCCGGTATAGTACATTCGCCCTGTGTTCATTCTCTTTACTCTTATCAAGGACGTTTTATAATAGGTCATTGCGTTTATTAAAAAATATTAATATTAAGGGTATCGTTAAAAAACTCTTAAACACGATTTAGTGAAAATCATCTGTTCCTTATTTTGTTCCCAAGGTAAGACAATTGTGTTTAGCCAATCAAATTCTGTGTTTCTCATGATCTATTAATAAGCCAATCAAAAACGTTTTCTCTGAAGATTATTCTAACATGCTAGATTTTGAACTTGTGTTGTTTTCATCTAGTTGTTAAATCGTGAACATTGCATGTGAATTTTCATCTGCAAGCAGGTTCTTACACAGCTTAAGGATAAAAGCATGGCTGATTGACAAAATTCAATGATGCAGTACTACCATAAAGATAATAAATGGTATTTTTTTCACTAATTTACTGACATAATACTTGTTGTAACATATTTTATTTTTGTATTCAATTAAATCTTTAAAGGACAATTAATGTACTATTCTATTTTCACATAGACCAACAAACCCGTACCCCCCAATTATGAGTGGTGTCCCTTAAATGAGGGACTGTCCCTAAAACAAGGGGTGATTTTACTGTTGAAAAAAAAAGAAAGACCATTTTAAAGATTTTTAACTCAAAAGTGGGAAAATTCATTATATTTGGAACAACTTTTCTAAATGAGGCTTCAAATTAATAAGGAGGTAAGTTTAGAAACATCACAAAATTCTTTTGACATGTTTTGAAAATTTAATACTTGATATATGCATAGTTCTTGGGAAAAGGTTTCATCAAATAATATGAATATAAAGGTGCTCATTTTTTACATTGGGTTGTAATGTTTTTCCAATGAGGGTTACCCCTCATTTGGAGAGTTGTTCCCAACCTGTTAAAGGTCCATCTTTGTGCATAATTCAAAATTGGAAATTTCAATAATCATCTAATATTCTTACACAAGACAATAAACCCTGGTCTGCTAGCTACATGTTCATCTTTTCTACCGATTTAATAACTAGAATCATGCAACATTCCCATTTCCATTCTCAATTTTACTAAGAGAAAGGCATGTAAGTTCATCGTACAAATATGGCATTTTTTCTAGACAATCCAGATAGTGCAAAATACTTCTTTAAAAATTATAACCTTCAAAATTGTTGTCCCGCACTAAAAAAAACCATGGGAACTTTCAAAAGTTGGCGGGTATGTAACAAGTCTTACAATTTTTATGCCCCATTTATGGGCATTATGTTTTCTGGTCTGTCCATCCGTCCTGCTTCAGGTTAAAGTTTATGGTCGAGGTAGTTTTTGATGAAGTCGAAATCCAATCAACTTGAAACTTAGTACACATGTGTTCCTTATAATATGATTTTTCTAATTTTACTGCCAAATTAAAGATTTTACCTAATTTTCACAGTCCACTGAACATAGAAAATGATTGTACGGATGGGAAATCCTTGTACTTATGACACATTCTTGTTTGAAGAAAACAAAATACGTCATAATGATAATGGAACAAAGCAGGCTGGGTTAGTGAGGCTGCTTTTATGGTAATTCAAGTTACCTTTTATTCACCTTCTTCCAGCTCTTTGATTCTAGTTTCAGGATAATGACTTGTGAATAAGTATTTCAATTACTCTGAAATTGTACTAGAGTGTTTTAAACCAGAGTAGGAGGTTGGGATTCATTTTAGGGGTTATTCTTCTTCTTCTGTGCACAATTTTATCATTTTTTTTTGCATAAATTTCATATAATTTTTATGCATTTAAGCTGCATTATGCGAGCACCCTAGATTAGTTTTCTATCATGCATGTAAGATGCTTTTAAAGTGTAAACATATTACTGCAATTCTGAAGGGGTAAATTTTATTCTCAATTTTGAAGGGTCAGTTAAAGTAGCTGGAAGTTTCTTACTTTATTTTCAGAAATAATGTACCTATATTATATAATACCTTAATATAAGCAAATCAAATGATATATATAGGTGGCGTCCTTTGGGCCACTCTACCCCCTCCTGTTTGAAACGGATGAGATCCTCACCCCTAAACAATATGTATTCAAGTATGGGTCAATATAACTAATCAAATGAAATATAGGGGAGTTCCTGGAGTCAACCCACCCCTCGTGTTTAGGAACTTTAACATGGTTGGTATCCCGACCCGTAACCATGCATATTCAAGGGTCACTGTACACCCTCCTGTTTGAGAACTTGCAAATGGTCAAGATCCTCACCCCTAAACCATATATACTCATGTATGGGACAACATAACAAATCAAATGAAATATAGTGGGTGTCCCTGTGGTCACCCCACCCCTCCTGTTTGAGAACTTGGAAACGGTTGAGATCCTTACCCCTAAACAATATATATTCATGTAGGGTTCAATATAACTAATTAAATGAAATATAGGGGAGTCCCTGAGGTCGCCCTACCCCTTCCTGTTTGAGAACTTGGAAAACGATGAGATCCCCACCCCTTAACCATATATATTTATGTATGGGACAATATAACAAATCAAATGAGATATAGGGGAAGTCCCTGGGGATCACCCTACCCCTTCCTGTTTGAGAACTTGAAAACCGTTGAGATCCAATCCCTAAACCAAATGTATTCATGTATGGGTCAATATAACAAATCATTTACATTTACTATGGGCAGGTTAGTCAGACCTCACCTTTGATCTCTCGAGTAGTGAACATTTGTCTGATTTGTGTCTCATAACTTTTGTACTAAGACCAAAATTTAGCTTTCTTTCCAGGGAAACCAGTCCAGTCATACTATTACATTTTCGTACTAAGTCAACTTGTACTACTAAGAGAAACCTAAAACCAACATTAACCACCAACTAGAACAACTGCAATCATTGCGAACTTGTACCACTACAGACTCACCATAGAAAATATGCATTGATATATGCATTGCTTTTGAAACCTTGATAACATATAAATTATTTGCCTTAATTAATTCATTAGATAAACATAAATGTACAATATATGAATGTTTAATGTTGAAGCAACACTGACACAGTTTTCATAATTATACCCCTGCTTTATACCCCCACTTTAAAAAAAGGGGGTATACTGTTTTACCTCTGTCTGTCCTTCCATCCATCCATCCTTCAATCAGCCCATCAGTCCGTCCGTCCCATCAATTTTTTTCGTCACATTTTTCTCAGGAACTACACTACTAGGATTTCTGAAATTTGGTTTCAGGCTTGATATAAGTCAGCATTACCCTGTGATGCGTATTTAGATTCATCACTCGCCAACTTCCTGTTTACAGAACACTTGTATGATTTTACACATGATAGCCAAGTTGAAATTTTCGTCACATTTTTCTCAGGAACTACACTTACAGTGATTTTTTTTAAATTTGGTTTCAGGCTTGATATAAGTCAGCTATACTGTGTGATGCATTTTCAGATTCATCACTCACCAACTTCCTGTTTACGAACACTTGTATGATTTTACACATGATAGTCAAGTTGAAAATTTTCGTCACATTTTTCTCAGGAACTACAATACAAGGATTTCTGAAATTTGGTTTCAAGGTTTATATACGTCAGCTATACCGTGTGATGTGTTTTCAGAGTCATCACTCGATAACGTCCTGTTTACCGAACACTTGCATATTTTTACACTATTAATATTATCCACTTGGGGCAGGGGTATCATCAGTGAGCAGTAGCTCGCAGTTTCACTTGTTATGTTTGCCTTGGTTTTTGGTTAACTGCCTTCAACGCTTACAGCGCTTTAATTTTTCAATCGGTCAGTGTTGTTGTGAAAATACATCAGGTAATTAAAGTTCGTGTTTTGAATCCAAAGTTTAACGATTGTCACCCGTTTGTCAAAAATCAATAAAAAAGCATGGATATTGAACACTTGTTTAGTATATACAATCAGTTAAAGTTTATTTCAGTGACAGATCCATGCGTATTGAGATTATCGGATTATTACGAGAGGGTCTTGCTAAGGACACTTTGCATATGGAAAATATATCCGGTGAATTGCTTCCTTGAGTACAATTTTCCCATTTCAAATTTCAGAAATTAAAACGATAATTTCTTCAAATGTTTTTTTTTTGGGAATAATATTCAACAGCATAGTGAATTGCTCAAAAGCAAAAAAAGGAAATTTAAGTTCATTAGACCACATTCATTCTGTGCTAGAAACCTTTGCTGTTTCAACTATTTAATCACAATCCAAATTCAGAGCTGTATCCAGCTTGTATATTGTGTCCATACTTGCCCCTACTGTTCAGGGTTCGACCTCTGCAGTCGGTTAAAGGAGCACTAGCTACGAGATATATAAAAAAACTAAAGTAAGATTTTTTTTGTTCAATCAATAATGAAAGTGAAATATTGAAATAATAATTCGCTTTTAGCAGCCACAACGGTTCAATTTTGTCAAATTAAGCCAAGAAACATTGATAATTACTCATTCACTTGCAAGTGAATTAGTCGACCTCATTAAGTCCGTATTCATGTGAATTTTAATTTAACCCCTTGCTAGAGATTCAAAACGCATGCATTGTACGTGTAATGGTTATTTAAAGAAAAAGAATGTCAACAATGAAAGTGAAACTACGGTAAATCATTTGATTACTGATTCGATCCATATAAAATCATTCTTATACGGTTAAAACAATGAGAAGCATATATTTTTAATCTATAAAATAAACTCAAACAGACCTAAAAAAAATCCAATGCACGTGTTGGTTTAATCTATTCATATCTTCATTCATGTTTACATCGCTTATATGGTCATCTGAGGTCAAATAGATAGTTAATTAGATGGTGTCTGGACTAAAATACACACGAAACGAACCTACATACTATCTACCCCATGCTCTGTAAACTGTTTATTTTAGACTTTTGGTAGTTTGGATAAATGTTTTACACTATTATAAATAAAATATGAGAATTTGAATCGAATCGGTGACCTCGAATTTGACAGCTAGTGCCCCTTTAAAGCTGCGCCCTGCAGAGCACCTGGTTTTTCCCATGCTGATATGAAACCAGCTGAAGTTCGAACAGCAACACTAACAGTATATAATGATTTAACACTTAATTCAAGAAAAATAACATACTTTTTGTCATTTTTTCTAGCCCAGGATTATGATTCTGTCCTATCGTGTACACCCTTGGTAGATTACAATGCTGATTCATATCATTCTTGACCAAGGGCTGCCATTCAGTGTGAAGGTGGTAAAATTGTTGAGTGTAGTGTTTACACATTTCAGAAACTAAAAAATTACGTTGACATTTCAATATTTGTTCTGGAAACATACTGGTACCAATGGATTATGAGCTACACTTGAAATAGTAATAATTTTATCTTATTAAAACTTTTGAATCGAAAAATATATTTATCTTTCAGATTAAAACAATATTAAGTGGATTTATTATTCGTGGATATTTAGGAAAGTGGACATTATTGACCAAGTCAGTAGGAATGATGTTAGCTGTATCAGCTGGATTAAGTCTTGGTAAAGAAGGACCATTTGTACATGTTGCTGCATGCTGTGGCAATATATTTTCTTATTTATTCCCTAAATATGGCTCTAATGAAGCTAAGAAAAGGGAGGTAAGTCAAACATATTTATTATTATACCCCACGCAACGGGTTGCGGAGTGTATAATGTTTTTGACCCGTCCGTCCGTCCGTCCGTCAGTCCTGTTTCTTGTCATCGCAACTCCTCTAAAACCACACAACAGAATTTCACGAAACATTTTCAGATAATAAGGACATACTATGTAGTTGTGCATATCGACGGGAAATTGCGATTCAATTTTTTTTCTAGGAGTTACGCCCCTTTGAACTTATTTACTTTAATGTACTACTGCAACAGTTTGTCATCGCAACACCTCTCAAACCACACAACAGAATTTCACGAAACCTTTTCAGAGAATAAGGACATACTATGTAGTTGTGCATATCGACGGGAAATTGCGATTCAATTTTTTTTCTAGGAGTTACGCCCCTTTGAACTTATTTACTTTAATATACTACTGCAACAGTTTGTCATCGCAACTCCTCTCAAACCACACAACATAATTTCACGAAACCTTTTCAGATAATAAGGACATACTATGTAGTTGTGCATATCGACGGGAAATTGCGATTCAATTTTTTTTCTAGGAGTTACGCCCCTTTGAACTTATTTACTTTAATGTACTACTGCAACATTTTGTCATCGCAACTCCTCTCAAACCACACAACATAATTTCATGAAACCTTTTCAGATAATAAGGACATACTATGTAGTTGTGCATATCGACGGGAAATTGCGATTCAATTTTTTTTTCTAGAAGTTACGCCCCTTTGAACTTATTTACTTTAATGTACTACTGCAACAGTTTGTCATCGCAACTCCTTTGAAACCATACAACAGAATTTCATGAAACTTTGTAGATAATAAGGACATACTACGTAGATGTGTATATCGACAGGATATTATGATTCAATTTTTTTTCCAGGAGTTACACCACTTTGAACTTATTTGATTTAATGTATTACTGCAACAGTTCGTCATTGCAATTTCTCTGAAACCATACAATAGAATTTCATGAAACTTTGTAGATAATAAGGACATGCTATTTAGATGTGCATATTGATAGGAAATTACGATTTTTTTTTCTTTCTAGGAGTAATGCTCCTTTGAACTTATTTGCTTCAATGTACTTCTGCAACAGTTTGTAATCGCAACTCCTCTGAAACCACACAACAGAATTTCATGAAACTTTGTAGATAATAAGGACATACAATGTAGATGTGTATATTGACAGAAAATTATGATTCAATTTTTTTTCTTATACAATTTTCTTTTTTTACACTTATTTCATTTCTCCAATGACAATGTGGGGACGGTGGGGTATGTGAGCGCGCTCACTAAGGTTCTTTAATTTTTTTAAATTTTAAATTTATAAATAATTGAAAGGTTTTTTTTACTTTCTGTGCCCCAATTTAAAAGTGGTGACTATATTGCATTAAGCTTGATCATTCATCTGTTCTTCAGTATTTCATCAATCTGGTCTTTAGTCTTTCTCCATCAGTCCCTTTCCAATTCATTTGTTGTAAGAAAATATCTGTCACACTTTTCTCAGGTAAACGATCATCACATCACATACGTGTATTCTTCTTGTAATTTAATTAGGGTTTAGAATAAACATCGTCAAATTAACTATGCTTAAAACTTTTTAGGTCAGACTATCTTTAATAATTCAGTCCCTCCCATTATCAATCTTTTCTATTTATGAGGGTCCAAATTCCTATTGCTCTTAAAACTGGTCATGAATCCTGGATTAATGATAGGTGCCATGTGGAAAAAGTGAACAATCAAAAGTCGGCTCAATTTCATTGGAATGGGTAAACCTTGTGCTCATGCCAAATGATTAATTGATCATTTTTCATTGTTTGTGCTTTCTGGAATTAATATAGTGATTATAAATGATCTGAAAATAACAATTGAGCTATTCATGTTACGGCCAGATGTACATTTCATTTACAACAGTGAGACTGGAAAAAAAACCTTGAAAAAGTCAATATAGAATGAAGTTGTAAAAGCGTTTTGCTGGAGCACATTTTTAGCTCATCTGGCCCGAAGGATGAATCGGACAACCTGTTGTTATGTTGCTGCCCCTGAATTGGTAATTATACCGCCGCTTTGAAAAAAAGGGGGATCTACTGTTTTACCTCTGTCTGTCCTTCCGTCAGTCCATCAGTCCGTCAGTTTGTCCGTCCCATGAATATTTTTCGTCACATTTTTCTCAGGAACTACACTACCAGGATTCCTGAAATTTGGTTTCAGGCTTGATATAAGTCAGCTATACCGTGTGATGCGTTTTCAGATTCATCACTCAACAACTTCTTGTTTACCGAACACTTGTTTGATTTTACACATGATAGCCAAGTTGAAAATTTTTCGTCACATTTTTCTCAGGAACTACAATATAAGAATTTTTGAAATTTGGTTTAAGGGTTAATATATATATATATATAATACAGCTTTACCGTGTGATGCGTTTTCAGATTCATCACTCGACAACTTCCTGTTTACCGAACACTTGCATATTTTTACACAATTAATATTATCCACTTGCGGCGGGGGTATCATCAGTGAGCAGTAGCTCGCAGTTTCACTTGTTTTAAGGAAGTTTTGCTGTTTTTTGTTATTGTCTTGAATATTATTATAGATAGAAATAAAAAGTAAACAGCAATTATGTACAGCAAAGTAAGACATAAAAATAAGTCGACATGACCACAATGGTCAATTGACCCCCTAAGGAGTTATTGTCCTTAAAAGTCAATTTTTAACAATTTTCATAAAATTTTTAAATTTTTACTTACATTTTTCACTGAAACTACTGGGCCAAGTTCATAATGGAGAGATAATTGTAAGCAGCAAGCATGTTCAGTACAAACGTCACCAGCACCAAAACACAATTTTGTCATGAATCCATCTGCGTCCTTTGTTTAATATTCACATAGACCAAGGTGAGCGACACAGGCTCTTTAGGGCCTCTAGTTAAGGTCTTCATACCACAAATGGGCACATGTTTAGCACTTTGACAAGTCTATCTAATTTACATTTTGTTTTATGATATAATCATGGAACAAATGCTGTAATTTCTTTATATGGAGCACATATAATGCAGTCAAGAATGTTGTGTTTTATTTGGAAATAGAATTCAATCTTTGAATGCCTCCCAGTTTTTGTCTCCATATCAAAGACATATTCTTAACTTGCAATTGGTATTCTTACTGATATAATATATTTAAAGCTACTATTTTTTTGTAGATATTATCAGCAGCTGCAGCAGCTGGAGTCAGTGTGGCGTTTGGTGCACCTATTGGTGGAGTATTGTTTAGTTTAGAGGAAGTAAGTTTCTTAGTTTTCTTAATTATCAAGGCATCAAACAAGAAATAGGTTATTGAAAAAAAAAATGATATTCAATTGTTTGTTTTATTCTCAGGTGAATTAACATAAGTAATATGATACCAAAAAATTGGGTACTGTAAATTTATGAATTTTTTAAAAGTTATAATATTTTTAATAAATAGACTATTGCAGAAGATCAAAACTCCCATTCTAAATCTTTTAATCATTGTTTGTTTGTATATTTTAAATGTTGATTCTAAGTTGTTTTTGTAGGTTAGTTACTATTTTCCATTGAAGACCCTGTGGAGATCATTTTTCTGTGCACTAGCAGCTGCATTTGTACTGAGATCTAATAATCCATTTGGCAATGATCATCTTGTGATGTTTTATGTAGAGTATAATGAACCCTGGTACTTACAGGAACTTATACCATTTATATTCCTTGGGGCATTAGGGGTGAGTACTTACAGGAACTTATACCATTTATATTCCTTGGGGCATTAGGGGTGAGTACTTGCAGGAAATTATACCATTTATATTCCTAGGGGCATTAGGGTTGAGTACTAACAGGAACTTATACCATTTATATTCCTTGGGGCATTAGGGGTGAGTACTTACAGGAACTTATACCATTTATATTTCTTGGGGCATTAGGGGCGAGTACTTACAGGAACTTATACCATTTATATTCCTTGGGGCATTAGGGGAGAGTACTTACAGGAACTTATACCATTTATATTCCTTGGGGCATTAGGGGTGAGTACTTACAAGAACTTATACTATTTATATTCCTTTGGGCATTAGGGGTGAGTACTTACAGCAACTTATACCATTTATATTCCTAGGGGCATTAGGGGTGAGTACTTACAGGAACTTATACCATTTATATTCCTTTGGGCATTAGGGGTGAGTACTTACAGGAACTTATACCATTTATATTCCTTGGGGCATTAGGGGTGAGTACTCACAGGAACTTATACCATTTATTCCTTGGGGCATTAGGGGTGAGTACTTTCAGGAACTTATACCATTTATATTCCGTGGGGCTTTAGGGGCGAGTACTTACAGGAACTTATACCATTTATATTCCTAGGGGCATTAGGGATGAGTACTTACAGGGACGTATACCATTTATATTCAAAGGGGCATTAGGGATGAGTACTTATAGGGACGTATATCATTTATATTCATAGGGGCTTTAGGGGTGAATACTTACAGGAACTTATACCATTTATATTCCTTGGGGCATTAGGAGTGAGTACTTACAGCAACTTATACCATTTATATTCCTAGGGGCATTAGGAATGAGTACTTACAGGAACTTATACCATTTATATTCATTGGGGCATTAGGGGTGAGTACTTACAGGAACTTATACCATTTATATTCCCTGGGGCATTAGAGGTGAGTACTTACAGGAACTTATACCATTTATATTCCTTGGGGCATTAGGGGTGAGTACTTACAGGAACTTATACCATTTATATTCCTTGGGGCATTAGGGGTGAGTACTTACAGGAACTTATACTATTTACATTCCTTTGGGCATTAGGGGTGAGTACTTACAGGAACTTATACCATTTATATTCCTAGGGGCATTAGGGGTGAGTACTTACAGGAACTTATACCATTTATATTCCTTGGGGCATTAGGGGTGAGTACTTACAGGAACTTATACCATTTATATTCCTTGGGGCATTAGGGGTGAGTCCTTACAGGAACTTATACTATTTATATTCCTTTGGGAATTATGGGTGAGTACTTACAGCAACTTATACCATTTATATTCCTTGGGGCATTAGGGACGAGTACTTACAGGAACTTATACCATTTATATTCCTTGGGGCATTAGGGGTGAGTACTCACAAGAACCTATACCATTTATATTCTTTGGGGCATTAGGGTGAGTACTCACAGGAACTTATACCATTTATATTCCTTGGGGCATTAGGGTGAGTACTTACAGGAACGTATACCATTTATATTCCTTCGGGCATAAGGGGCGAGTACTTACAGGAACTTATACCATTTATATTCCTTGGGGTATTAGGGATGAGTACTTACAGGGACGTATACTATTTATATTCCTAGGGGCATTAGGGGTGAGTAATTACAGGGACGTATACCATTTATATTCATAGGGGCATTAGGGATGAGTACTTATAGGGACGTATACCATTTATATTCATAGGGGCTTTAGGGGTGAGTACTTACAGGAACTTATACCATTTATATTCATAAAAGGCATTAGGGGTGATTAGATCGTTGATATTCCTAGAAGCATTAAGGGTGAGTACAAAGTTTATATTCCTAGGGGCATAAGGGATGAATACAGACATTTGTAATCCAGGTCCATTAAAAATGTATATGTACAGGAACTATGATAGAAATAAGAATTTTTGTCTAATATCTTGAATAAGAAAGAGGATGTGGTAGTATTGCCAATGAGACAACCAATCACAAGATACCAAATGACACAGAAATAAACAACTAAAGGTCACCATAAGGCCTTCAACAATGAACAAAGCCCATACTGCACAGTCAGCTATAAAAGGCTCCGAAATGACAATGTAAAACAATTCAAATGGGAAAACCAACCGTCTTCTTTTTGTACAAAAACCAAATGTAAAACAAATATGTAACACTTAAACAAATGACAACCACTGAATTACAGGCTCCTGACCAAATACAGGGACATATGTACAGAATGTGGCAGGGTTAAACATGTTATTAGGTGCCCAACCCTCCCTAACCTGGGAAAGTGGTTTAAAAGTACAACATAAGATCGAACTATAAAAATCAGTTAAAAAAGGCTTAACTCATCAGATTGATACAAATAGAAATTCATCTAACAAAAAACAGAGTGGACGTGGACAGGTTCTAGTACATCCAAACAACAGAAAGACACTAAGTACAGATCTGAGAATACTCACAGTTACTGACAGCTAGTTTACAGCCAATAACAACTAATAAAAAAATCATGCTTCTAAGAAATAAGACATGAGTTTGACAACTTGTTTAAAGTGCAAACCAGTCAACCCAAGGATCCATTAATGTATTAAACTGTGCTCCAATAGCTCTTGGCACACATGAATTATAGTTAAGACTTTGATGTCAGAACAAGATCTTAGATAAGTCTTTAAATGTTTATACTTAATTTTGACAGATTATCCTATTTTGATTTCTGTTATAACTGTGAGCTAGCTGTAGCATTGCAATAAAATTAATAACATATGCTCTCTTTCAGGGTTTATACGGAAGTTTTTTTAATAAAATGAATATTGCCTGGTGTAGATATAGGAAGAATTCAAAGTTAGGACAATACCCAATAGTTGAGGTTGGTATATTGAAAACTTTTACATTTTCCGGAAATTGCATAGAAAATAAGCTTCCATGACATCAAAAATACAGTAATGGTATAGACATAGATTTTAAAATCGCAGAGTGGCCATTAAGTTTTACCCATGTGTGTCTGTACTTACTTCCGTACGTCCCAAAATTGGTTTCTGTTGTCAAACAAATGTTAAGAAACTTATGCATAATGCTAATTGTCACAAAACACAGTTCATATTTGAGTTTGGACGAGGTAATTTTTACTGTTCTAGATGTCCGGCTTTAATTACATCAGTTTAACTGAACCTGCAAATCAGGGTTTCCCCTGGGTCAATTATTTTTTTCGCCACCTCTTTCGGCAAAACATATTTTTCACCACTTTACTATTTTTTTCGCCAAGAAACATAAATGTATTTTTCGTTTAATAAAATTTACCCTTTTTTCTAACCCCCCTCCTTTAAATAAGATGATATTGCCCCATTGTGTCTTTGATTATTGTCTCAAACAAATTTTAGAGTCTACATTTTAATGAATAAACAAACACTAATCAATTACTTTAAAACAACAGAATTTTTTTTAACTTAAAAGGGGAAAATATTCATTGTGTTTTAAACAACTTTTCTAAATGAGGGGACCACTATACTTTTAATAATAAGATAGATTTAAGTCCTGGAATATAACAAAATTAATGGACATGTTTTGATCATATAATACCAGTATAGTTCGTAGGGAAAGTTTCTTTTATAAAAGAAAAATACTGATGTGCCCTTTTGTATTAAGAAGTGTTTTTTACAACAAAACAAAAGCTTTTATCACGTGAAATTGATCCCTCATTTCATGTGTAGTCATTACATTGAAGGGTAGATTTCTTCATAACGACAGTTTTGTTTTCTTGGCCATCGTAAATGTTGAAAAAGAAAAAGTTGAGACGTAAAACTATGCTTGAAACACGTGTGTCACTCAAACATGTCAAACGACTTTAAAGTAATCTCCCTAATTTATTAAAGTCGAAGGATAATCAAAGTTTTAAATCGGAGATTTTTCTTGCTTTTGAACATTTTTCGTCACAACAACAGCTTCTTTTTCTAAACTACCTTAAAAGGAGAGGAAACGTCAAAAGTTTGCTTCAAACATGTGTGTCGCAAAGTGGTAAATAAATTCTGTATGTGACATTTAGCGGAAGTCATTTAACCATATCATTTTGTCAATGAATTCAAATCAATCAACACCTTTATTAATTAGTCCTTTGTTGTCGATAGCTATATAATGCAATAAGCTGATTATTGATTTTCTGTCCAAATCTTAATGAGGTCAAGGTAAATTCTAAGTATTGTCTGATCGGGTAAAGTCCGAGAAACTTGAAAAAAACTAAAAAAACAAGATGGGGGGAAAATAAATCGTTATATATACTTCTTTCGCCAAACTCTTTAGCAAATGACAAATTTTTATCGCCACAATTATTATTTTTTTCGCAAATTGCGAAAATGGCGACCGCCAGCGGAAACCCTGCTGCAAATTCTACATCAGTTTTGTCTGAGGATATTTTCACACTGCAATACTAGCAGACGAAGTTTCACTTCCTAAACTACTTTCAATTTCGTGCATTGTTCTCCCATACATTCACAGCCCTATCCGCTTACTTCACCCGATACTCAATCAAAGTGTATGTGTCACCCGAGGACCAGATTTTCAAAGCCATAAATCTGTTCCCTCGAAATCGAGAATTGTTTTTGTAGCAAAGCCATGAACTTACTAAGTTACTTGTCTAGTTCCGATCTGTGGGGGGAATCAAAGGCTTTAAAAAGATTGCTATCATATTTATTTAAGATATATTGAACCATTTATTTTTATGCCCCACCTACAATAGTAGAGGGGCATTATTTTTTCTGGTCTGTGCGTCCGTTTGTTCGTCTGTCTGTCCGTTCGTTTGGTCAAGTTAGTTTTTGATGAAGTTGAGGTCCAATCAACTTAAAACTTAGTATACATTTGCCCTATGATATGATCTTTCTAATTTTAATGCCAAATTAGAGAATTTATTCCAATTTCACGGTCCACAAAACATAGAAAATGATAGTGCGAGTGGGGCATCCGTGTACTGTGGACACATTCTTGTTATTAAATGGTTAAAACAACCTAAGAATTATAAAGGGCTTCATCAAACAGAAAACAGCTATACTTCCACTCCTTGTTATCGAGAGTAGCCATTTTGAAACCCCACATGACCTCAAAATGTGTTTCGGGTTCTAATTTTAGAAAATAAAATTTTCCGATTTGATTTATTTACCTTTCAGGATGTTTTTAATGCTGTTGAAGAACTGAAATAATACCCTCAGATATCGTCGATTTTAATTGAAACATTGATTTCAACTGTTAAGAACGGTAAATAGCGTAAAATTGCGGCTTTTATTGGGACAATATTTATGTATCCTGAAAGATACACTCGCCCTGCGCATTGTGTATCCTTAAGGATACACTCGCCACAAAAGGGTTAAAAGGAGTTTGGTATATTTGGCCTTGATTATAAAGTTCAATGTTACAAGACAAAAAACGTTTTAAGTTGACTTACATGTAAAGACATGTGAGAAAGTTAAATAGAACTATTTTTGTCAAAGTTTAATTCTAACACGTTGATTTTTACACCCCAAAAATGTCAAGAAAAGAGATTTGGTAAAATTTGACAAATTCAGCTGGATTTCAACCAAATTAAGGACCAGGAAACATAGAGGGCAGGGGTCGACAAGCTTAATACTCAAATAAGACGTGTAAATTGTCTTCACAAACATTATTTGAAAAGATTTTTTTTGTTGCCGTATGGACACTATGTTTCCATGTCAATTAATCTATGGAATTCACCAATTTTCATTGTTTTTATTTTGTGGAAAATCAATATGAGAACAACCTGTGACGTCATAATAAAACACAGGAATGTAAATTTTCAACAAAAGGGTCTATTTCCTATCTACACTGTATTACCTCTATTAGCTATAATTTATTGTGATATTGATCAATAAACCCTAATTTGAATCCACATTCCAAACTAAAAGACAAATTGAAAGAGTTGATATTACTTTGCTTCATAAAAAAGAATGGCCAACGTAGATACAAGTATCTTGTCTTAGGGAGGGATAAATCCTACTTTGTAAAGAATCACTCTGATTCAAACAAAAAATTCTACTGAAACTGATATTATCAAGATACTTGATTTCTTGATTGACAACATATTTGTTACGTTCGGAGGACGTGTTTTTCAACAGACTGTCGGCATTCCAATGGGAACAAACTGTGCCCCTCTACTCGCCGACTTGTTTCTTTATTATTATGAGGCTGACTTTATGCAGGAACTTCTTAAGAAGAAACATAAGAAGTTAGCAATATCCTTTAACTCTACTTTCCGCTATATAGATGATGTTCTTTCACTAAACAATTCAAAATTTGGTGACTATGTGGAACGCATCTATCCAATCGAACTAGAGATAAAGGATACTACAGATACAGTTAAGTCGGCTTCATATCTTGACTTGCAACTAGAAATTGACAATGAGGGTCGGTTGAAAACAAAACTTTACGACAAAAGAGATGATTTCAGCTTTCCAATTGTGAACTTTCCATTTCTAAGTAGCAACATTCCAGCAGCACCTGCATACGGGGTATATATCTCCCAATTGATACGATATTCCCGTGCTTGCATTTCCTATCATGATTTTCTTGATAGAGGTTTGCTGCTCACAAGGAAGCTATTAAACCAAGAGTTGCAAATGGTGAAGTTGAAATCCTCCCTTCGTAAATTTTACGGACGCCATCACGAGTTGGTTGACCGTTATGGAATAACCGTTTCACAAATGATATCGGATATGTTCCTTACGTCGTAACTACAATCCCCTTCTCTTTCATGAATATGACCTACCGAATTAGACTATTTACCGGATTTGTAATCACTTAAGCAACACGACGGGTGCCACATGTGGAGCAGGATCTGCTTACCCTTCCGGAGCACCTGAGATCACCCCTAGTTTTTGGTGGGGTTCGTGTTGTTTATTCTTTAGTTTTCTATGTTGTGTCGTGTGTACTATTGTTTTTCTGTTTGTCTTTTTTTATTTTTAGCCATGGCGTTGTCAGTTTGTTTTAGATTTATGAGTTTGACTGTCCCTTTGGTATCTTTCGTCCCTCTTTTGAAACTTACGCTAAAAAGGGGCCCATATTTAGGACCTTACAAAATATACCCCTTTAAAAGCTGTAACCGCAGAGTGAAAGTAGTGTTTGCTAGCAAAAAAACCAAGTCCATTTATAAGTAAAATATGGGAAAAATGGATTATTTTTTTACAAAATTTACTTCTGGATACTATCTTATGTTCACAAAAAAGCTTCTGTCTAAGTTTGGTAGAAATCAAGGATAGATTAAGAAAATTTATTAAAATTTCAAAAACTTTAACCAAGCAGAGTGAATGTAATGTTTCCTAGCAAATCAACTAAGTTAATTTATAAGTAGAATATGACAAAAATAGACTTTGTTTTTACAAAATTTACTTCTGAATAATATCGTATGATCACAAACAGGCTTCTGTCCAAATTTAGTAGAAATCCAAGATGGTTTAAGAAACTTATTAAAATTTCAAAAACTTTAACGACAGAGTGAATATTTATAGACGCTGCCGACAATTGAATGTAGGGTTGCTTTGTCTCGCCTTTTCGACAAGTGTCAAAGGCTCTATAAAAAGGAGTCAGCTAGAAAGATCAAGAAATAAAAACAAATCATAACAGAACACTGACATCCTGATTTATATAAAAATTAATTAACAAAATTCAAATATGATAAAATTTATATGAACATTAAAGACAGTACATTAAAGACATTAAATATTGACAAAATATGCAAATTTCAGGAAGGATTATATAAATAAGTACATGTACTAATATTATTTGTTGTTTTTATTGTAGGTTTTAGGAGTTACCTTAGTAACAGCCATTCTCAGTTATCCAAACAAATATACAAAGTATTTAGAAAATTGTAGATATTAAACAATTATTTACCTAAATTCAGAAATTATTTGGTGCATTTATTACTGTAAATTTTTTTTAAATGGACAGAAATGCAAGTCTTTATTTATTGCGATTTCAGGAATACCTACATACTGATTTGTGTATCAGATATCAGAATGCAAGTTCTTATATATATAATATTATTGGGATACTCAACTAGTTGCATTATTTGCAATAATAAAAACCTTGCAATAATTTCTGAATTTACATTATATAAAAATTATTTAAAACAAAAATATAAGTTTCTTTATAATTTCTGTAGTTTTATATGGTAAAAAAAAATCCCTGCTGACAATATAAAAGAGACTGTTATTATTTACAAAAAACATTTTTAATAATATTTTGTTTTCAACAAAAATAACACAAACATATGTAACACTCCCCAAAACGTGTTCATTTAGCTCAAACTTTTTGGCAATGACATTTTATTAAGACGTCAGTAATTTCGCTAGCAAATTCAGTTCATGAATAGTTTTCCACAGGAGTCCAAAGAAAAGGAAAAAATATATCCAAGGTTGTCAATTTCGATGTATTTTTGGTGAAATTTCTGAAGATTAAAATAAATACGGACCTAAAAGAAGATAATCTAAAATGGAGACTTGTAAAATTACAGAGGTGGCCAAAGCCCAAAATGCTTCATACCTTAGGTTACAAACTTTCTGTCTGTCCAATATTCATTATCATGGACCGTTTTATGGGTGTGTGGACAACACGTTTGTGAGTGTTGCATATATATGATATAATTTACAATTTCAACTAACATTTTCAAATTGTATCTACATTTTTACCAATTTCATTAACTTATAAATGTATCCACATATTTATTGATCACTTTTCATAAACAGTTTGTGACAGACATGCATTTGGGAAGTAGTAGTTAAAAAGCAAAACATATATAACACACAGTAGACATAATTCTATTGATAAATATATACTGATTGAATGACCGCTATTTAACTCCATTTGATATCTATAACATTTTGAAACTGACTGATATCTTTTTGCCACTTGTTGAATGTCAAATATTTCATGCATATTCAGGATGAAATGAAATTACACAACAGATAGAAATTGAACAATGAAGTGTCAGGTAAAGTTCAAAAGCCTATGCAATTGTTGTTGAAAATATTTATAGCTATTGTATCACCTTACTAATTTAATCAATGCTTGGAAAGATAGATATTTTTGATAGGTTTAACAAAAAAATGTTCAGCTGTAAACATTATCTTGAGCAAAATGATACAGCACAATGCAATCTATCAACTTTTGTAAATTTCATTATCTATCCATGACATATATTTACAGGATGAACACGATGAATTGATTAGACAGTTGTTCAGTAGGTGTGGAGCTGAAGATAAAACAATGTTATGGTAATGTAAATTTTTGTTTGTTTTTGTCAATAAGTAATAAGTTTCTTTCATTAAACATTTTTGTTATTTTTTTTACTTTAGAACATAATGCTTTCGTTAATCTTCACCTACAGTTTGATCCAATAATTCTTAAGTTTCATTTAATTTGGCTTTAAAAAAGTATTTGTAAATAGAAGTATTCATATTTTAATCATCTCTTTTTGATACTTTCATTGCATATACATGTGTTTTATGAAGAAACTTGTTCTATCATCCATCCATATCTCCCATCACTTATTCCTTCTATAGTACTTATATTGTTATTAAATATTAAAAAAAGTTAGCACAAGGCTGTATTATTCCTCATAAAAAACTTTGAATATACATCTTTCCTGTTTTGTGATGAATTTTCTTTGCTTCGAATTATATGACACCAAAGTGGATATCAGTTTTTGAAATCCCTCTGTTGTAACAGTTTTATACTGTTTACCATCAGATGACACATGTTGTACTGTACCATTCTCACACACCACATATAGACTGTCATCTTGTAATGTAGTCATACTCGTAGCTGTTGATGGTAATGTTAGGGTGTGATGTCTGTCATCAGTATAACTGTACCAGTACAGGTTCTTGTTGTAGTTGTTGTAATCCCAGTAGAATATTCTGTCACCAGAACCATGTAACCTCCAAGGATCACAGCCAATCTGTATTGTCTGTACCACCTCTCCTGTCTGATGATCTATGATCAGTAGTCTCTTGTAACCACCTACAACTAGCTTGTTGTTTATAGTTGTAATGTCAGTCCACCTACTCATGTCAGGTGGTGATATTGATATAAGTTTGAGTTTATTGTGTATGTCATACATCTCTATACACCAACTTTTATAAATTGTAAAAGCTACTGTAGAGTTGTTGACTGCTGTAATCTCCCATGGTCCACCCTGTACATATATATTGTCTACCTGTAATCCATCTGTATTACAGATCAGTAGTCTCCTCTGTAAAGGTAAACACATCACCAGTCTACCATCATCCATCATCACTATATCTGATACATATCCTCCCTTGTCACCAACTTTTGATGTCAGGTCTGTCTGATGATGTAGTGTGAACTGTCCTGGTTTGTAGGGTTTTACTGGTTGATCTTTTATTTCTGAAATATGAAGCATCTGGTTTGTACACTGAAATTAATGGAAGATCAGTTTAAATTTTTTTATATGCATTATTCATCATTTGTCACTCAAAAGATATGTTTGTTACTTGAATAGATAATTTAACATAAATATCATTATGAACTTGATGAATTTTAGCTACAAACCTTGTTTATCAAATTTCCTCCTACAGTTCTGGCAAACTGCTCTCTCCATGAATTCCTTAAAAAAAATAAGAATGTATAAAAATGAATAGAGATATTTTTTTGAAAACATGCAATGAGTATAATTAATTTTATTTACAATTATAGTTACTGTAAATATACTCTACAATGGCGTTACAACTTTTTTACTGGCCATTTTGTTAATTTCTGAGTGGCAATAATTATATGTCAATATGTACCCAAAACATCAAACGGTATATATAAAATCAGTTTATTTTACAGTTCCTGTCTAGTCAATTTTCTTTATTTTTTAAAGTGTCTGTTTTCAAGGAAAATATTTTTAAATGTAAATTTTTTTTGAAAAAGAAGTGTGTTACAATTTTGATGTAACCTCTTCAACAAATGATTTTGTAGAATAGTTGTAAAAATAACTCATTTAACCCTTTCAGCCTTGACAAAAACTCCTCTGAGACGATGGCTTCACTGGCTATTTTGACACAAGAAAGAGATCTTTATATTAAATATCAATAAAAATGTGTCTGCAGTAATTTTTGGCTTTATTTTATTAACCTTCACTTTGTACACAGTTTTGATAATTGTTTCTGCATAACACGAAAATTGGCAAATTTTCAGCATTATTTTGATGAAATTCTCAAAGTTTTGAAGTTTTGACCAAAAATCGTCATTATCCAAAGCACCTAAGTTTCAAAATTTTAATGAGGTTATAAAATTCCTTACACTAAACAATGTCCATTCCAAGTGTATTTGTACAAAAAACAGCATTTTAATGTAAAACTAGTAGAGGCTTTAAAGAGCCTGTGTCGCTCACCTTAGTCTATGTGCATATTAAACAAAAGACACAGTAGGATTCATGACAAAATTGAGTTTTGGTGCTGGTGATGTGTTTGTACATCTGACTTTACTGAACATTCTTGCTACTTACAATTATCTCTATCTATAATGAGCTTGACCAATTAGTTACAAAGGAAAATATTTTATGAAAATTGTTGAAAATTGACTATTAAGGGCATTAACTTATTTGTCAACATTATTGCTGTTTACAGTTTATCTCTATCTTTAATAAAATTCAAGATAATAAACAGCAAAAATTCTGTAAAGTTACCAATTCAGGCACAGCAACGCAACAACCCGTTGTCTGAATCATCTGAAAATTTCAGGACAGATAGATCTTGACTTGAGTCATCATCAGTTGTCTGAAGCATGAATCATGGTAAAAGGGAATTCTTTGTAGAAAAGGATAGGTTAAGTGTTAAGCCATTTCAACAACACAATATCATAGAAATCTTTGTTTATGTGTTAAAATGTGTAAATTAAACATACCTCTATTTTAGCTGTAAGCCCAGCAGTATTCATGTTTACAGTATCTAATATTTGATTTGTACTTAAATCTATTTTGGTGTCAATCTGAAATTAAAATGTTTATACTTATGATTTTTAAACCAAGAATATTTTAACCTCAAATTCCCTCATCCAAAATTACTGAGTTATGAATTCTGGACCCTTATTAAGGATATGGGTAATTTATCTAAGCAAGCCATTTGTTCATGTGTATTAAAGTTTATGCATTACCAATTCACGAGATTGTCTTTTAGTAAATGAAATAACTTATAACCTATAATAATTACGCTGTCTGTTTTATATCAACAACAATATTGCATATGCTGTTCACAGATTTCCTCACTGTTACGGCTATTATTGACTGTTTGCACTTTTTTATGACCCTGTTGTAATAGAGGGAGCACTAAGTTTTACCCTTGTCCATCTGCATCCTGAATGGTACCTAGCATATAAAGATATGTTGGTTTAAACTATACATAATTTTCATTCTTATCTTGTACAGCTACACCACTGTCCCATATTAGGGGAGGGTTGGTACCCTGTTAACATGTTTAACTCTGCCATATTCTGTATGTATGTAGCTGTTCCAAGTCAGGAGCCTGTAGTTCAGGGGTTGTTTTTTGTTGATGTATTACACATTTCATTTTTGTTCATTTTTATGCGACCGCAAAATTAAAAATGTTTTGATCGTATATTGGTATGACGCTGGTGTCGTTGTTGTCTTCGTTGTCGTGGTCCTTGTCCGAAGACATTTGGTTTTCGCACTATAACTTGAGTATAAGTAAATAGAAATCTATGAAATTACAACACAAGGTTAAAGACCATAAAATGAAGGTTGGGATTGATTTTGGGAGTTTTGGTTCAAAAAGTTTAGGAATTAGGGGCCAAAAAGGGCCCAAAAAAGCATTTTTCTTGGTTTTCGCACAATAACTTCAGTTTAAGTAAACAGAAATCAATGAATTTTAAACTCAAGGTTTATGACCATAAAAGGAAGGTTGGGATTGATTTTAGAAGTTTTGGTCCCAACAGTTTAGGAAAAGGGTTCAAAAAGAGCCCAAAAAAGCATTTTTCTTGGTTTTCGCACAATAACTTCAGTATAAGTAAATAGAAATCTATGAAATTTTAATACAAAGTTAATGACCACAAAAGGAAGGTTGGGATTGATTTTGGGAGTTTTGGTCCCAACATTTTAGGAATTAGGGGCCAAAAGGGTCCAAAATTTAACTTTGTTTGATTTGATAAAAAAATTAATTAAAAGGGTTAACTGATATGCAAATCTAACTGTGTATATAGATTCTTAATTTTTGGTCCTGTTTTTAAATTGGTCTACATTAAGGCCCAAAGGGTCCAAAATTAAACTAAGTTTGATTTTAACAAAAATTGAATTCTTGTGGTTCTTTGATATGCTGAATCTTAACATGTACTTAGATTTTTGATTATTGGCCCAGTTTTCAAGTTGGTCCAAATATGTGTCCAAAATTAAACTTTGTTTGATTTCAACAAAAATTGAATATATGGGGTTCTTCAATATGGTGAATCTAACCATATATTTAGATTTTTTATATTTGGGCCTGGTTATCAAATTTGTCCACATTGAGGTCTAAAGGGTGTAAAATTGAACATTATTTGATTTCATCAAAAATTGAATTCTTGGGGTTCTATGATATGCTGAATCTAATATAAAAATGAAGATGTGGTATGATTACCAATTAGACACTGTCCACAAGAGACTAAAATGACGCAGACATTAACAACTATAGGTCACCGTACGGCCTCCAACAATGAGCAAAGCCCATACCGCATAGTCTGCTATAAAAGGCCCAGATAAGACAATGTTAAACAATTCAAACGGGAAAACTAACGGCCTTTTTTATGTAAAAACCAGGTGCTCCGCAGGGTGCAGCTTTATACGACCGCAGAGGTCGAACCCTGAACAGTTGGGGCAAGTATGGACAAAACATTCAAGCATGATACAGCTCTGAATTTGGATTGTGATCAAATTTTTGACATTACATGGTTTTTTTATTACACAAAACAAATGTCAAGATTTTACAAATCAATTAAAGATTTCTTCTTCAAACTTTTTAAATCTAAAATTAAATAGTTGACACAGCATAGGTTTCTGACACAGAATGAATGTGATCTAATGAACTTAAAAGTTTTTTTTGGCCTTTGAGCAATTCACTATGCTGTTGAACATTAATCCTCTCAAAAAAATGTTTGAAGAAATTTCCTTTTTATTTATGAAATCTGAAATGAGAAAAATTTAACCCCCCCCCTTTTTTTCACATCCCCGTTTCCCTTTTTCCAAAACTGATATCAATTCAAATTTCTAATGGAGTTTGCAACAATAACTACTCTTTTAAATACATCATAAAATATTAAAATGTAAAATAAAGTGCTTGTTATCACTGAATGGTAAAGATTGGTTGGTAGTAAAAGTGAATATACATTGTTTATTGTATAAAACAATAAAAAAAACTTCATCAGCAACATTTTATATTGGCAAATTTCCAATGAAGTTATTTACATAAAGTTATTGGCAAATAAAAATAGAAAATGACATCATAGTCATATCTGGCAAATGTCCAACATACATTATCTAAAAACATTTTAGATAAGATAAGGATAAAAAGCTTCATCAGCAACATTTTATATTGGCAAATTTCCAATGAAGTTATTTACATAAAGTTATTGGCAAATAAAAATAGAAAATGACATCATAGTCATGTCTGGCAAATTTCCAACATATATTATCAACTACTATTCTATACAAAGAAAGATAACTCCAATTGAAAATTAATTGCTATTGCACAATATTGTGCAATTAGATATTTCTTGCTATTGTGCAATACTGTGCAATTGAAAATTTCTTGCTATTGCACAATCAGCTTAATTTTGGACCCTTTGGACCTTAATGTAGACCAATTTGAAAACTGGACCAAAAATTAAGAATCTACATACACAGTTAGATTTGGCATATCAAAGAACCCATTTATTCAATTTTTGATGAAATCAAACAAAGTTTAATTTTGGACCCCCATTTGGACCAACTTGAAAACTAGGCCAATAATTAAAAATCAAGTACATTTTTAAATTCAGCATATCAAAGAACCCCAAGGATTCAATTTTTGTTAAAATCAAACTAAGTTTAATTTTGGACCCTTTGGACCTTAATGTAGACCAATTTGAAAACGGGACCAAAAATTAAGAATCTACATACATAGTTAGATTCGGCATATCAAAGTACCCAATTATTCATTTTTTGATGAAATCACACAGAGTTCAATTTTGGACCCTTTGGGCCCCTTATTCCTAAACTGTTAGGACCAAAACTCCCAAAATCAAACCCAACCTTCCTTTTATGGTTTATCTTATACTAAAGTTATGGTGCAAAAACCAAAAATAATGCTTATTTGGGCCCCTTTTTGGCCCCTAATTCATAAACTGTTGTGACCTCAACTCCAAAAATCAAGCCCAACCTTCCTTTTGTGGTCATAAACCTTGTGTCAAAATTTCATAGATTTTCATTCACTTAAACTTAATAGTGCGAAAACCAAGAAAATGCTTATTTGGGCCCTTTTTGGCCCCTAATTCCTAAAATGTTGGGAATAAAACTCCCAAAATCAATCCCAACCTTCCTTTTGTGGTCATAAACCTTGTGTTAAAATTTCATTGATTTCTATTCACTTTTACTAAAGTTAGAGTGCGAAAACTAAAAGTATTCGGACGACGACGACGACGAACCAGCGTGATAGCAATATACGACCAAAAAATTAAAATTTTTGCGGTCGTTTAAAAATGAACGAAAAACAAATATATATTTAGATTTTGGATATTGGACCATAATAGGTAAATGTCCAATTTTGAAATTGTTAAGTTTATAAGTTTAAGTTCTTAGACCACATTCATTCTGTGTCAGAAACCTATGTTGTGTCAACTATTTAATCACAATCCAAATTCAGAGCTGTATCAAGCTTAAATGTTGTGTCCATACTTGCCCCAACTGTGCAGGGTTCGACCTCTGAGGTCGTATAAAGCTGCGCCCTGTGAAGCATCTAGTTTGTACATAAATTTGGCTGTTAGTTTTTTTGTTTGAATTGCTTTGCAATTATTATTTCGAGGTCTTTTACAGCTGACTATATGGTATGGGCTTTGCTCATTGTTGAATGCTGTACAGTGTCCTATAGTTGTTAATTTCTGTGTCATTTGGTCTCTTGTGGAGAGTTGTCTCATTGGCAATCATACCACATAATCTTTTTTAATCTCAATCCTCCCAATACAAAGTAATGAAGAATAACAACTGTTTTGTTGTTCTTTTTGACATTGGAATAATACAATACCTTTTCCAATATTTCGTGGATATCAAGAAGGATTGTTGTGTATTTGTTACACAAAGCATCATCCAGTGGTCTTATCTGTATCCTTATCAATTCATCTTCTTTAGTCTGGTCAAGTTGGAGGATATTGGTCTTAAGCTCATCCATCAATGGGCCATACTCATCCTTGGTTATACCACATGTTGTGTTATGACTCAGATAGTCATTCTTATTCTGTCTGAGGATGTGGACCGCTTCTTCATCAAGTTGTCCCAAATTGCAGCAGTTATAAAGTATAAGACCACACAAACTCAAATCAAGATCTGCTGGTTTGATTGATTTAGCTGTGTACTTACAAAAACAGTTGTGTATACCAGGCCCTGGATTTTCAGCATATAATTGTTTCCATTGGTGATGATTTAGAGGAAGAGCTCCATGGTTGGTGCAGTTTAATTTATCTGTACAGCACCATGCATTCCTGTGGCGTAGGTGAAATAAGATGTGGATGACTGCCTTTCTATCAAGGAAATCCTTCAGACATCTGAAGTTTAGGCCTTGATATTTTTCTTCTAACTTTTGTTGAAACAATGGAGTAACAACCTCCAGGTAAACAGATCCAACAACAAAGTATCTTCTTTTATCTTCTTTATCCATTCTACAAATACAAGATAAAACTCTTGACTTGCCACAGCCTTAATTGTATTACAAATCTTTTCAACAAAATCATATTTACCTGTTATTTGATTTTGAAAAGGCATAGAAGATTTGTATTTTGTAAATGGTATTTTATTTCATATTGTTTCATGTATTATATCTATGCAATGTAATAGTCTCTTATAATAATGTATAGAATTGCTCTCATTTTATTAAATACTTCTGGAGAGATGAGGTTTTAATAAACATTGAATTAAAATATGAATTATTTCATTTTTATACCCCCGCTTTAAAGAAAAAGGGGGGGGGTATACTGTTTTACCTCTGTCCGTCCGTCCGTCCGTCAGTCAGTCCGTCCCATGAAACATTCGTCACATTTTTCTCAGGAACTACACATCCACCCTTTCTGTAATTTGGTATCAACATTTATATATGTCAGCCATACCGTGTGATGCGTTTTCAGATTCATCACTTGACAACTTCCTGTTTACCGAACACTTGTCTGATTTTACACATGATAGCCAAGTTGAAAATTTTCGTCACATTTTTCTCAGGAACTACAATACAAGGATTTCTGAAATTTGGTTTCAGGATTTATATAAGTCAGCTATACCATGTGATGCGTTTTCAGATTCATCACTCGACAACTTCCTGTTTACCGAACACTTGTATGATTTTACACATGATAGCCAAGTTGAAAATTTTCGTCACATTTTTCTCAGGAACTACAATACAAGGATTTCTGAAATTTGGTTTCAGGATTTTTATAAGTCAGCTATACCGTGTGATGCGTTTTCAGATTCATCACTCGACAACTTCCTGTTTACCGAACACTTGCATATTTTTACACTATTGATATTATCCACTTGCGGCGGGGGTATCATCAGTGAGCAGTAGCTCGCAGTTTCACTTGTTGTCCTTATATTTGAATTAAAGCAAGTACCCCATATCAAATGATTTTAGATTGTAACATTAATTCAGAAGCTACAAATATTTATATTTATATAATTTTCAGAATTTCCTTAAAATAGGACTATTCAATATATTAAATGATTAAAAACGTTTTTAATTTACTTACTTTCTTTTTCATTTCACTTGGAATACATGATTGTAAAATGGCTGAAAACATTCATAAAATGGGAAAGTACCTACGCTATTTTTAGTAACATACACTTTGGTTTAACCATATAAAACTTTACCTATTACCTGGATTTTTTAAAAGGACTAGACTTTGTAATAATATATTTGATATGAAATTGAAAGAAATGTAGGGCTCTTATTGTCAAGTAGTATTGATTTCATAGTTAGGTTCCTATATAATGTTTTTTAACCATTGTGAACATAAAATGTAGGCATTAGTATCAATTGAAGATCTTAATTTTCTGTTTTCAATGTTTGTGTACAACTTGTTTTTACTATTTTAACATTTTTTGTCTGTATCAAGGGGGTCAAAATAAGTATTTCTTTCTAGTTTCCAGACGATAACTTGTGTGTAAGTGTATTGATCTTTCTGAAATTGTACCACAAGGTTCCATTTAAAAAAGGGAGGTTGGCATATATTTTGGAGGTTATGGCCCAAACGTTTTAGTAATTAGGGGCAAAAAACAATACTTTTTTAATACTTTGTATCATTCCTTATTTCTTGACCAATTTCAATGGGGTTTTATTCTTGAATTCTTGGGGTTCTTAAATATGCTGAATCTAACCATGAATTTTAAGACTTTGGAATGTGGTCCCCGTTTTTTAGATTGGTCCACCTGAGGTCCAAAGGGTCCAAAATAAAACTTTGTTTGATTTCATCAAAAATTGAATTCTTGGGGTTCATTGATATGCTTAATCTAATCTTGTATATATATTTTTAATTTTGGGTCCCGTTTTCAAATTGGTCTACATCAAGGTTCAAAGGGTCCAAAAGAAAACTTAGTTTGATTTTAACAAAAATTGAATTCTTAGAGTTCATTGATATGCGAAGTCTAACCTTGTATTTTGAAATATTGGCTTTTGGGCCCTGTTATGAAATTGGTCTACATTGAGGCTAAAAGGGTCCAAAATATAACTTTGTTTGATTTCATAAAAAATCGAATTATTTGGGTTCTTTGATATGCTAAATCTAACTGTGTTGTTTTTTATTTTAGGATTTTGGTCCAATTTTCAAATTGGTCTACAGAAAGGTGGAAAGGGTCCAAAATTTAATTTTGTTCAATTTTAACAAAATCTTAATTCTTAGGGTTCTTTGATATGCTGAATCTTAATATGATATTGATTTTTATACAACCGCAAAAATAGAATTATTTTTTGTCGTATATTGGTATCACGTTGGTGTAGTGTGTAAGAAACCTATGATATGTCAACGATTTAATCACAATCCAAATTCAAAGCTGTATCCAGTTTGAATGTTGTGTCCATACTAGCCCCAACTGTTCTGCGGTCGTATAAAGCTGTGCCATGCGGAGCATTTGGTTGAATGTGGTCGCAGTTTTCAAGTTAGCCCAATTTGGGTTCCAAAATTTAAATTTGTTTGATGTTCTTGTGATTAATTAATATGCTGAATCAATCCATTGCCATGTATTTAGATTTTGAATATTGGACCATAATAGGTATATTTAATTGAGTTCATGAGACCACATTCATTCTGTGCCAGAAACCTATGCTGTGTCAACTATTTAATCACAATCCAAATTCAGAGCTGTATCAAGCTTGAATGTTGTGTCCATACTTGCCCCAACTTTTCAGGGTTCAACCTCTGCGGTCTTTAAAGCTGCGCCTAGTGGAGCATCTGGTTTTTATTTGTAAACAATTGTATGTAGAAATGGTTTAGATTAAAATTCCACTAAAAATAAAATGGGGCGAACAATGAGGCACTTAAAAGAACAAATCTAAAAAAATTTGTTTTAGTAATTAGATTGTGCAGAGTTTTTTTTAAGAACAAACTGTACATTTGTGTGATGGACCTGATAATGTTAATTAGTAAGATCATATTATAAATTTATGTTTTCAGTGATTACAACAGAAACTCCACCTCTTTAAGTTCTTACACATCCAGTACAGTAGCAGGGGATGAAGTTTACACTGCCCTGTGGATGCTGTTTCTTGGACTACTATTTAAAGGTCTAATTACTATTTTTACCTTTGGTATAAAGGTAAGTGTCCATGGATTATTTTTACCTGTGCAAAGCATCTACTCTCATGGGTACAACTCTTGCCAATAGGTATAAGAAGATGTGGTATGAGTGCCAATTAAAAGATTCTCCATTTAAGTCAAAATTTGTTAAACAAACTATTATAGGTCAGTGTACAGACACAGAGCCTTGGCTCAGATCTAACAGCAAGGTATAAAGCCCCCCAAAAATTACTAGTGTAAAACCTTTCAAACAGGAAAACCAAGGGTCTAATCTAAATGTAAAAAAAAAAACCAAAAAAACCACGAACATTTATGAAAAACATAAAACACATATGAGATAAGCTCAGTAAATGGTGTTGCCTTGAAACCAGTAATTGACATTCCTATACATGCAAACAAAACAAAACAAAAAACAAGCAAACACTATATGAACCCAAACGAGACATACAGATACAATGGTAAAAGGCAAGTACCGTTATGAAACTTAAGGTATCCGGCCCATAATTAGCAAATAAACAACATGCAAAATAGTTTACATTTATATCAAGGTTGTAAGTAAGGGGGTCTAAGAGTTCTTACTAAAAAAAAAATCCGCAAAATATTTGTGGTTATCAACAGATATGGGTTACAATGCCCCCCCCTTTTTGTTCTCAAATTCCAATTTGGGGTTTAAAAAGTATGTAATTTTAAAAAACATATGTAGTATAATTGACTAATCTATCTTTCAAAAGGAACCTTACATTTAACCGTGTCAAATAAAACAAAAAAAATAATTTGTATTTTTGCTATTCTATTTTTAGAACTATGTTATTGTTACTTATAATAGAAAAAGGAGAAAAGTCTAAAATTTGTCTATCTTATATCTTTACCAGTTCAAAAATAAATATATTAGCTGAGCATTCAAAATTGACACTAAAATAAACTTAACATATTGTTCCAGCCTAAAAAAAAAAATTAGAAACTTTTACCGTACCGATTTAGAGAAATTTTGATTTACAGTGTCAGGTTATATGGAGACTGGATTTCAGAGTTCTGCTGTTTTTTTGGTATAATTCATGTAAATCTTTATCAAAAGTCACCATACTTCATATAAACTTATGATTAGAATAAATTCTGATGTTTATGGTATGTAAAGTTCAAAAGGTCAAAGGTCAAGGTCATTTTTTTTAAAGCAAAAATAAGTCAACAATCTTCTTTTTTATAAATTTTCAAAAGTATATCAACCTATTGGTGCCATAATCTTCATTATCGTTGTTAATAATAACCATTTGATGATATTCTAAACATCAAGGATTGATTTCAACCTTTAGGGGTCAACAGAGCTTTTCCAATCACTTTGCGTCCGGCGTCCGTCGTCCATCGTCGTCGTCCGTCGTCGTCGTCGTTAACTTTTACAAAAATCTTCTCCTCTGAAACTAATAGGCCAAATTAAACCAAACTTGGCCTCAATCATCATTGGGGTATCTAGTTTAAAAAATGTGTCCAGTGACCCGGCCAACCAACCAAGATGGCCGCCATAGCTAAAAATAGAACATTGGGGTAAAATGCAGTTTTTGGCTTATAACTCAAAAATCAAAGCATTTGGAGCAAACCTGACAGCGTAAAATTGTTTATTAGGTCAAGATCTATCTGCACTGAAATTTTCAGATGAATCGAACAACCCGTTGTTGGGTTGCTGCCCCTAAATTGGTAATTTTAAGGAAATTTTACTGTTTTTTGTTATTATCTTGAATATTATTATAGATAGAGATAAACTGCCAACAGCAATAATGTTCAACAAAGTAAGATTTACAAATAAGTCAAATGACCGAAATGGTCAGTTGACCCCTTTAGTAGTTATTGCCCTTTATAGTCAATTTTTAACCATTAGTTAGTAATCTTTTACAAAAATCTTCTTTAAAAATACTGGGCCAAATAAATCCATACTTGGCCACTATCATCATTGGGGTATTTAGTTTACAACATGTGTGGCGTGACCCTGCCAACCAACCAAGATGGCCGCCGTGGCTAAAAATAGAACAAAGGGGTAAAATGTAGTTTTTGGCTTATATCTCTAAAAACAAAGCATTTAGAGCAAATCTGACATGGGGTAAAATAATCTATTAGGTCAAGATCTATCTGCCCTGAAATTTTCAGACAAATCGGACAATCTGTTGTTGGGTTGCTGCCCCTGAATTAGTAATTTTAAGGTAATTTTGCAGTTTTTGCTTATTACCTTGAATATTATTATAGATAGAGATAAACTGTAAACAGCAATAATGTTCAGCAAAGTAAGATCTACAAATAAGTTAAATAACCAAAATTGTCAGTTGACCCATTAAGGAGTTATTGCCCGTTATAGTAAATTTTTAATCATTTTTTGCTAAAAGAACACACAAAATGTATTGAATGTGTTGCTCTTCGACTATCTGAAATGTGCATATGCGGGAAAGATTGGAAGATTGTTATTTTGATATAAGTTAGATTTTGATTTTGGTTTTATTAAATCAAAAGAAGTATTGAAAACATCTACATATACAAGACAGGTTGGGATTTCTTGTTTTAAAGTTGTTCATTTAAGAGATTACATTTTTTTTCTTACATGCAAACCTATTCTACCAAATCAATCATTGCTATTTTACATTTCATTCTGAACAAAAATTATGTTTTTAATAGAATCTGTAAAAACATTCTATTATATAAGGATTCAACTTGTTATCCTATTACATATACTTTTTGTTTATTTGTTTCTTATATATTACTGTCTGGTTTCAAGATAGAATAGAACTAACCAACTGTACATCTTGTCAAATATAGAGAATGTGCTATGATAAATGAGATAACTATCACACAGAGTCCATATGCAGCAGATTTAACAAACAAACAAAACAAAAACAAAGAAAACACAAGGTTGTAAATTTTCGTTTTGGTTTAAGTTTTACCTCCAAATCATTCTAATAGATTGTGGGATCAGATTCAAATCAATAGAAAGGTAACAGATATATCATTCTTCATCGACAATTGTCGAAAAAATTAAAAACTTGGAATTGATTGTGACAGTGTTCAACTTATAACATAACTGCAACTATTGAACACCGATGTTACCTATTACAGTTTTGACAGTAATATTTAGTAATTTCTTTGTTTGTTGATATCTGTGTAGGAGAAACGTTTCAATTTTTTTTTTTTAAATGTGCCATGGTAGTTTTGTTGCATAAAACCGTGACTATATGTCATAGTGTGGTTGCTGAAGCGTACGGTTGAGTTCCCAGAATGACTGGTGAGTATTTTAAAGAAAGTTTAAGTGCCTCATAAGTAGCAGAATCTATTTTATTTCCGGAACACCTGATATCACCCCCAGTTTGTTTAGAATTCGTGTTGCTTATTCTTTAGTTTAAATATTTATATTGCAAATCTAAGTCACACAAGCGGAAACAGTGTACGTCATTCATGAATATAGAGTTTTTGGAGTTAATTTCTTTCAGAACAATATATTTTGTAGAAAAGCTTCAAAGCGTTAGGATGATCATTTCTTTTTCACCATTCCAAGTGTCTTCTTGGATCAATTAAATTTAACCCGGCAAGATTGATGAACTTGAAAGTTTTCTATGAAAAATCAAAAAAGTTGAAACCAGCTTGGTTCTTATTATCAATTTTGACCATTTGCTCCCCTGCTACCGGAAAATAGTAAATGAACGTAACATAACTTTTATGGCAAAATTATTTGCTGTTCTGGATGATAACTTTCATTGTACATTGATGGATAAATAGGAATAAACATCTGAATAATCTGAAGTGTTTTATATTTCTAAATCGTTTTAGATGTAGATCTCTTCATTGAGACGACTTCAGTGTGTACACTAAAGAGATTTAACTGACTTTAGATACAGCTTATACTACAAATGAACACCGCACATTTTTGGTTCCTGATATCTAAATCTTAAACAGGAATGTTAAAAATAAAAGAGATGATTGGTCATTTCCTATTGTTATATGTCTATTTTGAGATGGTGCATTTCCTTGGCATAATCTTATAGTGTTTATATATCTAAACATGGTCGATATGCTAATGCATGCAACAGTGTATTTGATTTAAACGAAATAAAGCTCTGTACTACGTACAGATAATTACACCAGCCTTTCAATATCACAAACATGCTGACATCTTACAGGTATTTCACTTCTCATCTTGTATGTTAAGTTTTTATGCAAAGCACAACATTGGCGTTAATCACCTCATAAGCTACTTAAACCTTTTAACAGATTAATTCAATGGTTACGATACTATTGTCATGTCATTAAAGATGGCATTTTTGTCGTTGCATCGTAAATAAACCCATGCATTCTTAAATCCGTTGTTGACATCATACGGACTATGTCCTTTTCGTATATTTTCAAACGGATAATACTTAACCCTTTAAGGTGGCACCCAACACCTGGACTAATATTTATTTGACTCGTTTAGTTTGACAAGACTTTGACAAAAAATTTACTTTTACTCTTTGACAAAAATATTAAAATTTCCAAAAAATTGAACCAAGCACTTTATCAGAAAAAATTCATTGGTTATATAGCAGGTTGACAAACACCAATTTGATCATTGAAAAGCTTAATATTTCCTTACCATAACAACATGATTAAAACGTTTATCTGATTTTTACACCGATATCTCCCTTTAGTGTTAGATACTACCTTAAGTTGGTACCCAACACTTTGACTAAAATTAATTTGGCTAGTCGAATTTTCAAAAAAGTTTGTCAAACTATTTACTTTGACCCTTTAACAAAAACATAAAAATTTCAAAAATTTTGAACCAACCGTTTTGTCAGAAAAATTACACTGGTTATATAGCAATTTGACAAACACCAATTTTGATAATTGTGAAGCTTAATACTCCTTTTACATCACAACATAATTAAACCATTGTTAGCTGACTTTACAGAGTTACCTCCCAGTAGTGTTAGGTACCACCTTAAGTAGTAAATTTATGATCGATCTTATGATGAAGACATAATTTCGTTTGACTGGTTTTACACTAGTAATTTGTGGGACCCTTTAAAGCCAAGGCTCCGTGTTGAAGGTTTATAATGGTTTAATATTATAAATTGTTACTTGGATGGAGAGTGGTCTCATTGGCACTCATACCACATCTTCCTATATCTATAATCTTTCAATCAGTTTTTGCAGGCCTGGATGCGGCATGCCAGTAACTTCTAGTAGTTCTTTGTTACTTTAGAAATGATAATTGTCATTTGCTTACTTATTCTGTAAATACATATACATATGATTTGAATATTTGCCTTGTCGTAGTCAAGCTCGATTCACTTTTCCAAATGAGACTACAAATTTTACTCTGGCAAATATAAAATTTAAATCTATTTCGACTCAGTAGAGTTTAAATTGATAGCAGATATCTTGTTTTAACAGTCCTTAGTTTTCTGTGTCGTGTGTCGTGTCCTGATATTTTGTCTGATGCTCCTTTTCTTTATAAGCCAATGCGTTGTCTGTTTATTTTTCGAAGTTTGAATATCGCTTTAGTATTTGTTGCCTCTCTCATATATACATACACAAATACATATACAAGATATTTATTAGTTTTACGAAACATATATATTGAAATACTAATATAATCATAACAATGCAAGGCAAACCATTTTCAAACATATTTCTGTGTTTCATTTTGTATTTACGTTAATATATCTAAATTGCCTGCATCAGTCCAAACCTATTCCGATTACAATATTCAATATCAACATTGCAAATGTTGATTTTGTGTTAATACAAACTATATATTTAAGCACTTATAAATGCAGATACATGTACCATTACATTAATTGAATTTTAAAAATTCCCCCCAAAATCTAATGATACCTATGTTAAGCTTAATCTGATGTTATTGTCTCAGAGGGAATTGCCAACATTGAAACTGAACCGTATGTATTGATTTCTTGCGGTGATAATAAGTTGTTTGTAAAACGTAAAAGGTTGTACAGCATAATGTATCAATATACACATAAAATCAAATAATTCATCGTAAATATATGACACATGGCATATATTTAAATTTGAACAACACAAGCGAGTTTATCAACAAATGTTAGGTAGGTGTGCAGCTAAGAATAAAACAGTTATCTTGTAATTCATAATGTTCAAGATATAACAATGTTTTGATCATCAAATATTAATTTGATGTGCAGCTGATGATACAACAATTTCATTGTAATGCATACTGATGTTTATGTTCAGATACAAAAATATTATAGACGAAACGCGCGTCTGGCGTAAATATAAAATTTTATTCCTGGTATCTATGATGTGTTCATATATAGTACAGAGTAATGTATATTGTTCATGTTCAGACAATTCAAGATATATTTTACATATTCAGATAAAATAATATATGTAGTAATATATATGATGTGCAAAATCAGATTTAAAATATAATTATAATGTATAATATTTTTTTTCACATAATACAATGTTATAAAATAATGTTTTGTGTGCTGAAAATTGTTATTACTATGCAAAAATAAAAATCAAACAAATACTAAATACCCAGGAAAATTCAAAACTGAAAACCCTTAAAAAAAAAGGTCATAATGGATTCAATAAAAAAAATCTGAACAGTAAAAGTTATATTCATCAAGACAAATAAAACAAACATATGCAAAAGATTTTCAGATCAAAACACGATAACTGGAACACAATAGCCAAATGGTTGCTACAGAAGTTTGATATCAAATATAATTGTGATAATTTTTTAGCAAAGTGTTCCGATTCACGAGTATTACAAATGGAAAAAAATTCAAAATACTATCTTGATTTAATCAAAACGTGGTCAAAATTTTGAAGTTTACAAAGTCCAATAAATAACAACGATATCCTTAACCAACAACTTTTTGGAAACATAAAAATTTAATACAAAAAAACGATAAATTCGGAAAAAGAGGAATTCATATAATAAAAGATATTTGGGACGAAGAAACGAAAAATATCACAAGCGACAACTTTATATACAATATTCTTTTAAAGATAAAAGATTTCGAAATGGTAGCTATTCCAAGATTGTCCAAGGACAGACTAAAAAACGTCCACGTTTGTCCCGAACCCCTCAAATGGAATATTCAGTATAATTCGGAATTGCCGTGGAAAAAAGTCTGGATAAATTTAAATAAAAATATGTCCTCTAGGAAAGCAAATCAAATTAGCTGGAAAATTTGGCATAACATTATCTATAAGGAGCAAAAACTATTTAGAAGCGGCAAATCAAATAATCGTAAATGCTATTTTTGTAAAACAGAAAACAAAACTCTCACACACCTTTTTCATAGCTGTAACATTATAAGGTTGTTTGGGAACATACGTTTTGATGCGCTTAAGAAGTATAATGTACTTAATAACATAATATAATAGTATATATTCCATTGAGCGAAGAACTTATCATACTAGGAATGTACGATTACAACAAAAAGTACAATGTCATAACTAATACGATTATGAATACAGTTAATGGATAATTTGGAAATGTAGGAATACAATCAAATATCAGTCTAAAAGTTTGACTTTCAGTCAATTATTATCATTTGCAAAACGGGAACTGGGCAGTTTGATTGAATCTATTGATAAATTATTATCTTCCCAAAAAGAAACTGTTGCAGCTGAAATAAAACTTATAATAAATCTTATACATGAGTAAGTGACTTATCAATTTGTACTTACTTTCCTCTCCTTTTTAGAACATTATACATCAACAATAGAAGTATGAAATACACGCATTTACAATGTCGAGCATGTGACCTATAAAATCACTGACCGACACATTCCAATGCAATCCAGGTGTTAAAAGTACATAAAATTAAATGTCAATTATAATAAAGTAAAGGTAAATTATTGTATAAATTGTAGTGTGTCTTTTGGGGACTTTTGATGTATTTTATTTCCTGTAGAAAGTTATAAATATATTATACGCAAACTCTGTCTGTGTAATTAAAATGAATGTATAACTTATGTATGCAAAAAAAAAAAATATAGTTTTTTTTTAAATAGAGTCCGCCGTTTATCCCTGGACGATGGATCATTGTAAACACAGGCCCCCTTTTGTAGACTTCCCTGGGTTATACCAGGTAAATTATATTCAGTTATTTTCAATAAATGTATTTCAGTTCTTAAAAAAAGAAAAAGAAAAGTCAAATAAAACAATAATATAATACGTTATTTAAATGCTAAACAACGTAAGTATCCAGAATCTACATTTCAAGACCACCGGGTATTATTTGTGAATTAGAAACGGAACATTAATCAACAAGGTTTTGGTACTTTCCAAATGAAAATTTTTTTTAAAAAAGGAAGAGACGTTCCTTGATATACTCATTGTTCATTAACTTTCTACGCAGACACTGGTGAAGTTTTACACAGTCTGAAAATTTGCTGTATGCTCTTGAATATCGACCAAGTTGGGAAACAGTCTTATGGTAATGAAAACTTTTCATATTTGTATTTAAGGAATGACTGTAATATTTTGTCTGTCGATGAAGAAATAACATAAAAAATTTGGTGCGAACTAAATAACGCGCAAAGCGGGTTATTTAACAGTGTGCACCACAATTTTTATGTTATTTCGAATACAGGAAAAAATATTACAGTCATTTCTTTTAACTTAATTCTTAATTCCATTTTAAACCGTAGAAAACCATGAAAAAAACGTTGATGACGTCACGGTCACATGACTTAATGATGTCTATGGGCGATAACAAAATAACGTCAGCCAATCAGAAGACACGTTACATCCAAAATTAAAGTATACAACAATGTTGTCCTTAAGTATAATGTATGTGCTCATAAACATCAACGTTATGGTAATGTTAAACATGTACAATGTACAATTTTTATATTTATACAAAACAATGGTATGGCAATATATATTGTGCTTTTTTATTGAACAAAGTTATGGTTATGTTTAAGGATCTGGCTTATATATTAAACAATGCTATGGTAATGATGTTTTCATTAATTAATTCTAGTTTAACGCCGCTTTCGACATGATTGAGCAATTTCATGGAAAGAGAGAGGAATGTATACTGATGAATTGTTGCCTAAAAAGGATATTTTTTTGCTCCAAAAAGGGTCTACAAGGATGAACAGGTAAAATAAAAATGTCATTATAGTGACAACGTTGTGTGAACAAAACAAACAGACACAATAGGCAAAATAAAATAGTATACATCAGTCAACATTGTGTTATTATATTAATCACTATAAAAACAAAAAAATATGTAAACGTATATTAACCATGGCATAATAACACAATGAAGGGACTCATAAACAAAATTATCATATCACATTAACACAATGATGTATAAGTGCAGAGTAACGTCAAACGGATTCCACCTTATAAAAAAACTAAACAGTAGAAAAAATATTCATATTGACAAATCAAGAAATACTATAACACGTTATTAATATGATAAACAACGTGAGTAAACAGAATATATACTTCAAAACAAGCGTGTTTTATTTGTGAAGTTGATACTTTATCAACAAGGTCTTGGTACCTTCTAACGACCTGGTTTAGAAAAAGGCGAGACATTCTGTGACACACCCCTGGTTCATCAACCTTTTGCTCAGAAACTGGTGGTGTTCAAAGTTTGCGTAGTTGCTACTTGCTATTGAATGCCGAATAAGTTGGGAAAAGTATATCCGTTATGCAGTTGAAGTTGGTATATTGCTACTAAGTTGGGGAGAATTGATAAATTCAAAATTAAAATCGTCTCGTTTGTCATAGATGCTGGTACTTAGATGACCGCGTATGTCATTTTCGCAGCATAAGTCTAAAATGTCTGTTGTCTTTTAATTTCTAGTTCTGAGGGAAATATTAATGGAACCTAATCAGAAAAGTTTGGATTGTAAATTGAAAGAACATATATTTGAATGTAAAATTGAATTGCCTGGCTTTTTTATCTTCTTTTTTTCTACCACTGTCTAAAGGAGCTCCGATTCAATTGAAAATTAAATGAGGTCGGCACGGAGAGGTGCAAAGCTATTTCTCTAAGACGAATTTGCAATTTCACATTGGGAATGGTGGTTTACAGATTTATACAAAACTAAAGTTTTGATACTGGTAGAACTAATTTCAGAAAAAGATCGAGATTTATAATGATCCAGACGTTCTATATATTTCTTTTTCTTTAGAATCCACATATCGTTAATACCACTTATGCGAGTAAACAAATAAAGGTATTTCTTTGTTTGTTTATTTCCATTTAGATTTTGTTAGTTTTCTGTGCCAAATGTCTACTTTTGATTTTATTGCAAATTGGAAGTATCTTCATACATTATTTTTTATCTCTTTTTGACATTTTCATGGACATATTTTAGTTTCCTTTATTCCTTTTATACATAATCATCTGAATGTTCATAGTGGATAAAGAATTGTTTTCAATCCTTCATCCGGACATTCATAAATTAATCATCCTCATCCGTAGTACTTATCCAACGAAAAAGCACACAAATATTATCAAAAGACTTATTTTTTACAGTAAGCTTCCAACATTTCCCCTTGATTACCTAATACAACAAATTTTCTTTCATTTGAGAATATAAGAGGTTTCCGGTTTTTTATGCCTTTATTTTCAACAGTTTCGTACCGTTTACCATCGGACGACACATGCTGAATTGATCCATTTCTACATACCACCCACATACTGCCATCTTGAAGGGTAGTCATACAATATGGCGGGGATGGTAATGTTAGGTTGTGGTGTCTCTCATCAGTACAACTGTACCAGTGCAGGTCATAGTGGTTGTCTGGGAAAATATCATTATAAAATATTTTTACACCAGAGCCATGTAATCTAACAGTATCAACGACAGTGGTTATTGTCTGTACTACCTCTCCTATCTGATGATCTATGATTAATAGTTTATACTCACCATCTACAACTAACTTGTTGTTTATAGTTGTAATGTCACCTGAACTCATTTCAGGTACTGATATTAATTTTATTTTTAGTTTGGTGTTTATGTTATACATCTGTATATACTGACTTAATATAGGTATAATAGCTACAGTAGTATTGTTGACTGCTGTGACACGCCATGGTTTTTCCTGTACATGTATACTTTGTTGTTGTGCTCCATCTGTATAACAAACTAGTAGTCTCTCCTGGGAAGGTAAACACATCACCAGTCTATCATCATCCATCATCACTATATCTGATACAATTAATCTCCAGTCACCACCGATTACTTGTGTCAGGTCTGTTTGGTGATTAAGTGTGAATAAGGATTGTCCTAGTTTATATGATTTAATTGGTTGTTCTTGAATTCCTGAAAAAAACACTGTCTAAAATTTACTGTCCATAATGATCAGATTAATTTCAAGAATATTTTCCTCTTTTTTTGTCACCTGAAATATGTCCAATGCATAATCTTTGTTAAAGAAATGAATTTTTTTTTTCAAATCGAGTCATATGAATTCTTTATTTAACGAAATATCATAGATTTGAATTACATACCTTGCAATTTTTCTCTACAGCTCTGACATATTGCATTTGGTAGTTCTGCCTGAAATAAGTCCATAGGATGAAACATAAGTAATAAATGTATAACAAAATATTGAATTCCAAGACAATTCAAAAAGAGCAAAAGTCCATAAAATCTGGCAAATACAAAGTTTTTAACGTGAAACTTGTTAATGGAATGTGAATGGAATGAAACCAAACATAGCCATGGACCCTATGGTAAATGCATAAAAATATGACAGTTCTTGTCCATTTGATACGATTTGTTATTTGATTTTGCCATTTGATTATGGACTTTCCGAATTGATTTTCCTCTAAGTTCAGTATTTTTGTGATTTTACTTTTTGTTAACAAACAGAATGAACGAAAATAACCCTCATATGCCTCACTTTGAGCAGGCAATTTTGGATGAAAACGGTGGATTAAACCAGCTGATTTTAAAGCGAGCTTACCGACCAACTGTTCTGTTTGACAGTCATTTACAGTTCCGGTTCATTTTGGAAAATTAGGTCAGCAACCCAAACCCACATAATAGACATAATAATAGGTTGATACAGTGACTTGTTAACTTCTATGTCATTTGGTCTGTTGTGGACATTTGTCTCAATTTAATTTGGTATAGTTGTGATATAGCAGCCATAATTGTGGAAAAAACACACAGACACCAACAAATAACTAAAATATTTAAACAAACATGCAATGAAACTTACACAGACGCCATAAAAATCCTTGTTGAAATCATTTTCATATTTACCCAGTATATGAAATACACTTTCTCGATAAAAAAATCAAATTAATTAAGATAGAAATAAAAAGGTTAACAAACTTGGTACACTGTGAATACGGTAAAAATTTTATGCGTCCGAATCTCACCTCTAGACTCGTGTACCAGGAACTCATAAATAGTTATCAAAGGTACCAGGATTATAAATTAATACGCCAGACGCGCATTTTGCCTACATAAGACACATCAGTCACGCTAAGATCAAAATAGTTGAAAATCAAAACAAGTACAAAGTTGAAGAGCATTGCGGACCCAAAATACCAAAAGGTTGTGCCAAATACGGTTAAGATAATCTATTCCTGGGATAAGAAAAGCCGTTAACCCAGTGGCTTTGTGCATAAGTGCGAACTCATTTCCAGAATAATTCACCAAAAATTAACTAAAGAGCACAAATATAAATACATTGTAAATGAAAAGTTGTAAATTAAATGAAAAATTCACAACAATAGCGCTTTCGTTTTATAACTAGAAATCTTTTTGTATATCTGTTAAGTCTTGGTACACTCGAATGAACTTTTTGTGAAAATCGATGAGACGGTCTTTCACAAAATTGTTGCTCATCAGTCATCTGGTTAGACACCAATGATGTTTTACGAAGGTCCACAGCGTCTAAATATTGTACCAGTTGAGAAGTTTATACTCCTTACATGGGTGAAGTATATTGAAGATAAATAAATAAAAAAAATATAATTTGAAATTTATAATCGCCTCGTTTGCCATATATATAGTGTTGTAAAATGTATTCCTCAGTACCTTCATCTGTATTGCAAAACTGACTTTTATGTCAGCAGTCAGGTACCGGTGCTCATTGCAAATATCCAATTTATCTAGTATTTGTTTAGTGCTTATTTCTATTTTGGATTCAATCTGAAATAAGACGAGTAAACTATTCAATATTGAGTATGAAACTATCGAGTGCATATGATAGGATAATTGATGAACATATACAAAAAGTAAAATAAGTCAGAGGGCAAACACAGTAATAACAACGAGTGTTTTATAATGACAGCAGCAAAATGACAAACAACGATCTATACAACCCTGACTTTAGTTACACAGTCCTTTATTTTTATGTGTCTTATATGATTAAATTTAATTACAGATTTGTTCATGCACTGTGATGAATCCCAGTTTTATTACTTTTGTAATTAACCAAATTAAGACGGCTGACTTTTAAAACAACCGGTGACATCTTGTATAGTATTGTTTCGACATACCATTATAATGACAGCTCGTTATCAGTGTATTGGCACATTTTCTCAAAGTGGTTGTTCGTTTGATTCCGATTCTTCTTCTCATGCAGGATATTTGCCTGAGTGCCTTGAAATTGTTACACAGGCGCATTGTTTATCCTCGCCCGCTTTTTCGTTTTACAGGCCCGGTTATTTTATTTGTCTTTATATGTCGGCGTTTGTGTGTCCATTGTCATTATATGCTGTTCTTATTCCCAGTTGTGTATAGTCTGTTGATTTACTTTTTTTGCTGGATCTTAGGTTCTCCCCTTTCATCTTAAGGGAGTGAGGTATCACAACTTTACATATATTAACTACATGAATGAGTATTCCAGAGTTGGATAACACTATTCGCCCTCTTAGGTTGAAACTATTTCAACCTTTGTATACATCTAATCATATCATTATATATCACTTATCTATTTGTTGCGGAAATGGCGACAAATGAAGCGTCAGTTTTTCTTTCTTAATTGTTTGATTCGAAAAAAAAAATAAATCTATTATTAAAGATATGTAAACAGAGCCTCCACAACATTTCGATCAGAACAAATAACGGCTCATTATTCTTAATGCATGGCTGCATGTATCAAAATGGGGTTCTTTGTCATTTATATATTTCAATAAAAAAAAACAATTATAACAACAAAAAAAGCAATAGAGGTGAACGTGTTCACGGCTTTCACTCATATTCTCATATTGGTTATATACCTCTCTGTTTCCTATGATGTAAACATCCTTGGCTTTCAAATTTTTATGCATGAGCTTTACTGGTTAAATTGATCTTATAAAAAGGACTTTGCAGGCACGCAAAATGTTATTGTCATTTAACGAAAGCACTCGCTACAATGAAATTGTTTATGGATTTCTCTAATATTTTCTTTGGTGTCGAATTAATTTTGGCCGGTCGGGCCCCGGTAGTGGATACGTCTATCTTTAAGTCAGCTTTCTGTGCTGTTTCATAGCGAATACTTGTGAATTTGCAGTAACACGGCATGATGATTGTTATCATTCCATTTTCTTTTTGTCATATAACTCTATGTTTTCTATGATGTATACATCGTTAGCTTCCGCATGTTTAAGTATGCGCTTTACTGGTAAAATTAATCACAGAAAAAAAGGACTTCGGACCCACGTAAAGTGTTATTTGCAATAAACTTGTACATTTGCTACAATAATACTGTTTCTTTTTTTCTACCCAAGGGACGTAAATAAACTCATCATAGATACCAGGATTGAAATTTTTCAGACGCACGTTTCATTTACAAAAGACTCAGTCGTGACGCTCAAATAAAAAAAGTTTAAAAGGCTAGATACAGTCAATACGAAGTTGAAGAGCTTTGAGGACCAAACAAATTCTTTAAAGTTTTGCCAAATACAGCTAAGGTAATATATTCCTGAAGTAGAAAAACCTTCGTATGTCAAAAATTCAAAGTTTTGTAAATGTGCAATTTTTCAGTAAGAATTACCCTAGGTGGTACCAGTTTTATGTAGTGGATGCAGCCTACAGTTTTTAAAATGAGTTCCTAAAACATCACAGAAAGATGGCACATATGTTGTAGTTGTGCACTTTATGTCACCTGTATGTATTAAATTTTACAAGTGAGCTATAGAATCATGTATAATCCGCCATTTGTTATATCAAAAAATGCCTGTACCAAGTCAGGAATATGACAGGTGTTATCCATGAGTTTGATGTTATTGAGCTTTTGGAATTGATATTTGATTAGGGACTCTTCATTTATACATACTTTTATACGTATAGTTCTAAATAGCGCACATTTTTATAAGTACAAACAAATTATGTAGACAAACATACATCCCTCATCTGGCCATACATGTCCTGATGAAAATAACCAATACAACCGCATACAATTTTAACCACAGGGGACAAGTAAGTCACACTTACATGTGTCGAGTCTAAACTAGATTTGTGTTTTAGATCTACACCAACTCCTCTCATTTTCATATATGATATTTTTGTATTCTACTAAACATGTTTACCTTTTCTATCATTTCGTAGATATCCATAAGCGTTGTTATGTATTTGTTACACAGTGCATCATCCAGTGGTCTTCTCTGTATCCTTATCAGTTCATCTTGTTTAGTTTCGTCAAGTTGAAGGATATTGAATTGGAGCTCATCAATCAAAGAGTCATACTCATCCTTGGTAATACCGCATAATGTGTTATGACTCAGATAGTCATTTTTATAATTTCGGAGGATATGAATTGCATCACGTTCATGTTTGTCCAAGTTGCAGCAGTTAAACAATAAAAGACCACACAAACTCAAATCAAGATCTTCTGACTTGACTGACTTGCCAGTGTACTTACAAAAGCAGTTGTGAATACCACCCTTAGGATTTTCTGCAAATAATTGTTTCCATTGGTGGTGATTCAGAGGCAAAGCATCATGGTTAATGCATTTTTCCTTATCTGTACAACACTCAGAATTTCTGTGTCGTAGGTGAAACAAGATGTGAATTACTGGCTTTGAATCAAGAAAATCCTTCAGACATCCAAATTTAAGGCCTTGGTATTTTTCTTCTAACTTTTGTTGAAACAATGGAGTGACAACCTCTAAGTAAACAGATCCAATGATGAAGTATCTTCTTTTATCTTCTTTATCCATCCTATAGATATAAGACACTAATTGTTATGTCAGAGCTATTTTGTTGTTTAACTTCAAAACTTAAATGATAGTCTTAACGATAATTTTATTTATTATGGTCGTTCTCAGTTGTTTCAGTATATACTATCACAACTTATAATCTAATAATGATACATAATGATACTAATTTTTTTATACCTAGTACGTTCATTAAATAAAACAGGCAGATAGCTTTTGTTAAGACTTAACTTACTTTCCGTGTGGTTTTACTGTTAAAACATGACAATAATGGCGACATAAATCTAAAAGATGGTTCAATAACATACACTGTTTACAGTAACATGAAACTTAGTTTGACCTTGACATAAAACTTTAAAAACAAAATCTACCTGGATATCTATTACTCCAGATCTGCGCGTAAATTTATTAAAAGTAGGACACACGTCAAGTAAGAATTGTTTCATTTTAAAGAAATCTATATGCCTTGTTTAAATTTAAAAAAATGAGGCATTTAGTAGTTATTCTTTATAGCACTTCGCAGATATATATATTTCCAATGATATGACATAATCATACCTAATATATCGATAAATCAGCAGCATGTGCAATACTGATGACGTCGCCCTATTTGTATATGTACAGCTTTTATATTCAGTTCAATACGGGAAAAACGTGTTAGCCGTTTTACTAATACAGTATTATTTTATTGGGAATTAATGAATCTAGCGACAACGAAAAGAGCGAGGAGACGGCAGAAGTCTTACAACAATTCATGAAGAAAGAACTTAAATACTAGAAACTCGATTAAATTCGTCCGTGTGCACAGATTCGGTAGAGCAGACAAACAATTTTGTCAATAATTTGCAGATTCAAAACGTTTAATGATAAAGAAATGGTTCGAAAAATGCAAACTCTCCTATAGGGACTAACAAAGGGATAAGGGAGCAATTCTCGACAGCGGTTAATGCGCGTCGAAAGTATTTTAAAGAGGCAAAAGAACAACACAAGAAGGCAACTTTAAACACAATAGACTGTACACAGATGGCAAAGAATTTAATTCTGACGACAGAAATAACAAAATATGGAAACAAATAAAAACACAGCAAAGACAATACACGAGAGACAAGGAGCCGCCCGACCGAAGCATTTTCCCTGAAATGGACTCAACAAGAGGAACAATGGTAACAGTAAAAATGTGAACCATGTAGGATCAACAGACACTTGTAGTAAATTTAGTCACTCACGCGAAACTGCCGACCTTGATAATGCCCATTTAAATTTATGGCCAGACTTGAACAATACTCAAAATGTATTTTAAAAACAAAAATATTGTATTCAGAATTTCTTACTTTGTCACCACTTTTGATTTTGTTTGTCTAACGGAAACAAAATTTGATGACTTGGGTGATTTAATGTTAAATAACTTTGTTTTTAAATAGAAAAATAGAAAGTAATTAATATACATAAATCAGGTGGCATACATTTTAATCTATTTTCTAGTTTCCAAAGTGCCCAAGAAAATTACAAATATAGATTTTTTTTGTCGTTAAGCCTTGTTTAACTACTCAACTGTCTGTTCTACTTACTAGTTTACTTGGTACAATTAAAAACCTGGCAAATACTCTTTGAAATCAGGTAAACGAAAAGGTTTGGAAAAAGTTATTTATGAGTGTCCAAAATTCGTTCCATACCACTTTGCCTCATAATGTTATAAAGAAAAGATGCAAATATCTAATTAAATGGGCATTCAAAAATTACGAATTAGAATATATATGTTCAAACAATTCTAGGTAAATTCAAAATACAAAATATATCAATAACCCATGGTTTAATACGATAACCGCATATTTTGTTTTACAAGATACGATTCCTTTTCGCTTTTAAGACTCCGTATATTACATGTGCCAAATTAAGGCAACAGTAATTTAACGGCATGTGTTCGGATAGGAACTAACTGTACACCACTTATTATGGACCTGTTTATGTATTAGTTACGAGATATATAAAAAATCAAAAAAATGATTTTTTTTTGTTCAATCATTAATGAAAGTGAAATAGTGAAGTAATAATTTGCTTTTATCAGCTAAAATGGATCAATTTTGTTAAATTAAGCTAATAAAGTGAATATTTCGACCTCATTTAATCCGTATTCATGTGGACTCCAATTCAACCCCTTAGAAAGAGATAGAATAAGGCATGCATTTTCCGTGTACTGTTATTTACAGAAAAAGAATGTCAACATTGAAAGTGAAACAAAGGTAGATAATTTGATTAACTGATACGATCCACAAAAAAATCAATCTTTTTAAGGTAAAAACATCGATAAAGTAAATTTTTAATCTATATAACAACATTTATTAGACCTCTAAATATCCAATTGCACGAGTTGTTTAATCTATTTATATATATTTTATGTTTACATCGCTTATATGGTCATATAAGGTCAACCCGATTGTTAATTATATGGCGTCTTGGCGAAAATTCAGACGAAACGAAGCTACATCTTATTGACAACATGTCTTGTAAATTGTTTATTTTATACTTTTGATAGTTTGGAAAAAAAATTTAAATTGTTATAAATAAAATATGAGAATTTGAGTTAAATTGGTGAACACGAATTTGGCAGCTAGTGCCCCCTTAAAACATCAACAAAAAACAATCGAAATAATTTTTTATTACACATTTGTAATTTCACTTTAAGATATTTTGATGATTTGGTTACCACAAAATACATTTTCAGTATGCATGTTCACTAAATAGATTTATTTCTTTGAGTCAAACTTACTTTGAATAAGCTAATAAATGCAAAAACACCAACTTTACTTGGATCTTGATATTTCTCTAACGAGAAGCTTAAAACTAAAATTTACGAGTAAAGAGATGATTTTCATTGCTTACCATGAATAATTCGTTGTGAAATTGTGACATTCCATTTGCCACATCATATGGTGTTTAAATATGCTCGTGTATTTAAAAACTAATTTGATTTTATCGAAAGAATTGTTTGTATTTTGATTATGTCCTATTATTGAATAACCCACATGTCTATCAGTACTTACACCACATGGCCCGCGAACTTGAACTTAATAATATTACTGATACTAATAGACCTGCTTCATAACTTGATCTTTTCCTTAATATTAACACAGAAGGACGACTTCGTAAATAAATATGTGAAGGCAAGGTGGTCAAGTGGTCTAACGCGTCGGGTACAGTGTAGGCGATTTCTCAGTAGCATGAGTTGAAATCACGGTGAGGAGAGAACAAAAAAATTGCGAACGAAATTTTACAGATCTAACATTGTTGTGCTGATGTTTAGACGAGTTGTATATATATATATATGTTAACTTCCCAATTATCAATATCCCATTTCTCAACAGCTACATACCATAGACCCATCTTATAGTGATTTCACAACTGTTGTATAATTCATGAAAAAATGATGATAAATTTATAACGGTAGACATTGTTGCCAACAATGGGTCTTCCACTCGGCGATAAAATCCCACACCCGGAGGCGAGTTTCAGCTGGCCACGTCATAAATAAAGGCAACAGTAGTATACCGCTGTTCAAACTCATAAATCCATGGACAAAAAACAAAATCGGGGTAACAAACTAAAACTGACGGAAACGCATAAATATAAGAGGAGAACAACGACAAAACACTACAATGTAACTAACACACACAGAAACGGACCAAGCATCAGACAAAATCCCACGAGAATAACAAATATAACATCAAAACCAAATACATGAATTTGGGATAGACAAGTACCGTGACACGTCTTATCGCAATGTCAATTTACACTCAACAATAAGAGAGAACAAACGACGCAACGTTAAATTATAACACACACAGAAACGAACTATAATATAACAATGGCCATATTCCTGACTTGGTACAGGACATTTTTAAAGGAAAAAATGGTGGGTTGAACCTGGTTTTGTGGCATGCCAAACCTCGCACTTTAATGGCAATGTTAAATATAACACAGAAATGACAACATAATATTACAGGACTACAATACAAATAAATAGGAAAACGTATTAGACAAAGAAACACATGATTAATGAATAACAAAAAGCATCAGGTTTAATATTTAATACGCCAAAAACGCGCCTCGTCCACACAAGACCCACCAGTGACGCCCAGATATAAAAGATCGAAAGCGAAAAAAAGTACAAAGTTGTACAGCACTGAAGATCAAAAGTTGAAAAAGGTTGTGTCAAATACGGCTAAGTTTGTAAAGCCATTTTTTTAAATATTATAGAACACGTGTAACTTTTTAATGTTTTTTATGTGCCAATACTTAATAAAAAAAGCTTATATATCTCAAAAAACTATTGGCATAATACCAAATATAAAGTTGTTTCTTGGGTGCTTACATACTTTTACAATCTAAAATATACTTAAAATTTGATGAAAAAAACAAGGTAAATCACGAAATTTAACAGAATATGCAAATTAAGTCATGATTTGTTGCCATGGTATCTTGTTCGATGTCAAATTTGTTTTGTTTTTCTTAGTACCTTATACCTAAGTCAAGTTTTCAGTTATTTAAGAATATGTTTGATAACTTTTAATTTTGTAAAAATTTGTAATAGTTTAGCAAAAATAAACCTTACACTAAAACCCGAAACATATAACTGAAACCAAATTTAAAAAACGTAAAAGCTTAACAAAGACCAGAGGCTATTCAATTGGGACAGGCGTAAAATGCAAAAGAGTTAAACATGTTTTGTGTTATCTCAAATTTCCCTCTATACAAATGTACCTCTAGGCAATGTAGAATAAAAGAAAAACCCAGCAGTATGCACTACTCAGCTCGGTTTAAAAGATATCCAATAGAATAGAGTATATAAAGGAACTTTAAATAAAAGCAGAAAAAAAGATGAAAGATCTTCGTCCTTGTTTTTGAGATATATAAGCTTTTTTTATTAAGTATTGGCACATAAAAAACATTAAAAAGTTACACGTGTTCTATAATATTTTAAAAAATGGCTTTATAAACTTTATGTAATAAAATCCTGCACAGTCAAGAAACAACAACATAATTTAACAGAAGCTTTATTATAACTATTGGCATAATCTCACCAAATATAAAGTTGTTTCTTGGGTGCGCACATACTTTTACAATCTAAAATATACTTAAAATTTGATGAAAAAAACAAGGTAAATCACGAAATTTAACAGAATATGCAAATTAAGTCATGATTTGTTGCCATGGTATCTTGTTCGATGTCAAATTTGTTTTGTTATTCTTAGTACCTTATACCTAAGTAAAATTTTCAGTTATTTAAGAATATGTTTGATAACTTTTAATTTTGCAGTAATTTTTGGGCCAAATAAGGGCCTTATTGTCCCTACTCGTTTTTCTTTTGCTTTAGGGGATCTGTATAGGGGTAGATATTTTTTCTATTTGGTAGAAATTTTTAATCCAAGCTTTCGCACCTGTCAGAGTTGGTAAGGAAGTGTTAGTTTATTGTTTCATGATATTTTTAGAATTTTTGTCTTTTATATTTGCTATTGCTTATAATGATGTGGCTCTTTTTTTTTAAAAGAAATTCACAATAATCATATAGGCAAAGGAAACTTCTAATTTAGATTTTGTAGAGGAACTATAGACTATATTCTGTTCATCCTTTGAACGATTACATTGTTTTATATCTCTAACTGTGTGACGTTTATATTCTGATCAACTGATGTACGTAAAACGCACGATTCTATGTCAGAGTTAATGTTAAACTAACTATGTGCATGTGGGAGTAAGGATTCGGTAACAGCACTTAATATCTTTTAATCCTTTATCGGTGAATTTAACACAGATAATAAAATCGGAAAATTAAAAAGCAATGAATGGGGAGGTTACATTTGATATATACCTGTTTATGCCTCTTCGTTAAATATTTGTTTGTTTTATAGTGATTAAGATTATAACACAATGCTGACTGATGTACCTACCTCTATGTTAGACATATTAACCTATTATGTCTGTTTGTTTTGATCACTCATCGTTGTCAATATAATGGATTTTAATGCGTCTGTCATATAAGTGAGAAGTTTAGCTACATATCAAACCAGGTTTAATCTACGATTTTCTACATAAGACAATGCCTATACCAAATCAGGAATATGACAGTTGTTATCCATTCGTTTTATGTGTTTGATCTTTTGATTTGTTATTTGTTCAGGAACTTTCTGTTTTGAAATTTCCTCAGAGATAAGTATTTTGTGATTTCCCTTTTTTATACACACATTTAATTCAATTTCATGAATATAAATAGTAAAAAAATGTGCAAAAATTACTCATGCGCTTGCTTGCGGATACAAATTCTGTTAATACCTATACAGCATATGTAATAATGTATAATGTTTATGTTGATGCCTTCAGGAATCTACCATATTATCCATAGAATCTTGAACTTTATTGTTATTTTATTTGTGTAGTTTCATGTTAACAAAAGTTGACATGAAAGAAAAAAAATAAAAAAGGAAGGGATATTTTTATCTTTTTTTTTGACATTTTGAGTTGTCATTTGTATGGACGTTATATTATTTCATTCCGGGTTATTGTGTTGATAATATAAATATTTTGATTTTAATCAATGATCCATCTATTCTAAAGAAACTATGTTTTCATTCAACAAAGAAATGTTAAGAAAAGAATGATTTCGCATAGAAGACATTAAACATTCCGGACTATCCCCTAACGTGACAAGTTTCCCTTGATTTGATTTGTACAGAACAAGACGTTTCAGTTTTTGTAGTCCATTTGTTGTAACAGTGTTATACTGTTTACCACCAAATGGCACATGGTCAATTGATCCATCCTTTAACAACACATACACACTGCCGTCGTTAAGTGTAGTAACACTAACGGGTGGTGATTCAAATGACATGGTGTGATGGCTTTCATCAGTATAACGGTAAAAGTGCAATTTTTTGTTGCTGTTGAGGTAGTCATCACAGTAGAATATTCTTTCACCAGTGCAATGTAGTTTGTAAGGATCACATTCCGTTTTTATTCTTTTTACCACCTCGCCTGTCTGATAATCTACGATCTGTACCGTGTAGTTTCCACCTACAACTAACTTGTTGTTTATAGTTGCAATACCTCTTAACCAACACATTCCAGGTACTACGATTGACTTGATTTTGGTTTTATTGTCTATGTCAAAGATCTCTATACTCTTATAGTGCATGGTAACAGCAACTGAAACGTTGTTAACTACTGTAAAAATATAAAACAACACGTGTAATAATTCATTGCGTAACATGACATGGGTTACCATTTATATGTATCCTGTCTTCCTTTGATCCATCGTCGTTACAAATCTGTAGTGTGCATTGGTAAGATAAACATATTACCAGTCTTACATCATTCATCATTACTATATCGGATACATATGCAGACAGGCCATTACAAACTACTGATTTCAGGTCGATCTGATGAGGTCGTGTAAAAATAGGCTTCCCTATCCCTAAAACATATAATGTCATGTTTTCACATTTTATTTCTATTTTATATATTAAAATTTATAATAATTGTCCATTGAAAGTACGTGGTGTATGTCATGGTAAACATATAATAGTTATCAAAGGTTTCATGCTTATAATTTAATACGCCAGACGCGCGTTTCGTCTGCTTAAGATTATCAGTGACGCTCAGACGTAAATATGAGGTACGCACCTTGTTTACCAATCTTTTCGCCACATTGTTTGCATGTTTGAGTCTACATAAATTCCTGTAAGAAAGTAGAAAATGTAGAAAGAAACAAGATATTCAAGCGTAACAACGATTTACAAGTCAATTAAATACCAATCCCAACAAATTCTTCGGGTATTTGATTTGACTTAACATAATGTATCAAGCTTCATTTTGTAGTTGTTTACACTTATATTATAGACTGTTGTTTTTGCAAAGATATCTTTAGTGTTACCATACAGCTGTGATACAAATTAATTCTGCAGTTGCTTATGGTAGCAGATTATCTGCATTATAATGATTTTACCCATTACCAGAACATTCAAATGCATTGCCAGGTCCCATCCAAACTATTTCACGTAAAGGTTGTCGTCTTAAACTTGGCTTGACAAATGAAAATTTGATCTTCTGTAAACTGTTATTTTTAACATCATAAATGGTGCAATTACAAGTTTCATTGCGCTTTGAACCATAAAGCCTGTCTGAGGAGTAAAAATATTGGTTAGTTCACTCCAGAGAAATCCTTGCTAAAATGTTGCCTTTGGTTTGCTGTGTTGGATGTAAAAACAGGTATAATTGACCAGTTGGTAACACTTCCCCCTTATTTTCCAGTGGTTGGCACAATTTTTCAAATATATTACTGTATAGATCTCGCGATGGTCTCAATAATGTTCAAGTCCCGAATTTATACCGAATGATAATTTGTTTAAGCAACTAGTAATCAGTCAATACTCACCCTTTAAATATGGCAACAGTAGTATAACGCTGTTCGAAAGTCATAAATCGATTGAGACAAATCTGGGTTATAAAATAAAACTGAGGGAAACACATCAACTATAAGAGGAAAACAATGAAACAACAGAAACACTGCAGTGAAACAAAAACCAAAACGACAATGCAACACACACAGAAACGAACTATAAGATAACAACTGCCATTTTTCTGTCTTGGTACAGGACATTTTAATAAAAAAAAAATGGTGGGCTGAACATGGTTTTGCGGCTAGCCAAACCTACCTCTTCTATGGTATTGTTAGATATAATACTAAAAGGATGCATTACATTACATGACAGGATTATAGTACAAATAAATGCAAGAACATAACGGACAGAGAAATACACAAATAAACATTACAATAGGACATTTCGACATGCTTATTTTTATCAAAGGTACCAATCCTACAAATTCTAATACAGACTACGCCCACGTCGTCTACATTAGACCTACCTGCGACGCCCAGATCAACATAGCAAAGACAGCAAAAAAGCTTTTAAAAAGTACAAAGTTGAAGAGCACCGATGACCAAAAATCTACCGAGTCTCATTATCCAGTTTTATAAATTACATCTCAAGAAGCTTTATGATATGAATCAGGTTTTATGTCGCGACGAAGCGAAGAAACAATATTACATGTTTCACTAACTTTAAAATATTCTTTTATATTTAAATTAACCTGAAATTTGAATTTTTCATTGCGAAATGGTTTTGTTCAAATATTGAAATACTTCTGATTGTAACAATTTTCTAGCATAAAAGAATATATTAAGCATGATTGGTAAATATAAGTACCAAACCAGTGACAAATAGTGGAGACTTTAACTGTATAACTGTGATTGATATAGATACTTTATAAAAGAAGAGAGGCGAAAGATACCAATGGGACATACAAAGTCAAAAACAAACATACAATGTCGTGGCAAAAAATTAAAATAATAAACCTACAACACGGCATTAAAATCTGAGTCGCACCAAACCCACCAAAAACCGGGAGTGATAACCGGTGTTCAAGAAGGGTAAGCAAATCCTGCTCCAAATGTGACTCCAGTAGCTGATGTCAGTACAGACCTGGTGATACGTCTAAGAGCATTAATATTTTGAAATAACTTTATTGTATTATAAGCTCAGACGGCATCAATTGGTGATTTGATTGTCGCAAATTGAGTTTACTGGTGAGGCGATATCAGGGTAAGTACACGGGTATTTGAGACCATCCAATCACCAATTGATCCCATCATAGCTTGAAATACAATTCTGTTATCTCCATTCTTATAAAACTGTAAAAAACGTCTGCACATGTGCGTACATTTGCATAGCATCAATTGTGAATTGTTGCCATGAAAATTAGCAACGGTACGTAGTATCCATTCAAAATAAACGTTGCAATGGATGGTGCATTAAAATAAACAAAACATTGATTCTTTTTCACACCTGGATTTCAAAGGTGTTAAGTAAATGATAATTGATTCTCAATTTATATCAGCATTACCACACTGTATATCTATTTCGATAACACGTTATCGTGTTTGTTGATGTTGAAACTTTCACGTAGTTTACACGATAACAGGTTTTGGTTATGTTAGTTTAAAAGTATCAACTTCATTTTTAATGGCAACTTAATTAAATTTGTTTATATTATGTATTTAATTTATCCTTTAAGGCAATGATTAATTTTAGTGGGATTTAGATATGTAAGACCTTTTAATATATAAGTTACCTCTATTTTAGCAGGAAGTTCATCATTGAGCATGACCACGGTTTCTAGCATTTCAGTATTTAATTCTATCTTAGTTTCAACCTGAAAGTAAATGTTCACGATACAAAATTGTAAATCCTCATACTTCTCATCAGTATTGAATTACTTGAATTAGTTATAAATCCTGAGTCCACATCCTAGCATCAAGGATGATGAGGATAACTATCTAAAAAAGCTGTTATGCTTTATTTTTCATGTAAATATTTGCAAAAAGAAAAACAACCTGAGGCTATAAAGATCCTGTGTCGCTCACCTTGGACTATGCGCATAATTAATAAAGGACACAGATGGATTCATGACACAATTGTGTTTTGGTGATGGTGATGTGTTTGTAGATCTTAGTAGTGGGGGAAGTGGGGGTTCTGGGCCACTTTTTCTAATGCAAACCCTATGGGAGTGAGGTTAACCTCCCAGAGTTAACCTCCCTAATAAATGACGTCAATTTAAGTATTATGACATTAATTAATTAAATTAATTACTTCAGATAAGGTCATTATTAAGTGTTACTAATTAATTGGCGTTATTGAATAAGTATATATATATATATATTCTTTATATTTGATGACAATTCCCAGTCTATAAATAGATACATAGGAAAACCCCATCTAAGTGTGTATTTACAGATCATTATTGTATAAGATGTCTCTGGTATTATTTATTCACCTACGGCTATTTATCTCTGATTATTAAATCAATATTGAATGCGTGTTTAAACTTGACCATTATTGCATGTAGTGACTTTTAACATGTTGATACGTGTCAATAAATCCGCCATATTGAATTATTGCGTCGTTCTTTTGAAATCATTAAATAGTTATTATTATTGGCACTAATTAGTATAATATATCTTAATAATTATGGGGTTATTTTTTTTTTTTTTTTTTTTTTTTTTTTTTCAAGTATTTGAATTCATAATATAATTGCTAAATCACTGAAAGCATGCGTAAACTTGTCTCTGTCGTACTATATTATCAAGTTTAGACTTGTCAATAATCGGATTTAAATTAGTCGCCATGTTGAAAATATAATAAACATTGTCGCGTTATGCAGTCTTTCGAAAGAAGTAATTCATAATAT